>CAHIKZ030000637.1:32500-600000 GCA_903632075.3 Acanthosepion pharaonis
GCAAATATTAAAAAATACAGTTATTTATGCACAAAAACCTATCTGCTGATTTGAAGATTTCACTTGTTATCCTGTGTACATGCTCAAAGCAGACAGTATGCAATTTGAAAATGGTTCAGATTATTTACTTCTATTTACCCTGATAAAAGTAGTTTCAACAGTTTGTAGATGTTGAAAAACATCTTAACTCATTGAATCTAAATCAGACTATGCAAATACTTTTCTCTTTTTCATTGTTATACCAAATAAAATATATTGAATTTCTGCATTGGAAAAATTAATTGGCTTTAAATAGAACCAGGGATAAAATATTTCTATTAATTTTCAAGTTATAAAGTGCTTTACTTTCCCAACCAAGACATTGGTGCTTTGAGTCTCTGTTCACCCATTTATCTTGCATACTTTTGAAAGACAAAAATGAAATAAAATTTTATGTATAAAAGTAAATACTTCAATAGCCACATAGTTAAAAAGTATTTGATTGTAAGCATGCTGGTTTAAATATAAGTGTCATGTAAAAACTTTGTTTTGACTTGCAGAACATTGTTTATTAACAGAATAGAATGTCACAAAATATTAGTAGCATTTTGTGGCTCATTCAATATATGATTTATTACAGATAATTTGTCAATTGCTTATATATTTGAAATATAAATATATATTTAAATATAAATATATACATCATCATAATTTGCTCCTCTTGTGAATTAAATTTTGTCACACTATTTTATAGTTCCATAATTGGAACTATAAAATAGTGTGACAAAATTTAATTCACAAACAACATATGAGTAGTAGTACCAATGGAATATAACTAAACTCTCAAGTAATTATGAAGTATTGCATTTGGCAGTATTCATTTTTACCCATGCTGGTCCATTACATCTTTCCTATTTAAATAGACACACACATTCATTCTCCTAGCACATCTTTTCTTGTTGGTTTCAAATTTGTTTTGTTTGCTGTTACACTTTTCTTAACTTTTACTGACAATGTTCATAGTTATGTGTATTTCAATGACAATATTAAGTTACATGAAAAATTAGTGGATTATTTTTCTTGCCTGTTTATTTGGTCTTTTTTGGCATTTGCTGAAGTGAAATAATAACTCACATCTACTGCTATAAAAGCTTCTAACTACTAAAAGTATTTGGTAGCAAATAAGTAATCGCTCTTATGTACTTTTTAACA
Organism: Acanthosepion pharaonis; assembly: GCA_903632075.3. Classification (NCBI taxonomy): domain Eukaryota; kingdom Metazoa; phylum Mollusca; class Cephalopoda; order Sepiida; family Sepiidae; genus Acanthosepion; species Acanthosepion pharaonis. The sequence continues at coordinate 33,692 of CAHIKZ030000637.1, forward strand.
AGACTTGTTGAAAAACATGTACATATCTTCTGTCAACATTTACTGCATTGTTTTCATTGCAGAATCTCTCCTCAAACAAACTTTTTTTCACCCCCTTCCAGTTTATTTGTGCTGCAGTCTTTTCTTTTCTAGCCTTACCTTGTCCACTGCTTACATCCTGATATTTTCTTTCTCTCTCCATTTTTTTTCTTTCATAGCTCCCACCAACTTTTAAAGATGAAGTTGACAAAAATAAATATATACATCATCATAATTTGCTTTTTAAAAATGTTAACATTTATTTTTAGAGAATAGGATTCATGTTGTTTAAAATGAATTCTCAGTTTTGATTATCATTTGTATCTGTTTAATATCAAATGAAAGGTACCGCTACTTAAAGGTCTGGATAGTCAAATAGAAAGTACTAGTTGCTGTTAGTAATTCTATTTCTTCTATTAATTTGGTCCCTAAAAACACTAGCAAGTATTTTGTTTTTAAGTATAGACAGGGAGTGTTAGACATTAGTAAACTGTACAGATAATCTACTAATGTACTTGTATAAAGATTATTTAAATGATTCTGATGTAAAATGTATTATTTAAATGATTCATGTAATTTAAAGGTTTAAAAATATAAAATTATTTGCAAATATCTCGCATTTTATTGGATAATGGTTTGCCTCAAATAAAAAAAAAAAAAAATTGAATCTAAAACTTTCCAACAAAAGCAAACTGTTTTAATGCAGGATTGGATTTATTTTTAAAAGTTTCTTGTTCATTTTAGACTGACAAATGCAGAGAAATACATCGAAAATATCATAGGTGTTTTTTGTTTTTTGGGGATTATGAGTTTTAATAACTTTCCCCTTTTATAATAGGTACTTTCTTCATTAAACTTGTTAATGATACAATTTTTTAATTAGTTCTTTTTTCTTTCTTTTTTTTTTTTTTTTTTTTTTTTTTTTTTGTAAACGGAAGTTGGAATGAAGTTGCTACAAGATTTGCACTCCAAATATAAGTAGAATAGAGGCCAAATTAACACTGAAATAGATGCTTTTTTTTAACAATCATCTTTAATGAAATCAACATTTTAATGTAGCACATTATTTGATGTGAAACATAACCTATTTGAAAGAACCTAGATTAATGTTTTGATTCTTGAACAAAGACCTTTATTCTGAAGGTAATTTATATTTATTTGAAAATTTAAGCTTTGTACAATTTTGTTATAATTGTTATAACATTGCCAGATTGTTTGCTTCATTTATCAATGAGAGTATTTGATTCTTAGATATACTCTTTAATATTATACCGTCTTTATCTATAATTGACCTCCCAATCTTTTCTAATGACCATTTCTAGAGAAATGCATGTACATAGAATTAATTAGGATGTTTTTAAAATGACCTCTCTTATTACCCTCTCTCATCCCCCCCCACACACACACTTTTAAAAAATTTTAATAAATTAATTTGCTCATTATGAAATGCTGCAAATCGTTTAAAATTTCTATTCAGTGGTAATCACTTCTTTTAAATGAATACAATTTTTTGTGTACTGGAAAACAGGATATATTAATATTTATTTTCAATATATCAATATATTTGTTTTTTGGAGTGGGTGGGGCGGGTGCTTGGGCTGCAAAAAATTTTTTTTTTTTTTTACAAATTACTTCACATTTTGCATGAACCCCATTTATTAATAATGATAATAGAAAGAGGATAAAAATTATCAACTGCATAAATTTCCGCAAAATGACTGCATCATTGGATTTTAATACAAGTACTATATAAATGAATGACACTTATTTCATTGTAAATATTTTTAATTTGACTTTATTGCAAGAATTGGGTTTTTATAAATTTTTTATACAAAACTATTATCTGCAACTTTTACACATTTCTAAAGCTGCCATATTCTGATAGGACTGACTAATAGTTTTAATATTTTCTTAAAAAAAAACAAAAAAAATACTATTTATCCAGGCCTGAGTAAAAAAAAAAAAAAAAAAAAAAAAAGTGTCTGGTTGTAATTTAGTATCATTTGCCTTGTTCCAATTGATTTTTACTGCCCACTGGACTAAACATTTCTAGTGTATATTAATTTTTTTTTTTTTTTTTTTTTGCAAAAGCAAATAAATATTTTATGCCTTGTTTCTGTTGCTATTAATTAGATTTTAAACACTGTTGCCTTACTCTGTTGGATTTGTATACATTGTAGTCTCTAGATTTAGGTATCTTCTAAAAATAAGTTTGTTTTTTGGTTTTGTCTGAGCTTTTTTTCTTACTTATTATATAACCTTAAATGTAAGTTAGAATTGAAGTATTTAGAATATAATCATCGTCCAAATTGGTCACAATTATTATGCTTTGAAATTTTTTACTTGCTATCTATTGGCAACACAGACAATTAAAGACATTTTAATCTTCCAAATGTTGTTTGGACTATTGAATATGTTCATTGTGTTGCTTTTGTCAGTACTAAAACGCTTATTTATATTCTATAGCCTTTAGATGTATAATTTTTAAAGAGTGATGAACAGGAAAAAAAATATGGTTAATATTTTAACCAGTTTGGTTCATTCCAGCAAGCCATTTGGACTATAACAGTATCAGCAACCCTGTGTAACACAGGTGGTTATTCTACATTTATACAAATGGATAATTTACAATTGCTTCTATTCTGAACCAAAAATAATCTTCTCTTTATTATCCACTTTGTACATCTAAGAAGGTTGTAGAATGAACTGGTCAAAATATAGTAATGATGAAAAGCAAAGCAACTATGAATTCTATGACTCTTAGCAAAATTATATACCTCAATCTAATGTTAAATGGAATCTCTGTTAAAAAAAGTTATTACTAGAAAAGAAAACTTTTACAGTTTCAATTTGGACAAAGTACAATTAAAAATTTCTTAATTTCTCAGTAATTGGCTTCTGTTAGTTTTAGTCATCATAATGCAGTTTTTACGAAAATGGATCCAATCTGTTTTATGAATCCATTTCAGTGATCCTGTCTTCTGTAAGTAGTAATAATACTTTAAAGACATACTCAATTGGGGCGGGGCATCACTATCCACCATCTTTGTCATTTCAATATAATTGCTTATGAGGATGCCATCATTACTGAAAACCTGGCTGGTGGCAACTTATTGTTTTTACTTATTTTATTTTATTTATTTATTTATTTTTTTTTTTTTTTTTTTAATTTTTAAGCCAATGTTGCTATTTCTGATAAAATCTTTTTTCTTAGAGGCAATGTCTAACTTATTTTCTTTAATGTTTAGATGTGGCTTTTCTTTGAGGTAAATGGTCAATGTTTTTCTTTTGAGAAACATTTAAAGCTTTCATTTCAGCAAATATCTGAATGTGAAGACTGTCCTGCTGTGATGACACTATAAGCAAAAATATTTGCTCAGTTATTGCAACCAGCTGCTATAATTGGACCTCTGGTCATTGACTGGTATTTGTTGATGAAATAACTCTATAAAAACAAGTTCTTAGATTCATTTAACATTTTTTATTGCATCTTTTGTACTTAATATGAATTATTCATTGAATCCTTGTTTTCATTTAGCAAATTAATTTAAAGTTTTGGTGTCTGAGTAAATAGGATTCAGAAAGTATGTGTTGAACACAATGATTGCAAACCTCTTTGATACAACTTTATATTTTATTTTGTTTAATTTAAACTCCCTAAATATATGAGCAAGAAAAACAAGTTACATTTGACCCAAAGAAGTTAAAGCTATTCTGTTATTAGAAAAAACTTATTGAACTTCATGAGCTACAAACATTTAAATAAGGCATTTAACTCTATTACAGTCTATTCTTCAGAGTTAGTCATTCTGTGTCCAGGATCCAATGTAAGTGTTAATGGTACCTTTGTACCTTCATAACACAGGATACATACTGGCCAAAGAAATAAACTGTACTGATTTATTATATGAAGACTGAAAATAAAATTTAGTATTATAATTAGAACAGCAGTTCTCAGCTTCTTCTCAAAAAAAGGAAGAGAATAGATAAAATTAATTTCTTCTGTTTTTCTCATGATTTATCAATTTCAGTAGCTATTAAAGAAATAAAGATTTAGTTTTCATTTAAAGTTCATTTCTTTCTTTACCTCCAGGGAATGCTTGCAATTATAGAAATATTCATTTAGTTAGCACTTACTACAAAGCAGCAAAATGAAAGCCCTATTCACTGAATAGTTTTTGTTAAATACTAATTGGCTTTGCAAAACTCATATAGATGTTGGTATTCCTAAGCAAACCATTGTCTTGCTCTATAATCTGTTTAGTTCATAAAACTGTAATACAAAAGAAAGTGTAAGTTTGGTGCTTTATTACCCACAGGATTTTGGAGCCTAAATAATGTTTACTTTCTTTAGAGGTGTGTAATTTGGCCATCATTATCTACTGTTTGCAAATTTCATTCTTAATAATATAGACATTTTTTGACAATTTTTTACATGCAAAAAAAAAAACAAATTATTGAAATAAGAGGAAATTATCAGATATAAGTCATTATTAGTTTGAAATTTAAACAGTTTACTGCTGAATAAAAATGTAGCTGGTTATACTGGAGACTTATTTTATTCGTATTCCTCATTTTTGTTTTGACCTTATTGCTAAAGGAATTTTTCAAATCTGACAGGCAAATCAAAACTTAACAAGAGTTTATTCAAGTATCTGAAATTTAAATTTTAACATCAAATATATTCATTGGTTTTAAGTAGCCAAATATAATTTGATGTCATATACTTCTTTCCTCTTCCAGGATATTTGAATATCACATCTTAACTCCCATCATGCTAAGGGAATGGATTAATTTTTTCTGTCGCAATTCTGTTTGCCCTAAACTCAAAACTAATAAAGACAACTGGATACATTTAACTTTTGACTAGTACTGTTTATTTGGGTGGGAGGAGGTATTAATTAAATGTCACATGAAGATGACTTTTGTAAAGATCTTGACAAGTTTTGACCTGGTTTGATTTGAAACAATTGTTTTTGCCACAGGTTCAACACAACCTCTTTCAGTGTCAGAAAATTTTATGGGGTTTGAATGAGAAAAGTGAAGATCTCTAGCAACCAATTGCTGCTTAGTTCTCTAGCATTAGAATTGAAAGAATCCCATTTGAATGAAAATGATTATTGCCACTGTTACTCTCACCATTTAGATTTTGGATTTGCAGTGTTTTTGTTAGTGAGATTATTGAAATGCTCCCAAATCCAAAAGATAAACTTGTCTCCTGTTTTCACTTTGCTTATTAAAGTTAGTAATCAGTTTGGCTTTACATTGGAGATTGTTTAGACTATTTATATTAGGACTATTGTCCTCATCTTTGTTGTTGTTATCACATTTCAGCTGTTGTTCCCTCCAGACTTTATCAGATGTCTATCAATCTGAGTAACCTACAGGGAATTTTGAATTAGACCCTTTATTTAATCTACAGAGGGTAGATTATTCTCATTCCACTGCTCATGTTTAGGGATATTGTCTAGTTATTTTTTTAGTACTACTCAGTTATTGCTCACTTATTTCTATGGAATTCAAGTAGTACACACTATCCAGCCCAGAGATTGAACTCACAATTACTATGTCATTAAATTCACAAACCAACACTTTAATCTACTAGTACAATTTGATGAAGTGAACTTGGAGCCTTAAACCTAACAAAATAAGGGTTAGACAATATCCCTAGGCATGGGAAGTGAAACGAACAATCTAACCCTGTAGGTTAATTAAAGGATTCAGTTCAGAATTCCCCATAGGTTACCCAGATCAATATACACCTGATGAAGGTTGGAGGACACAACAGTTGAAATGGGATAACAACAAAGATGAGGACAGTAGTTTGAATGTAAATAGTATAAATAATGATAACTCCTTATCTCAGAAATTCAGATGGAAACTATTTCTAATCAAAATACCTTGTTTGGGCCATCATATAAGACTTGCAAAACAATGTAGCTAGTCCAGTTGAATATATCGTCAAAACTACTAGCAAGAGGGAATATTTAGTGAGTGTGTGTATAAGATGTGCACTCACTAAAAAATCTTCTCTCAACCAGGGCAAACTTGGTGTCAGTTTGTCTCCTTTGTCAAACAAATTTGATCTCCCTCCTCAGCTAACATGATTTTATTTTCTTCCATCTCACTTATCACTGATTGCATACATTTTCCAGTAAAACTCTTCTTAATCTTGACTTAAGCCAAACACTTATTACATTGTTTACTTTATATTAATGTCATTGTTGTCAAAACCAAATCTGAGAAATTAATATTGTTTGATTGATTTTACACATTCTTCCCACTGAGGATGATTTCAAAAAAATTGACACATGAAAAACTTTAAGTGGTTCAAATTATTAAAGTTACATTTTCTCTTTCTTGCTTTACTGTGCAAAGTGCTCTGAAATGTCTCTGCTTTTGATTAATTTATTGAAAAATATCACAAATACATTTATCATGACAAAAGATCAGGAAAGAATATCGGCTGATATTAACTGTTAGGAAGTTTCCCTATAGGGATCTTTTACAGCAAAAAGCTTTTCATGTGTTTATAGTCAAAAGTATATTAAATGCATATTGTGAAAGATGTGTCAAGATTAACAGAGTTCTATTGTAGTCAGTATTTGTATAATTTATCTTTCTTCTTTTTTTTTCTTTTCTTTTTTTCTTAACCTTTTTCAATTACCTACAGTCTCTCTTTCTCTCCTATTCTAACTTTTCCTTTGCTTTCCTCTATCTGAACTTTTTGTCTGAGTCAAATGTTCTGCTGAAGAAAGGCCAAGCTGGAAACTGTTGGTTTGTGTAGATATACCAAAAAAAAAAAATAATTTACATTTTCTCTCTCTGTGTGTGTGTGTGTGTGTGTATATATATATATATATATTTGAGAGATATATATATATATATATATATATATATATATATATATATATAAATAAATTATAGATTATTATTTTCAATATTTTTTATTTCCCTGCCAGCTTATTTTTTTTTTTTTTTTGTTTTGCTGCTACTGCTGCCTTTTTTTTTTTTTTTTTTTTTTTTGTCTGACATTGCCTTTTCTTTCTTTCTATCATTTTCTTTTTATTCTGTTATTTTCCCCACCTACTTGAAGTTTGTTTTTTGTTTATTGTCAATTCTACTCATCCCATCCTAGTTGACTGTGATATTGGGTGACATGTGCTGGTGAGTTGTGCTCCGTGCAAGGATCGCAAACCTTAATCAACATTCCTTACAGTGGCTTGAAGTAGATGAAATTTTTTTTTTTATGGCAATGGGCATTTGCATTACAGCAGACTTGAAACAAAATTATTTCTGTTTCTCTATCACTATTATCATTTTTTATACAACTTGCAGTAATATCCTAAATGATTGTTTCTATTCTTCTGTGGGAACAATCGAGTTACTGACTTGCCACTTATTCTTCGCACATGGGCTGTCGGTATATGCAGGTAATTTTTGTCACTGCAGAATTGTTTTTACTGTAGGGGATTCTTTGCATTGTTGATAGTCATCATTACTTGTTGGACTGCACAGGAGCATACAGTTCACACTTGCTGTTCATTAATTTAACAGAAAAATAATCTTTTTCTATTCTATTAAAATGAGCTTTACAAAAAGATGACGTATAGCAATGCTATATTTTCAGCACTTCCCCCTTCCCAGCTGATTTGATGTACTTGATTCTTACTAGATTTCTTTGAAGGAATCTATAGACTAGAAGTGCTGCATCTAACAAAACCTAAAACATGTCCTTGCTGTCTAGCAATGGCATGTGGCTAGACTGTTTTGTTCACGGCCAGTAAAATGGACTTCTACATAAATGTCCTAAGAAAAGCCACTACTTCTGCTCTCTACTTATGTCTGTTATTTCTTTTTTTCTTAATTAAAAGGACACATCACAACCACCACATCACCACACACATTCTGTTGAGAATTTAAAAAAAAAAAAATTTCTTCCACTTTTTTGTTTCTATTTTTGTATGAGTCTATAAATCTCTCTCACTATATAATCTCTCTACATTTATTTATTTCTACATATATAATAACAGCAATAATAATAATAATGATGATGATGATGATACCAGTATGTGAGAAAATTGAAGACCGCATGCCACTATTACTTTTGTACATATTTCACTCTCTCTCTCTCTTTTATTTTTGTAAGACTTCCTGGTGCTCGACTTGTCCTTTTTAAGTCAGTGTTGACACGTAACGTCCATCTAGTGTCTGTAACCAAAATGAACTCTTGACTCCAAATATACACTTTAAGAATTGCTGCTTTATTTCTTTACATCTTTAGATAATTTACTGGAACGTATTTCACCCTTTGGAAATTCATCAAGACTTGATACCTCACCTTCGAAAAGAAAAGGTTAATTAATTTTTTTATTTTTCAACTTTTTCATATCTATTCCTTACTTACTTAGTGAAAGAGCTATATTTTTTCAGTCTGCAAAGGTTAGTTACTTTTCCAGTTAGTTGCTTTTGTGGAAAGCTGGTGTTTTGTCCACTTGACTTGGTTTGATTGTAAGGAGCTTCTCCTTTTACAAGGCTGCTGCTGCTGCATGATGTCTACTGCTGACCAAACCCTTGATTTCCAATCACTCACTCACTGTAAAGCTCTGTTGCTACTACTACTACTGTTATTGTAATTAATTACTACCACTACTCATTGCTGCTGAATTATCATTACTACTACTTACTGATTTGTACTTACCAATTTTATTGCTGCTGCTATTACTACTAGTGTATTAACTTTGCACTGAGTGGTTATTGTCTGTGTTTAGGTAACAGTGATGGCAGCAGGTTCGATATTAACAAAATGTTTGCCCATTTTGAGTTTGCCCTTGATTTCCATTCAATACCTGCCACACTCAGGTACAAAAAACTTTCATCTGTTTACCCAAAAGAAAAACTGGCAACAGCAGCAGCAGTTAAGTTTCTCCCTAGAAAGAACCCTTGTCCAAATCTGATTCCTGGCAATCAACACCCAGTAGAGCTGGCATTCTGTGAGCTCCTGCTATACGAGCTTTCAATTCGACTTGACTTTCCTAAATTGCAACTAATCTTGCCAAAATTTCTCTCTCTTTCACTTTCTTTTTCTTTCTTTGTCTTCTTTCTTGTTAGATATTCAGATAAACCTTTTAGCTTTCTTCATCATCTTGTCACAAGTAGAGGAAAATAATGCCACTGCAAAGTATCTCTTCCTTTCAACCTAGTTTGCTGCTCTACCAGAGAAGTTTTTCTTTTGATTTCTTCCCAAATTCAAAAAAAGTTAAAAAAATAAACATTGTGGGTAACATGAAAGCAACCATTTCCTCTTTCTTTGTTTGAAAATATAAGAAACCTTCTTTGCTACTGGCCAAGATAAACTTATCTATATCATTTTTTTCCTTCCAATTTACTTTGCTTAATATTTTTTGTCAGGGAAGGGAGCATGGCCAGTAATGTTTAAGTACAGCTTAGCTTGAAGATGTTCATTTGTCTATTTATAGCCATTTAAGGCAGCAGCCATTATATTCTAGGCCATCATAGAATTTCAATTTTTTCATTATAAACCTGGAAAATTCCTTTTCCCTTTTTTCTTTTTTTTTTTTTTTTTTTTCTGTTTCTGAAAACTGATTTTATTTGTAAACCTTTGTTATAATATTTTTGTGCTCTCTCTCTCTCTCTCTTTCTCTCTCCGTAAGAGAAAGGGCCATTCTGTTTTCTCTTAATATTTTTTCTTGTGCACAAATTGATCTCAATTCTTCAATTCACTAACTTCATTATTGGATATTTGTTCAGTTTTCATTCTAATGTAAATGTTTAAAGCATCTCACTTGGTGCATTTTCATGATTAACTTTAATCCTATTCATTAAAATTAAAACAAAACTGTTGTCATTTATGAAGATTTTGAAGTAAGTTTTTTTCCATTTAAAGGTCTCACTAAATTTGAATCTTTCAAATTAGTAAATTTGACCAACAGTGAGACACCAGCAGATATAGATATGTTTGTTAACTATTCATCATTTTTGTAAAAATATAAAGATTTAATTTATTGATAAAAGATCCAAATTGGCATTCATCATTTGTTTATAACTTATTCTCTATTTTACTTTCATGTGAAACATGAAAATTTGAAGTAATAAATGTTGTTACTTGTTCAAAATTCACAAAATGATTTATGGATTTGAACTGAAAATAAAATATTGCTGCAGCCATTGTTGATGTCAATTTGTGGAATAAAATTCTTTAGAAGTTTCTTTTCAATATCTTCAAGAATTATTAGGCTTTATATTTTCTTTTGTATTTTTCTTTTCTTGTCCAAGCATTTTTGAAAGCATGTCTCCCTTTTGATTTCTTCTGTATTCAGTTTGCATCAATGTGTTGCCATTTTAGTAGATTGAATCAAGATCTCTATTCTACTGGCTGAGTATGGTTGGCTGGTTGTGCACTTGTGGTTAATTTTTTAAACCAATAACAGTAAAAGCTGCCCTTTGTCTTCCCATTCAAGAATCTGTATCCTATATTCATCATCTATTTGCTTGTTCTACCTCAATGTTTTGTCCTCCTTGAGCTTCCACTTTTGTCCACTTCTCTGTCTTCTCCCTTCCACCTTTTAGATTTTAGTCACTCTAACGTGCTCGTTTCTCTTCCAATGCTGTTACTCATTTGTCTCTCTGAGATGCTGCCATCTTCATTGTCATCATAATTACCATGATCATCATCACTGGATGTTAATTATAACCTCTATCATTGCTGCCACCATCAGCTGCCCCCTTAGCCTTGTAAATTGAGTTCTGCTCTTATTCTACACTTTGTGCACCTTTGCCATTATTCTCTGCCTCCAGTCTCAAAAAATCTTTGACTAAGTAACTGCATTTCTGATTGCATCTTGTCACCAGCCTTTTGATTCTTGTTCGTTGTGTTGGCCAAATCCTGCTCGTAAATGTTGCTCTCGCTTCTCTGATTCAGCAATTAAATAATAAGTTTGACATTACCTTACATTAAATTATTTGCACTAAATAAATGCTCCAGTCTGTTTTGGATAGCATATGGCTTTTTTTCCCTACCCTTTTTCTCTTGCCTTTAAATATATATATATATATATATATATAACAGAGAAACAGTTACTTGCAGGATTGTCATTTTCTTGTCTTTTTATTGACATTTCCTGGTGGCATAGAATATTTTCCATATTTGATTCTTTAAATAATAATAATAGTAAGTTTACTGTTTCCATCTTAGTATTTCCATTTAAAAATAAATAAAAATAAACTTGTAAAATTGTATTTGGTGAACATTGGCCTGTTAAATTGTTTGCTATTTGTAGGCCAGCTAAATGTCCAACCTGTTGTTGTTGTTTTTGTGTGCCATTTGATCCATTGTTAACTGTTGGTTACTTCTCTGTAGTAGTGCATTGTCTTGTTGTTGTTTGCTGCGTGAGCCTTGAGAAGATTTTGTTGTTTTAATTTCTTTAGTTACAGATACGGCAAGGCCACCAAGCAAGCGGCGAAAAAGAAAGTCTTCAGCGGGTAATAATTCGACGTCGGGAAACGTGAACTCCCGGGATGCAGTGCCACCATCAGGAAAACAGAAGAGATCACCGGGTCCACAGGGATTTAACATTGCATCATCAGTACCGGGGGTAGGTACAACACCACCACAGCAGTATGGGTGACTCTTCTTAATTCACTTACAACTGCTGCTAGTACCGTTACTACTACCACCATCACCACAACCACCACCACCACCACCACTGTTTGTAAGTGCTGCTTGACTGACTTCCTACATCCATTCATAGTATTAGTGGAAGAAACCAGTCTTCAGAAGGCCTAAGGTCAAACAATAATGATGAACCCCTACCCCAAAGCTTCTTTTTTTTTTTTTTTTCTCTCTTTACTTTTTTGTTCGACTACTCTATCTTGGAACTGTACAACCTTAGAGACCTACACCATATATTAAACTGGGAGTTGTCTCCCTTGCCTGGTTTTAGGCTCAACAGGCCAACCTATGTATATCAGCGCTACCCTCCATAGAACTCCTGTTTACTTACGAACAACACATGAACTATTTTTCATCATCCATTATCCACCATGTCATCCCCATTATCATCAGTTTCTTAAGTGGTTCAAGACATCTATATTTTTTCCTCTCTCTACTTCTCAACAATCATGAGAAGTATTAATTTAATTCCATATCTTTGTAGTTTTGTACAGTCCTAACAAATGTCCAAGAATTTTTCATATCAAATGCTTCAAGTCTTCTGAACACTTGTCCATGAACAGAGATTACAGAACTCACTCAGCTTTCAAAGAAAGCTCAAAATGTCACCGACAGCAATGGTCTCTAATTTCAAATAAACACTTGCTCTTGGATTCTGCATTTAATTCTTATTTTTTTTTTTTTTTTTTTTTTTTTTTAATATATATATATATATATATATATATATATTTGTTGTAGAACTGGATCTGTTTCTCTGGGAGTGTGTTATGTTCAAAACTAAAATCAATCAGGAATAAGAATCTTAGGAATGGTAGTAGAAGATGCCTTGGCACAATGATCTATTTTATTCTGCAATCACATTTGTGATTTGGCTACATTTCCTTTTTTAACTTTCTCACATGCAGGAGTAGATGGGTATAAACATGAAACTTCATAATGACCATTTCCTCAGCTTCCCCATCTTTTGCTACTAGTACATTGTGCATGTGTGAGTTTGGGTGCATGTGTATTGTTGCTAGCAGAGGGTGTTGCCCATTGTGAAGGGTATGACTATTCAGGCTGTGTGGTGGGCCATCATGCAGCCACCTTCCTCAATGCTCTCACTGAGCCCTGGTCACCTGTATCCCCTTCCCTGCCGAGTGCCACCATTGCGATTGTCTCTAATATTATGTCTTGTTCTCTTTTCAGGATGTTATGGTTGTCGGTGAACCAACCCTGATGGGTGGGGAGTTTGGGGATGAAGATGAACGTCTCATCACTCGTTTAGAGAACACTCAGTATGAACCAAATGGTACAGAGGAGGAACAAGAGTCGAAATTTCAGACTTCTCCCGCAGCATTACAGCAGAGCCCTTGGGGTCAGGACAAAAAGCCTCCTCCAAACCCTGCCAATCAAACGGAGGAGAAGACTGATTAGATCAAATCAGACAGACAGACAAAACTGATGCAGCGTATCATTATTATTATTATCATTATTATTATTATTATTATTATTATTATTACTACTACTACTACTACTACTACTACTATTATGTGACTGTGTTGTGGGCACAAGTGTCAGATGGCTGGCTGGCTGCTGGCTCCTCCTCCTCCACCTCTTCCTCTTCCTCCTCCTCCTCACCACCACCACTTCATCACCATCGTCATCATCATCATAATCTTACCACCATTACCATTGTTCCTTCTCCTCCTCTTCCTCCTCCTCAGTTACACTTTGATGTTGTCTTGGACAACAAGCCAGTATGTCCTGGATAGTTGGAGTGTTGCTACCTCAGTGTCAGCAGACAGTTATGACTTTTATTTTGACCAACGCCCTCCACCCCCACCACCATAAATGCCACTGCCACCAACACCACTACGGTTACTCCTTTCACCAACACCACCACCACCACCACCACCACTAGTACTACTACTATAATTATTATTATTATATAATTAATACTACTACTATTACAGCTACTCCAACTCTTGACTACCATTCCACCCACTGTTGCCCTCTTCCCTGTCCGACCCATTAGCCCCATCCATCCCATTTCAACTCCCAGCCCTCTAGAAGCTGCCATTTTGCACAGTTGACTTTCTGTCACCAGAATCAAAGGCTGAAAGCAAAACACAGCAGTGACCTTTCCCTTTTTTGGCTTTTTTTTTTTTTTTTTTTTTTTTTTTTTTCCTTTTAATTTTTTAATTTATTTTTTCAAGGGTTTGGGGGGGGTTCTTTTTCCTTCTTTCTTTTCTTTTTTTCTTTTTTCTTTTTTTTTCTTTTTTTTTTTTTTTTTTTTTGGTTTTTCTCCTCCGCCCTTTGAATTGGAAGAAGAAGAAAGCTGGAAGAAAGGAATGCAACCCCACCCCACCAAAAAAAAATAAAAAAAAAAAAAAAGAAAAAAAATAAAAAAAATATCTAAACAAGGAAGGAGTGAAGAGGGGAGGGGGATGAAAGAGACAAAAAAACCACCGCAGACATTTTACTAGGCAGTTCCTTGTAATTTGATCATACATAGATTTTAATGAAGGGATAGCACTTTTTCTTCTAAAATGCAATGTTTTCATTTCATTCATCTTCATCCCCCCTCCCCCAAGTGGGGTGCATGTGGCTCCTGCCCCCCTCCTTTCTTCCTCCTCTTCCTCTTCTTCCTCCTCCTCCTCCAGTTTCCAAAAATCCTGATGTACATTTTGTATGTAACTTCATTCACTCCCCACTCTACAAACACACACACCTATATACACAAACACACACACACGCGCGCACGCATCCCATTATCTCATAAAGAACCGGGAAGTGCCTCTTGCTCTAAGCTTGAGACTTCTGAACCCGCCTGTGTTTACTTGATGCTTGTTCGCTCATTTAAATGTTGAATTCCATAGAAGACAAAGCACATGAAGAAGCGGCAACGGCAGCAGCAGCAGCAGCAGCAGTTACTAGAAGCCTCAAGGTGAAACTCTATTGGGGTGAACAGCATTGACTGCAGGCAGAAGTCATGTTGACGTCCACCAAAAATGTGATTGGGTGTTGACACATGCCAGCCAAAGTATGTAAGTGTTGAGTGTTTGACAAATTCTCTCTCTCTGCTTCTAATTTTTTTTTTTTTTTTCCTTTATCTTTCTCCATATCAATCAAAGGCTGTAGTTGTTTTTTTTTTTTTTCTCTCCAAACCATTCATCTGAATCACAGACCACACGAGTATGTATGCATCGGTGTGTGTATGTATGTGTGTACGTGTGTGTGAATATATACACACACTTCACTTTAATTTGATGGCAACAGCCAAATAAATATGACTGTTGAAATTAAAATGTCTATCATATGCCCTCATCTCACAGATTTGATGAAACTTTTAAAAAAAAAAAAAAATCAACTTTTTATTTATTGCTGTTCCACTTTTGTTTTGTCTTTTTAGAATAATAAAGAAACAATCTTCTTCCTCCTTATAAAGCAGTGACGAAATGAAAGAAGGCAAACAAAACAAATAAAAAGGCTTGGGAAAAAAGGGTTTTGAAGCATCTAAAAAGCAGGATATTTGTTTCTCACCATTTTTAGAATGCTGAAAGTAAAGCATTGGGCTGTTCCATCTTACTCTCAGCACAGGTTCTACTCCTGCACTTTTTTTTTTTTTTTTCCTTTCCTAAATCCATTGCTGGCTATCCACTGCTGATGCCTCCTCTCCCCCCCTCCAAATGTATTCTCTGTCCTCTTACAGAAGACATTTTTTCTACTCTATTTGGTTGCTGACTTTTCATTTCTCTAAGACATTTGCAGAGAGACCTTCCCCCTCTCCCTTCTGAGAGTAACATTCTTTGTGATCACCATTAGAGCAGTGGCCCCTCTGCATTGCTCAGATATTTTGCTCAATTCTGCTCTCTGATAACCACAAAACTTTCAACCAGAATCTCTGCAATTCCTATTCTCTATTATGATTCAATAAAAATATTTTCCAAAAGAAATCTGGAATGACTTCTCTGCATTTGTCTCAACTTCATCCATTATTTGTCAGTGTTCATACTTGAACCAGTTAAGTACATCTTGGCTGATCATTCTTCGGAATACTGTCTTAAGAGCAAGTGGCAGACCTTTTAACAAAGTAGCACTTTGTTTGCACTCCAAATATATCTTAATAAATAAAGAAGGAATCGGCCTTTTTCTTTTGTTTTCTTTTTGTTTTTTTGCCTTCCACCTCTCCCAAACTCATCACTTCAAATCCCACTCACCTCTCAGAGGAAGAAATTGTATTTTTTCAAAGAATCATTGTCAGGGAAATCACAACATCTTGCCAAACTTTATCTATAAATTTTTATATGGAGAAAAAAAAAATTCTATCATTTTGTGTATTTTAACTGGACAATGTTGCCTGTTTTCCTTCTAGCAAACCAGCAACTGTTCACCTCACAGCTGGCCCTCTCTTTACCCCATTCACTCACCTGCCAACAATAAATTTAAAATCTCTTCCTATTCAATTTCTGAGAAATTTGGCTGGCTGTTCACAATGACCTCCACTACCTTCTCTTTCAAATCTTTCCTTATCTCTTAGTAACAATCAAGCCGGACGACTTTCTCTGGGATGGAGTAGGGATTAAAAAAAAGAAAATACACATTCTTCAGATTTTTATTTTTCCTTTTGCCTATATTTATGAACTTCTATTCTGTAGCTAATTTCCAGCCTTTGTTTTATTTATTGAATTGCAAACTTTCCTCAGTACAAGAAAAACCAAGAGGAAACACCAACCTTAACCAGCATTTGGTTCTCTTTTTAGCTACAGTTGCACAGTTCCAGTTGTGAAGCCAGTTTTTCCTCTTGGCAGACATTGAATTTTTTTTTTTTTTTTTCTTAATTCTTTCTCTTGTGCTCCTCCAGCCAAGTGAGCGGGCTGTGTGTCAGTTGCAGGTTTTGCTAAATGGAAGGAAGGAAATGGCCAAATGCTGGGACTGGGAGAGGGGTCAGGCCATCACTGCAAGGAGGATGCCATCTGTGAATGAACTTTAATAACAAAAAAGAACCCTTGGCTGCTGCGACTGCCATTGAGGTAGGGGCACCCTAACCCCTCCTGTTTATTGTGAAATTCTCCTGTCTCTGCTCATTGTCACCTGTTCATCCTCAGTGTTATCTGTTTCTCATCAATAAAGGTTAAGTGGTTGAACACTTTAGCTTTCTTTGGTGTTTTTTTTTTTTTTCTTTATACTTCTCTTTAGTGTTTTTTTCCTCTTTGCAGCAGTTCTTACAAGGTGTCAAGAAATTGCATCATTACATTAGCCAATTCAGAAATTGTAATAGTTTTTGATGTTATAACATTTCTGGTAAAAGATTTTGGTGTTGACTAAATATTGGCTGACTAGAAAATTAGTTTGACTTAAGAATTTATAGGTACCTCCACTAAAACAGTGATGCCTAAGGTTTAAATTTAATTTTTAAAAGTGAAAAGGTTCTCTTTTTAGCTTTAATTGAAAGCTAAATGATTAAATTTAATATTTTCAGTAAGCAAAAAAAAAAAAAATACTCTGTATAATTGATTGGATATTTTTTTTTAACTAAAATAGCTGATTAGCACCCCTCCCATCTTTCATTGCAATGATTAAATTTGTTAAAAAATCTTCCAAAAATAAAACATCATTTTTGGAAACTTTATCAGAGTAATATTAGTTGAATGAAAGTATAATCTGATTTGCAACAAATATTATCTTAAGTTTAAAATAACATAGAAATGCATTTTCAAACCAAACTGTAGCTGTGTTTTTAACTGACAGTAGCCATGTTTATGTTTGATGAGTCATAACAGATTGTTATTCTATGAAGATTTTATCTGTTAAAACATAATTGAAGAAAAGGACAATATATATATAATTTTTAAGTACTCAGTAACCTTAAAGGAGACACGGTAGAGTAATGGATAGCAGCTTGGATTGAGGAACCAGAGAGCCAAGTTCAAATCCATTACATTCACTTACATACTTGAGAAAGGTATGAATCCTTTTTCTTCTCCCCCCAGGATAGCAGGACGGACTGGGTTCTATAGCCTTGAATGGCAACTCGTCTACCACAAAGAAATAGCAACCTACTGTGGGAAAAAATCTGCCTCGTCAGTCATCAAAACATACATGATCACCTGTATCATGCATGGCACGTAACTGACTGAACCTTAAATGTTGGAGAATATTCTCTATAATCTAATATCATTTATGGCTGACCTATTTTCAAATTACAGTAGAGTTGGTCAGGTTGGCGATTTGTTTTGGTATTGGTTTCCTTGATACCAGTTTTCAATTCTGTTTTGAATTTAGTATTTTTGCTTTCTAAGGAAGCCATTCATTTTCTTGTAATGATAGCATTACCAGTCAATATCTGATTTTGTTTGAGACTGATAAATTACAACTTAGTCTGTTCAACTCACAATATCTTGTATATTTATGGTCCAATCTTAAAAATATTCATGGCTGGAAAGAAAATAAAATAATCTTTCTAAATCTGTAATTTGTATGTGCTTTTATTCATTATTTTTCGCTTTGAATAGCCAAAAATGCAAAATGATTTTTTTTGAAGACTAAATTTTACATGTTACTTTGTTTTGCGAAAATCAAAGTGACCAATCTTTATCAATATTCTTGAAATTCTAGTCAATTAGAAGACAACTACAACCAGGAAGATGTTCATTTCTCTGACTCAAGGAAGTGAATTCCTTCAAAAATTATAAAGAAAAAAAAAAAAAAAAAATCAGTTGACTATTGCAGTTTTGCAAATAAATTTCTTCTAAACAAGGAAAATTAATGAGTTATTTTCCCCCCTAAATAAATTTGTTTTTATCTAGTGAATACATCTAAAATTAAAAATAATTAAGCGTTTTCATTTAGTGTAGATTTCTAAAAAATTGTTTTTTTTAGATACACCTTTTAAAATTAAAAATTATTTTAATATAATTTTAAGTAGTGTATTCACCAGATAAAGATATTTGTAAAAATAAAATGAATTTTCCTTGTTTAGAAGAATTTTATAAGCAGAACCCCCCACTGAATACTAGTGGCTAATAAAGAATTATGACTTTCAGTTTTGAAAATATACACATTTTAAAACTTTATTTTTTTTTAATATCTAATTTTATGTGTATTTGCTAGATGAGAAACAATTTCATTTGTAGAAAACAGAGACCCACATATCTGGAACTATACACATCTTAAAAGTGAAATTAAGAACTATTTTAATTATTCTTAATATTTAATTTAGTTGCATTCCCTAGATAAAAAAAAAAAAAAAAAAAAAAAAATCATTTTTCTTGTTTACTTTATTTTGTGATTGGCTAATGGCATACTAGACTTCATAAAATTTAACATTAAGACGAACCTGGCAACCCCCCACCAACTGCAACAAATAGATTTCTTTTTTTTCCTTCATTTCTTTTGTAAACTAGTCAATTAAATGTTTTTAACATTTTTGTTCAATCTTTTCCTCTTACAATGGTATAAATATTAATAAAATTCAATTTTATTAACATCTGAAAGCCTTTCTCAATAGTGTTTCTTTAGATAGGGTCAATGATAGATATAAAAACGAAACCAAAATCATTTGGTTTCGTAAAAAATTTCAATACGGTATGAAGATGAAACTGAATAAAGTTGGTTTTTCAACTAACCCACTACTCACAAAGTGGAGATAGAGGTGACAGTCTGTTTCATGCTAAATGCAATCATCGGGCCATGATGATTGCATCTGGCACTGTCGCATCTAAGTGTTGACTTACATTTACACACACTATCTCTGATATTGATCACTTTACCCCATAAATATAGCACACTTTAAGAGTATATATAATATAAAAAAACTGTGTTGTAAACTAAGAGTAAAGATGGCAGTTAAATGAAAACTCTGGACAGACAAACCATAAAACTTGTTTGGAATTAGAAAAAAAATGGTTAATCTTCCAATTTCACATTGAAATTAAAAAGAAAAAAAAAAAATGTGCATGTAGCCAAAAGCTGTTGGGTCAGCTTAAAATCACAATTGACCCATACATCTTTGCCAGTAGAAGGATTTTAGGGAGGTATACATCTATATTTAATGAAAGGTGCTAATTACACCTGCTAGCCTATTTAAACTTTTAAAACCTTATTCCAAATAACTGAAGTATAAAATAAAAATAAAAAAATCATGGCCATATCACATTGAAACTCCAAGCTTTAAGCCAGTACCTAGATGGGTGTTTGCTTGGATGTGCAATGGATAACAACTTCGAATTGTTAATTGGAGCAGAGTTCTTGCAAAAGGCATGAATCCACCACCTCTTTTCTTTGCTACGAGTTAATTAGAACTTGTATCAGTAAATAATTATTACCTTCCAAAAATTCTTACAATCTAAAAATTTTATTTAATGACTTCTTTATGGTTAGTGAAAGCTGAGCCATTGATTTCTAATTAAGTCTAGGGTATTCCAAATGGAAATTATTTTCAATATGGCTTGTCAGTTGTCCATCTTGTATGCTACTGGACAAGAAGCTAATTTCAGCAGGCTTCAGACTTGCTAAAAAGCATAAATGTAATGTCATATAGGTAAAGTAAGAGAAATATAATTGGATCAGATCAGCTCAATAAAAGAAAACAAAATGGTTAACAATATGACACAAAAGGAGTACTTTTGACTTTTTATATAAGTTTCATTTCAACAAACCAACAAGAGTTTCAAATCTAAAGAACTAATTAACATTTGGACAAAATGCATCATTTAATAATAAAAAAAAAAAAAAAATTAAACCATCATATCCGTTAATAAAACAAGCCTGATTTAAAAATGGGAGTCAACTGGCAATGTTTATTCACTTGATCAGCAACAAATTTTAATGCAATGGACTTAACAGCGTTGCACAAAATAAATGCCAAGATATGAAACCAGTTGATTATCAAAGACGCAAAATTGCTCTACAAAAGGTGGTGTAATGGTTGAATTTCTCTATCATTTCATCCACTAAAGATTTTTTTTTTTTCACCTTATGGTAAAGGCCCACTAAATTGAGATGTGTCCTTTTCTTCTTTAAGATGGCACTATTTTGATACAAACTTAATTTTTTTTTCTCTCTCTCCCCTTCCCTAGCTTTATGCAGACAAGAAGCAAGGGAGAAAATCTGTTGAGAGATGGAAAAATTGCTCATACTCTCATCATTTCAATAAATTTTCTTACAGAAAATTCAAGCAAAACAACTTAACTAGAAATTTCACAGGGACAGAAAAAAAAAAAAATTTCTCGATTTCCTAACAAAAGAAACATTTAATTGCATTATATATTAAAAAAGACGTCTTCAGGAATCACCATCAGATAAAATTATCATATTTGACAGCATACAAGAAAAAAGTGAAAGGAATCTGGCAAGCTGGAACATTAATACCAAAGAGAACAACTAGCAAAGGGCTTTTGTAATAACACTTGACATTACTTTAGACCTTACATCCTTAAATGCACTACTCCTCAGTAGGAAGTTCGTTCATCAAATATAGTTGTAAACCTTTTATGGGAATAGAATACTACATTGGCAATTCCCTCAATAACATTTTTCATGCAATCACCCCACCCACAAATTAAATAAAAGCTTTTTTTTTTTTTAAATATGTATTTTTATTTTTTTTTTCTCTCCAAACACTTCTGCAGTAATTTACAATAAGAGAAGGCTGGCTAAAAGCTGAAGATGAAAAAGAACTAAGTGGGGGAGGGGGGAAAAAAAAAAAAAGGCCATTCCACAGGCTTCACTCCTGCCCGCTTTCAGTTTTCTGTTCTTCATGGCTGGAACCTTCCTTGCCTGCAGAGCGAGAGGATGACCGGCTGTAGGACCGAGATCTAAAAGAAAAAAAAAAAAAAAAAAAAAGGGAGAAAGTGAGAAGCAACTAAACACTGACAGGATAGATAATTAATCAAAGGCAAAGAATGAAAGTCACCAACTTACCTGCGACGACGGGGACTTCTGCTGCGTGATCGCCTACTGAAAAAAAAAGAAAAAAGAAGAAAATTCCAAAATTTAATCAATCATCTCTTGACGGTGACAGAAGGTATTTTTAAATAAACAGTTGGGCAGACAAATGTGGTCACTCACCTTCTTCGGCTACTGCTGTAGTAAGGACTTCGAGAACGGGATCTGTAACTGAGAAAACAACAATCCCCATTAGAAGTACTGACAGGGAGACAGCTCAACAAAAAAGCAGATGAAAAATTTTTTTTTACCTGGGACTTCTGCTCCTTGACCTGTAACTTCTGCGACTGCCTCGTCGATCGTAATAGTCATCATAATAACGGCTGCGGTAAGGAGAGAGAGAACTGCGACGCATCTTTTCCTTGTTTCGCATCTGGGATGGAGCTGAAACCAAAAACCAAAGCAACTTACACTAAGAATGCATTTTTTTTGTGATGGAGGGATCAATTGAGGAATCAAGCAAATACAAAATAGGTGGGAAAAAAGAAAATATATTACTCACTTTTGCGGTCTCCTCTGGCAAATTCAATCTGTAAGTTTTTCCCATAAAAATTGGTGGCGTCCAAGTGATACAAGGCATCATCTGCATCTCGAGGATCTTCAAATGTAGATGTGTTAAGGACAAAAGAAAAAGACACACACACAAACACATTGCTGGGTTGCTCAACCCGACAAACACTCTGTGGCAACAACCTATCCCCCTCTCCAGTACACATACACAAAGAAATATCAAGGGAGTGGGGGTAAAGAGAGAAGGACTTTACTGCATCCAATTCCAATGTACTTAATAAGCACTATTTCATCCAGCAGCAAGGCTCACAAGGTTAGCCAATCATCTCTGCCCCCACCACGCTCCCAAAAAAGAAAAAAAAAAAAACTGAAGTGGGAGAGGGTAGGAAGCAACCACACACAACCATACAAAGTTTATTCTTTAAAAATATTCAAGCAACTTTTTTTAAGTAAAATTGAAAGAAAGAAAAATGAAAAAAATCTTTATGTCTAAAATCTTTCTGGGGAAAACTTCACAATTCAAGTTAAGGGGTTTTCACCCAGCCTTCCACCCAACCACAAATTTATCAAAGATTGGGAAAGAAAACTGGAAATAAATCTGCAAAGTATTTCTTTATGTGAGAATTTGGAAGACAAGACAAAGCACAAAGAAAAATAAATAAATAAACAGGCAGCACCCCCCCACACCGATTAAATGGTAGGAAATTACACTTAAATGACAATTTCTTTCTAACCCACAGCACTGCCTTTTGTGGTAAATTAACATTCAGTATTTAACCATCACCTTTTCCCAAAGGCCCCGTTGGGTGGGTGATAAAAGAGGCTTGTTGGGCCACTCATCATCACCAAAATTGCAGGAGGCATCAGCTGGAAAGAAGAAGAAGAAGAAGAAGCAGCAGCATTGCATTTCTGGATATTATCTGTCTTGAACTCTTGACTTGCTTGCATTTAGAATTGGTCTTGAAATCTTGACTTGCTTGAAACCCTTGCTATTTTCTGAATCTTGTCTTGTTTTGGTAAGAAGTAAATGTGACCTGTTGGCTGCGTCTGTTGCCTGCTCTCTCTCTCTCGCTCTCTCTACACTTGTAGTAGTAGTAGTAGTAGTAGGTAGTAGTAGTACGAGTAGTAGTAGGAAGAGGAGGAGGAAGAGTAGTACTTGCATACCATGCATCGTTAGCTCTTTTTGGCCAAACCTTGGAGGGGAGACCTTTTGCTTTCTTTCCATTGTACTTGACTTTTTGATCTTGCTAAGGTTAACCTTGATCACTTAGGAGGTGAGCCTTGTTAGTATTTATCTTTACTTGAGCTCTAATAAAAAGAAACGAAAGATTGACATCAAAATTCCATCAAGACCAAAACAAAATTTATCACAAACATTTCAAAAAGAAAGTTAAGAAAAAAAAAAAAAAAATTTAAAAGAATTAAAAAATTTTTTTAAAAAAGTCTAAATGCAGAGATGGAAAAAAAATATACATTTCAGATCAGTGCACAACAGAAAGATGTGTTTGGAGAAAAAAAAAAGAAAGAAAAAAAAAAAGAAAGAAAAAGAAACTGGAGCTAGAATTTCTTTTATCACCATTAAATGTGGGAAGAAAGGCTCAGATAAAGAACTTAGCTATGGATGCAAGTAATAAGCACTAAACATGTTCAACTTCTGCCCTAAATTTTCATAAATACACATTAAAATTCTGTGTTAAAAATTCAGAAAATATTTATACAAGCAAAATTTCTGACAGTATTTCAAGAACAAAAATAAAATCTTTTGCTTAGAAACTTGATTTGAAAAGGAAAAAAAAAATAAATAAAAAAGACGAGAGACAACACAAGTGGAAGTCATTAAAGGGAGTGGGTCCCACTATGTTCATCGACAAGTCAGTTTTGAGTGGTTCAAGTCAGAAATAACCATAAAAAGAAAAAGCAGGTCATACCAAGACCTACAAAGAAAAAGATTCAAAAGTTCTCTGCTCCCACCCAGCTTTATAAATCTTTAGATAATGTATACTCCTATAAGCAAAAAAAAACCCTTGACACCAATACTTTGGATATCTCGTGTAGTTGCATTGCCTTAGAGCAGAAACAACATGCATGCATGACATGCAGCTGATGCACAATGGTTACTGGCACCAACACAACCAGTGTCTAAATATCTCTGCATTCATTGATACATGGTAGACTATGAAACAATTGCTCTCTTTAGTTCTTAAGAACAGACCAAAACAAGTTACTAATGTCATCCAAAATAATTGCAAGACTGAGCACTGCAACATCGAAAAATTGAATTCTTTAGTTTCAAGTCACAGTTTTTATTAACAACTTTTTTTGCATCTGTTTCTATCATTGTCTAAAATAGTCATTGCTGAAGGTAGGTGCTTTTGTATTTGTCTGCCACTTTAAAACCCCATAACTTTATAAAGCCCAAGAAAGAATATGATTTCTGGGTGAGGCAAGGAATTTTTCAATCTATCATTGAAAAATAAAGAAAATTCAAACACATTAGCAGTTATCAAAAAAGAAAAAACAAAACAAATGCACAGAAATAGAACAAATAGTAACAATGGGGAAGGGGGATTTAGCCTAGTCCATATCCTGAAAGAAAATTTGGACACACACATTTTTTTATATATATATAGCCTTGGAGCGGAGAGAATGGAGATCAAAATGTTTTTGTGGACTCAGCAGTTTTCAGTCAGCTTGTCTGAACTGTCTTCAAGAAGTGAGACCAAGATCTAAAAGGTCAGCCAATCTAACAGTGATCTCATCCCACAATCCTTACTCTTGCTCCATATGTAGCCTCCTTCGTAAATCACTAGCGGGTCTTAAATGCCACTCAAGATTGTCATACAAAATTTCCTAACTTAATCAATTAAGTTGTCAGATCCTCAAATGTCGAAACCGACGGGAGAGTATTATATACAAGTCATTTCTAAATGGCTTAAAAGACTTATAAAATCTGACAAGCAAATGACACATGGTTTCTATATAATTGCAGCAAGAATGCATAGACAATACTAGATTTGCTCTACATTGTCCCATGGGCAACAGCAAAAACCCATTTTATAATAATTTTCACATCACAAATACAAGGGAGATGAAGCAGCAGAAAATGTCCTACCAAAGAATAGCATTAACCAATATTGAAAACTAATGTCATGTTAGAGTTTCTACATCTTTCTAACACCAGCTATACTCCAGTCAAAAGCATCAATTCTGCTCCCAGCCCTCAAAATTCAAATGCTGAGGAGGTCAAGTCAATCAGAACTACAAATTCTGTTTTTAACCTCACACTAATCTTTCAATGATGCTTCCCTAATTCTATAGGGGGAAAAGGTTTTGATGAAAAGCACATCAAAAAATTTCACTGAAAATTAATTACAGCAACAAGATTTGTTTTGAGAAGCAAGCTTCCATTAGTTATTAAAAGAGCCAAAATCTTTAAAAAGGTGCAGTAGAGGGCAGGCTTTTCTGACCAGGACATTTTTTTTTTTTTCAAAGTAAACATTTAATGAAACAAAACAGCATAAAAGAAAAAAAAAAGTTGCTGGAAAAAAAAAAAAAGAAAAAAATTAACACGTTTTATATTTGGTTAACAAAGAAAAAATTGCATTGGGAAAACTGAACCAAGAGCCTGACAATTAAAAACTTCTTTGAAACCTGAGATTTGTCCAAAAGTTTGAAAGGTTTTTGCTGTTAGGACACAAAATGGGGGGTTCAAAATTGTGATTAACATTTTTCTCCTACTTGAAGACAAATCCAAATAGGACAGATCTTATCTATTTAAAGAAATTTCTAAAGGAATACCAGCTGTAGGCTGATAATGATCACCCTGTCCCCCTCCCACATACAAAATAAAACGAGATAGACTCAAAATATATATTCCACAAAAGGTTCCATTGCCAATATTTTTCACAGACTGAAAAACAGTAGCAGCACCAGATTTCCCCCTTTTGTGTGGAAATGTCCTTCCAATCAATATGGAGTTCATGTGTAAATCTAGCAATGATACTGAATTTTGTCAGCTTAAAAGATTACAAAATCTGGGCTGTGGCTCAGTTATCTCTCTGGAGAGAATTTATTTTTATTATCACACCAATTGCATAATACATGCATTCTTCTGGCCTCCTCAAAAGGCTACTTGCTCAACAATCCTGTATTTTCCCTCCTTCAAGGCAGTGGTCTTAAGTTGTCCATTGTTTGAAAAGGATATTGTATGTAGGCAAAGCCCCGAGCTCGTCTTGTGTAATAATCCACGGGAACATACACATCAGTAACAGGTCCATATTTGCCAAATAAACTTCTCAAGTCCTCGGGTCTAGTAATATAGAAAAAGGAGTTGTTTGGAAGAGGCTCTCAAAAATACCGGAGCATTTCCCTTACAGCTAGTGTAAAGCAGAGAGACCCAGCACATGTCAAGTTTTTAAGAGAATCTCTTAGCATAAAAGGAAGAAAAAAAAAAAAAAAAAAAAAAAACATTCATGCAACACATACATCTAAGTTTAAAGCAATATTTAACATGCACGACAAAACTAAGATAAACATCCTCCTCAGAGGGTAAGTCACCCAGTCATTGTAGAATCCAAGTTATGAAAAATTATGGGGATAAAAACATATCTAGAGTTGATTTTCTGAACAAAAAAAAAAAAAAAAAAAAAAAAAAAAGTGTGTGTGTGTGTGTGTGTGTGTATCATCAATTAAAAACTAAAACCATAAAAATAAACTTGCTTTCATAAAATGAAACACATTTTGAAAATCATTACATTAAACAAATATAAAAATTTGTACATAAGTAAATGTATGTGTGTGTGTGTGTGTGTGTGTGTGTGTGTGTGTGCGTGTGTTAAAAAAAAAAAATTTCCAAAGTTAAATATCAGTCATATACAACCCAGGTTTATGTGGCATCATTATAGCAAATAACTTCCTTTCTCCGATAAAGATGACAACCAAGATAAAACATTAGCTGCTTCTAAGAGCAGAGTGTTCACTGATTCTGTCTAGATTTAAGAATGCTCTCCTGAACAAAATCTAAGGACAGAAATAGGAAAAAATTAATCCAGAATTATCCAAGAGGGAGGGAGCACTAAAACACCAATATGCCCCCACTAGAAATCATAACCCAAAACCTTGCATCAAGTTACCTTGCTTCATTTTGAAAAGCAAGATTATTTTACAGAAAATAGACAGGTACCACAAGCACTGGCAAATATACCAGAATTGCTGTAATGACTAATTAAAAAAAAAAAAAAATGATTACGAGGAGGAGCAACTTGAAGTTGGTTAATTCAAGTCAAATTTAAGGGGCTTTTAATTAAACAGATTTTTCATTTTTTTTTTTTTTTTTTTTTTAAACAATTCTGAAATAATGTTATGTATCAAGATGAAGCTTTCTAAAGACAAAATATTTTCCTTCAGTTTTAGAGAGGAAATCTGTTTGCATGAGGACACTATTCTAAGTCTGGAATCAAATCTAACAATTAGATAAGAGGGAGCGAGATTATATTTTCATAAGCCTGCTGTTGCAATTTCTAAGCCTGACTAGTTGGCTCCAGGGTTCCCCCAAATTCTTTTGATGGGATCTGGTGAAATAGAAAAAAACTGAAAGGCACTGGTTTTTGCATTATGATAGTATACCAGTTGTGCAAAAAAGAAATACTAGAACCTTCTACTGCACCCCCCACTTAACTCGCAGCTAATCCATACTATGAATTTTGGAGGTTCCTAATTTTTACGAAGCCTTATCCCTGAAGGTGTTATATCATTTCAAAAAACAATATCAAACATGAATACATTCAAAATACAGTCTGAAAACTTAAGTTCTCAATAAAGGTCAAAAATTATTTTTCTTGAACAGTTGGGTGATAATCTAGATTTAATAAAATATACTCTACATATTTTGATTTCCCAAACAAAAAAAATCTGATGCAGATTTGTTTGTGAAAAATTAGCATGTATTTTTACAGTATGACTTTAAAACTCTGATCTCATTAATTTCCGAAAAACCTGAGGTTAAATAAAGATGAATCAAAAAATGTAAACCGTGATGCCATTTTCAACAAAAGTTTAATTTTTCATTTATTACAACTGTTTAGTTTATTCTATAGATTAAAAATGAAAATCAAAAATAAAATTCTGCTCCATTACTTTGTGCATTTTCAGCTAATCTTGGCTTTATTTTAGTTTCTTATATTAAAAACTTTAAAGCATAAAAGTAAAAGTATTCTTTTAATTTAATATTTTCTCCTTGTGCTATTTAAAGAATATTTTGGTAATAATTTAAAATTTTTCACAATATTTTTGTTACATTAATTTTCAGTAACATGAAAGAATAAAATTTCTAAATGTGTTTTGTTTTTCCATCATTGAAAAATTGTAAATTGATTTACAGCACAATATCTTTATCATATACTCAGTGTTTAAATTTGAGTTTTTTTTAAATAAATAAAAAACAAAAACAGATGCAGAAATGTGGCATAATGGCTAGCAAGTTAGTCTATGAGTTCAATCCTCACTGGAGACTTCATAAGTCTTAGTAGATATCTATATTTTTTTTTTTTTTTTTTTCCAACAACCATATCAGTTTTTAGTAGAGGTTTATCCCTCGTATCCTGTTCAGGATTGGTTTTCTGGTTCCTCCTAAAGTTATTTTTCATTCTCTTTCACTCCAAGTAGCCCTTGCATCTTAGTGCACTGATTGGAGCAAATTAAAAAAAAAAAAAAAAGAAAAAACCTGACATTTCAAAGCAGCAACAAGAGAGATTGTCAATACTTCCCAGAGATCAAAAACCAAAATCAGGGTAATGAGGAAATAACTGAACTACCAAGATATTCATTGTATTATCCACAAATATCAACCATAACCCAAAGACAGTGTAGATGATATAAAAACACTTATGGACAAACATCCTCTCAAATTCAAGAACTGAAAAGAAAATATTTTTATTAAGAGAGATGTTTTCAAATGTTTTAAGTCCTGGTGGAAGAGGAAATGCAAGAACCCTTATGCAAAATGAAAATAGTCAAAAGCCAAATGTTACAAGTCCAAACTTGTGCAGCACAAAAATGGAGCAAAGGAAAAGTTATGTTGTCGAAAAACGCCAATAATAACAAACAATGCCCGACTTTCTTATGCAATCAATGTTTTTCACAATTACTATCCAACCAATGTTGGTAAACTCTGAATATAATATATATATGATATATATATATATATATATATATATATATATATATATATATATATATATATATATATATATATATATATATATATATATATATATATATATATATATATATATATATATATATATAGCGCTGACCAATCTCTATTGCAAACTCTTTTACACTGCAACTATGCTGAGCAGACCGTAGCTACCGGGAGTGTGTTTTCTTTAGAATGATCAACAATTTGAACAAAACTAGCACTCAAATCCTTGGTCATGATGACTTGTGACTGTACTAGCACAGCTATCAACGACCCCAAGTGTTCTGCCTACCAAATTTCACTCACAAGGCTTGGGTCAACCCATTGTTTGATTTTCAGGCACTTTCCAAAAGGTTCCGAACGGTGGGATCATCCCCACTCCAGACATAACACCAGGCAGTCCACTTCCTGACAAACCGACCATCTCAGCCAAGTACAAGTTTTCAATTAGGTCAGTATCTGGAGAGGCTGGGTACCATATCATTGATCTAGTGCATTTGAAATCATTTTGATGGCAAGGTGAGCTTGGCAGAATGCAAAGCAGCATTTTTTTTTTTTGTATGAATATACTTTTTACCTTAAAACTTCATTGTGACTCATCCCATTCAACATTTTGTCCAAGAATTTAGAACAAGTCTCATATTTATATCAGTTTCTTCATCATCTTTAAAGGGATCAAACATTACCCAACCTCTCCTACTGTTTTTTTTTGGGGGGGGGGAGGGGATAAGTCATGTTCACTATTTCCACGATGGACCCAAAATCTTTACCCAGTCTCCAGCCCCCCTCCAATATGGCTCCACATTCATTACTAAAAAGTTACTGTTGGGAAATCAATTTTCATGAACTTCTTCATCCATTTTGTACATTTCTCTTTGTGATGTTTACTTAAAAGATAGTATTTTGGTTGCTTTCATCTTAATATTCTGCATCTTTACTGTTTATATTTGCAACACCATCTTCAAATATTTCTTTGCAGGTCAATCCACTGTTCTTGCTTATTACTCTTAATCTTTCAATTTGTTCTTATCTTGCTAATTCATTATTTCTAACTTTTTCTGCAATTTACAAAATTGTCCCTATCACTGAATAACTTTCTAACACCTTGCTTATCTTGAGATTATATCTTTATGATCCATGGAAAAATCTTTATGGATTTTAAATTAAAAAAAGAAATTGTGTGTGTGTATGATTATAATATCAAATATGCAACTGTAAATATTAAAAAAAAAAAAAAAAAAAAATGTTGAAATTCAAATTCATATATTCTTGAAGCTTTACCAACATCAGTTGGTTGATACTAATTTTCTTGTGAAAATATTGACACCTATTACAGAATTTGAAAATGTATTTGATACAGGAACATTTTTAAGTAAAAACTGATAACTTATTTTAATGCAAAATTAGTTTTAATCTAAGTCTGGTTGGAACTTTAATATTGTGACAAAAAAAAAAAAAAAAAAAACACTCTGAACATATAAAGAGCTGTTGTACAGGAAAATGAGTCAAAAATGGACCCAAACACAATTTAAAAGATTAATAAATCTTTTTATATGTTAATACATGCAAATTTAAAGATCATGAAGTTAACAGAGGGGAGAAAAAAAAAAAAAAAAAAAACTCACTTGGTGTGAAAAGGCTGAAAATCAATTTTTCATTTCAGATCTGAGCCAACAAGGAAAAAAAAAAAAAAAAAAAAGGTATTTGTTTAACAAAGAAACAAGTGTTGCTGCTGAGTAATACCATAATCCGATTTTACAAACTTATGGGTCATTGTTTTTAGCTTGCTTTCCAGACCCCCACATAACCTGCAGGGATTATTAACTCTTTCTTTAAGAAATAGTTCTTTACAAAACATTGTTTAATAATCCCTAGATTGGGGACAATTAAGATAAGAAAACATATAATGATCTATTATTGTAACGATCTCTTGAAATCTTATATTAAGGTGTTGCCAAGATTAAAAACCATGTTTTGTTTTCTCCATTTGAACATATAAGACAAGAGGGGGGGGGGCAAAAAACACACATACACGTCTCTTATTTAACCAAATATGTTACAAATAATTTTAAAATACAACTTTCTATGAACATTTTTTCCACTCAGAAGAGGATAGAGGAACAAAAAAATGCTAAAGATTAGATATTGTTAGTTTCTATTTTAAGATAGCTCTCTGCTTTAATCAGTAAATTTAAAAGTTCTGAAAATTTTGTTTTTATATAAGTATATTTTGGAAAAAAAAAAAAAAAAGAAGTTTATCTTTGGTTGTCAGATTTTGTTATGCAAGCCAAGGTTTTCACTTTTCATGATATATTTACATGAGCAATATATTGTGAACTTCAGGTTATAACATCAATCTTCATTAAAAATAATACTTTAAGGATGTCTGCATAATTTACTTAAGTGCAACATAAACTTTTATTTATTAATAAATCCCAAAGACACAGGCATCTAAAAGAACATACCATATCATCTTATTATTGTACATATTAATATAGACTCCTTGACATTCTATAACTTATAAGTCCTTGATTTTTGTTAACTGTTCTGACTATAATATTTGCTTCCCAATATCTCCTTTGGCTTAAAGATTGTTTTCCATTCTCATATACATCTTTTAATGATGTCACGTGTTTTCTATTGGATTAAAATCTACAGGCCGAGAAACACCACTAATTTGGCATCTTTCAAACCATTTTTGGTAAGGTGGGTAATAATCAGCTTTGCAGACTGAAGGAGGATTTTCATCTATGAATATACTTTTTACCTTAAGGACTTTGTCAAGACAGATTAAAAACATTTTTTTCCAACAATTTAATAATAATTCTTCGCACTTATTTTGATATCAATTTTGAAATGATTGAAAATTTTACTCTCTAAAAAAAAAAAAAAAATAAAAAAAATAAAGAGCTGAATTGACTGACTATCCACAAAAGACCGAAACCATTTTGCCCAGCTATCAGTTCCATCCAATATAGCTCCACATTCATTACTAAAAAATTACTGTTGAGAAATCAATTTTCGTGAACTTCTTCATCCATTTTATATATTTCTCTTTATGTTTACTTAAAGATGATTGTTTGGTTGCTTTCATGCCTTTAGCCAATGTTCTTAATATTCTTTACTGTTTACATTTGCAACACCATCTTCAAATGTTTTTTTTGCAGGTCACTCCATTTTTCTTGCTTATTACTTAATCTTTCTCAGATCTTTTGTAACATTCTTAAAGCCATATTTTCTTGGTTTTATCTTGTGTTTTCATATTCTTTTTTGATTGTTCTTTGTTCAACTTTTTGCAATTTCCAAAGTTGCGTTCCCATCAATCAAAAACTTTATAATATCTTGTTTCTCTTTTGAAGTTATCCATGGCAACCCATGGCAATCTTTATATATCTGAAATTAAAAAATAAATATCAATAACTATACTATTATATATTTATTTATTTACAGTATGATGAACAACCCTCGAGTAGCATAACAAAATCTCACACCACCAAGTCATAGTAAATATTTTCAATAGATAAGCTGAAACTCACACACACTATATAATTGAAAATTTTACCAACAGTGATTAGCACCAATTTTGTGAAAATATTGACATATAAAATCTGGTATTATATAAGGTATAAAACTTTAAAAAAAAAAAAAAAAAAAAAAGGCAAGAACATTGGTATGGAAAATAGTTTATGGCTATCCAAATACCCTTAAGAACTATGTCAAGTCTGGCTGTTAGTCATTAGCATCAAACTTTCTATTTGTTGTCTACTTTTATTCTATTGCAAAATAGAATAATAAACTTACAATACTTATAAAGCATTGCAAAAAAATTGTTTATTTGCAGTAAGACTTCTTCCATTTACATGACAACTATTACAATTTCCACAGGACAATAGCAAATTTTCTGTCTGAGCAAGATTACACTTGTCCATGTTACCCATCCTATTCAACATGATAATTTTCCTATTGAACATAGGACATGATTGGGTAACATTCAGTTAGTCAATCTAAAACACTTGCTGTATCACATCAACAGATGCAAAAAAAAAAAAAACAAAAAAAAACAGATTAATACATCACAGAATGGTATTTGCCATCTATACAATAGCATACATGTGAGTACAGGTCTGTGTTAATGCCCCAAAAAAGGGGATACATATACATTTGTTACTTAGGAAGTGGGCAGTAGTCATATATACAATTTACTGTAATCCAGCTATATTACGAGCATGTTTAAACTGGAGTAAATTGAATCATATTCAATATGTTGTAATTTTATTTTCAAGTTCTGTTTTACACAGCAAGAAAAGTGCCAAATGATTTATTCCCATTATGAATGTGCATAAAAACAAAAGCAGTAGCAGAGAAATTGAGATTCTCAGAATGGATAAAAATAAAATGTTTAAATTTCAAAATAATTACTTTCTACTAGAAAATATTTTCTATATTATTCAGTTCCAATTTGTAAAATAAAATTATTTAAATCTAACAAAAAAAAAAAAAAAAAAAAAAAAAAAAAAAAGCAAGTCAAAGCATGGCACATGAGAATGCGATGTAAAATCTGAGTAAATTTAAAGCATAAATCTAACCCTATATCAACACTAATACTTTAAAATTTCTCATCTTTTAAAGGAACAAAAAGTAATTACTTTTTAATACACAAGGAATTGTTAAATTGTTTTACCAATTCCATGTCCTAACCTACATTAAAAGCTTCATTGAAATTTCCAAATGAAACATTTTAAAGTGATCCCAAATGGAGAATATATCAAATAGTGTCAAAGTTGAATCTTATGTCATTAAAAAAGAATTTTCAGTATAATAAGAGTAAAAGACAAATTCCATTCTTAGATTTTTCAAGATTTATAAGCTGCCAAGACTGGAATATGAAAACTGAGTTACTTAGATTTTTACTATTATAAAATTACCTTTCACTGTTTCTATAACTGACAAGATATTATAAGTTATAGAAACAATCTATCATATGAATTCACAAATATTTGAAGGCCATCTTAAAAATATCAATTTATAGAAATATTTTAAAGTCTGAATAAGCAAGGTTCCTTACCTGAATTTAAAATACTTTTACCTTCTTTATAAGAATATTATTTATAATAAACTGATCTCAGCCAAAGTTAAAAATATAAATCCTTTCAGCCGTAGTAGAAATGAATGACGACACAACTGGATGTAAATATTGTTGATCGCAGTTCATAAAGTTAAATATAAAAATTAGGGATTTTAAATTTGTTTAAAATCAAGTTCAATTTATTAACCTTTTTTCAATGTTCCACCAGCCTCTTCTGTATAACAAAGATTGCATTTTTAAGAAGTAGTCTTTGGATCTTCACAAAAATTACATCTGCTTTTCAGGAGACTTGATGTCAAAATTTTAATTTATTAAACTTCTGCATATAAAAAAATTATTTGCCATATTAAATGTACGTTGTTTAATATATTTACATAAAAAAAAAAAAAAAAAAAATTTTTTTTTAAGTCTTTACAAGTTTCAAAATATAATAATAATAGATCACTTGTCTAAATTGTCCCCAATCCAAGAATTACAGGTTTTTATTTTTCTTAGAGAAAGTAAAAAGTTCTGTGCAGCAGAAATTACTGGTTATTTGGGGATCTGGAAAATCAGCTAATAATAATAATAAAAAAAAAAAAAAAAAAAATTAACAAAATTGTTTCTTTGTTGTTTCCTTTTGTTTTTTTATCTTTCTTTTTGTTGGATGAGATTTGAACCAAAATTTTATTTTCCGCCTTTTTACACTTTAGGCAACCCCCCCCACACACACACACACACTTTCTATCATCTCCCAATTTTTTTTAAATTTGCAATGTTTAAAAATTAACAAACCATTATTAAAATAGAAAAAGAAAATCTCCACTTATTTATCTATAAATCCTAGAGTTTTTCTTTTAAGCTAAGAAAAGAATGTATTTATTTATGTATCAAGAATATACAAGAAAATGAATAATTTAGGATAAAGTTATATAATTATAAAAACTTACATCCTCATCTTTGTTTTGACAGAAATGTGATAAAAACAACCAAGATAAGGATGCACGTTCGTAATTTTCAAGATATATTGGCCGTTGAAACTGATTTTATTTTTCACGCATTTCATCTTACACACCATTATTTTATTTAGCCTCTTAGAAGATTTTGGACATAGTAATTCCGTAAAATAAATTATTTATTCACTAAAAATACGAGAAATCAGAAAAATTTTTCCAGTTATTTTTTGTAACATCTTTGTATTAAAAATATGTATCATGTCGATTTTTTATGCATTTTTATTTAAATATTAAAAATTAGACATTTCTATATAAAATAAATTCATTTCCGTATATATGCGTCTTTTTTTTAACGACTTTTTAAAAACTGAAGTCTAAGAAAAAAAAAATACATTTTTATGAAGATATTTATTTAGAGAATAAAAAATCTAATAATCAAATTGTTTTAATAATTTATATTTTTTTTCCAGATTGGGAAAATTTAACTTTTTTCTTTTTTTTTTTTTTTTTTTTTAATAAAACAGAAATCTAGAGGAAAAAAAACAATTTATTTTTAAATAATAGCATAACGTTAAACAAAAATTTCCTTCTTTTTCCAGACTATTTTCTAAATGATATCCGAATTTTTTTTTTTTTTTTAAGCAACAAAAACTAAATTTTGGATTCAGAAAAGAATGTACGATCTCTTAATAAATGAAATTAAATACCAGAAATATAATACTAAATTGATAAAAAGAGAAGAAATAAAAACGGAGATGAAATAGCGAAAAAGAAATTAAAAAAAAAAAAAAATAAAGTAAAAATCAGTCCTAAATTCCGACATTTGTCTTCCGAACAAGAAGTCGTCCATGTTAAATTTTTCCTCTCGGCGCATAAATTACTTTTTTCTTTTTTCCTCCCTAACAATAGAAAAGACATCGAATAACCAGGAAAAAAGAAATCAAATTATGGAAAACGGTAAAAGAAAATATCGGAAATCAAACAAAATCCCTCAACGAAATAATTCCCCTTAGCTTTGGCATTAATTACTTCCTAAGTCTTACTACTACTACTAATAAGACATGAACCAAAGCTAGCACGAACAAAAAATAAGTTATTTTTCGAAGGGAGACTCTAAAAATCGGAGTTATAGTCTCCGCTTTAATCCCAAATTCAATGAGAAACTCACCTCGTTCCTTCGGGAACATTTCGGACATAAAGAGATGTGTTTGGAGGACGCGAATATCGTGACATTTTGGTTCCGTTAATGCAAAAATGAAGCTATCAACGATAGGACAACAGATACAACAATGGCGCCTAACCTCTTTCTATGTTAATCACATTAATGTCAATGGCTACAACGCAAGCGCACTACATACTTCCGCCCGGTCTTGTCTCTTGTATGGCGCCACATTAAAAAAAAAAAAAAAAACAACTTATTAATAAATTAATATTTTTCTCCTGTCATGTTTCTATTTGTTTTAATTTCTTTCCGCGTTTTTGTCCACTTTGAATAAATTTTAGCAATTAGATTATTCAATAATTTAAATGATGGAATTAAGCTGTTCTATCAACCATAAAGGTAGAAAAATTCCATTTTCCCTCCATACAGCAGTTTCCAAAATGTTTTAGCTTTTGCCTATAAAATACAAAGTTTATTACTCTACTGACCATTTACTTACAGAAAATAGTAAAATGGGTACAGAAGTATTTCAATGCATATATCATAGAAAGCTATGAATTCTATTCCTAACTGATATTTCTTTTTAATGTCTATGTACAATACATGTGGTAACACCTAAAGTTAATTTACACCTGTGTGTTGCCATCTTTCCCGATAATAATTTTGTATTTTTTTAAAATATTTTTTATTATATAACAAGGATTTTTCTGAAACAGTAAAATCAGAAC
The DNA here is from genome assembly GCA_903632075.3 of Acanthosepion pharaonis. Classification (NCBI taxonomy): domain Eukaryota; kingdom Metazoa; phylum Mollusca; class Cephalopoda; order Sepiida; family Sepiidae; genus Acanthosepion; species Acanthosepion pharaonis. Next base: position 70,951 of record CAHIKZ030000637.1, read on the forward strand.
TAAATTGGTTAAGAAGCACCAAACTCGAGGTCATTGGTTGGTTTTTGACATTGTTACAATGTTACAAATAGTGATTTCTAAACATAGCTTAAATGATGTAGCATAAGGCTGCAAATATGGAGCTCTCAGTGAGGATCGAACTCACAACTCGGTCATAATTGATCTAAATGAGACAAGCTTTCTATTACACCATGTCATTTCAAATAAGTAGCAAAAGAAAAAAAATCACTATGTTATAGTTATTCTATTCATGACGGGTTTTCAAATTTACACTTGAAACCTAAGCGTTAGTCTCCATATCCGTTTTTTGTGATTCAAGGTGAAAACCTCAGTCGAACGAAACCAAGACGATAGCTACTACTTCTTCTTCTTACTCTTAAGACTAAAAGTAAGAAGAAGTAGGTCTAAAAATGCTATGCACCATAAACGAGAAAATTGGGCTTTTCGAGCAAGTCGATCGACTTGCTCGAAAAGCCCAATTTTCTCGTTTATGGTGCATAGCATTTTTGGATGCTACATCCTCCAGTCTTTAACTTTATGTTACTTTCAGTAACCTTCTAGAATGAAACACTTTATTCAATCTACGAAGAGATACTGCTCCCGTTCCTACATCTGTCACGTCTAGTGCTTTATAGACAATGATATTCTCTCTCTAGCTTTTTACGGCTCTTGCTTTCAAATGTTGGTAAAGTGTACCCCACTGGAGCACGTTCATTTTCATGATGTTTTCTCTTTTTTGACTTTTTTACTTTCTCACACATACACACGTGTATACCACACACTCTTGTTACACACCCTACACACAAACAAACACATGACCATTATAACTTGTTTTAATTTTTTCAGTGCGTTACAACTGTCTACACGTATAATTACTTTTTTGTTAATAAACATGCTTTGTCGTTTGTTTTATATTCATTGTTTTTTGTGTTACTCATTTTTACCTGAACTCACATTGAGCCCGCCAATATTATTTGCGTGAAAACTGTTCAAGGAGCCTGTAGTGTAAATTTTACTATCATCGCGCGACGTGGTGACTAATATTTTATTGTAACCATAGGAGCATTCCACAACAGAAGTTCATAACTCAACTCTTGTTTCTAACCCCTTGTAATCGCTTTTTCGCTTCATGGGTGTATACTTCTGTGCTAACTGACCCAGGAATTTATCCCAACACTTCCTAAGAATAAGATAAGCTTCAATTTGCGATTATGTTCATAGTTTTATTATTTCCTTGAAAGGCGTTGCGGCTTTTTTTTATTGTGATCATTTCTTGTTCGTACATGTCAAAGTCACCGTTTTTACGACATGTCAACTGGGTTATTTATTGTCAAATTTCATATGGAGTATTATTACTCATTAGCAACGGTCACTCGAACAACCAACAACAAATGTAGGAATAACAACACGTCAAGAAAAACATTGCCAGGAAAACCATTTTTTTTTAAAATAATTTCTAAGTCCATGAAAAACTGTGTTAAATTCAAACTTGACGTGGATTAACTTAAAATATCACCAAAATTCTAATTAATTAACAAATAACCAATAATTTGAATCTCAGAAAAATTTTACATGAGTTATTTGATGATATCAATCAGTTATGTCACATGTGCCATGCGTGATACACGCTTAGGCGATCATGTATTTTACGATACATGACTGACGAGGTAGATTTTTTTCCCGCAGTAGGTTGCCATTTCTTTCTGCGACAGACCAATTTCCCATGGCTATAGAACCCGGTGGGGGGAGAAGAAGAGGATTCATAACTTTCCCAAGGGTATTAGCACGTAAGTGAATGCAATGGATTCGACTGGAATTCAAACTCGGTTCTCTGATTCCTCAATTGGAGCCGCTATCCAATACTGTTAACAGTCCCACCCCCACGAGAGATGTATATGACACAAGGCCGAGTTTACCGTGGGGTCTCCGAGCGCGTAGAAGCCGTATAAACGGGTTCAGGGTCTGTCTGCCTCCCCCGACACTGTTGAAAACGTCACAAACGTGGGCTACGCGCATATGTACGCACACAGGAAACAATGGTCTGTTTTGCTTTTGTCATTTTGAAAAACAGTTTCATTGAATCCTAAAACCGCGTATGCGGGCTTAGAACAATATCAAACGGTGACGAATAATCAAGCCGTTTTATATGGGCGCTAAAAAGTCTTAAGCCTTTAAAAAGAAATATAAATAGGGCCCTTAACGAAAAAATTCGGGAGACGCGCTTGCTTCGACGAAATTCCATTTCAAATGAATTGCCTTCAATCGACTACTCCCTTTCAATGACGAACTTATGCCTCAAGGCCACAACTAAAAGTTCAACAGACTCCTCTCTCTCTCTCTCTCTCTCTCTCTCTCTCTCTCTCTCTCTCTCTCTCTCTGTGTGTGTGTGTATATCTGTATGAAATTTCAGTCTCTCTTTTTCATATATAAACATTTAACTCAAATATCTTAAAAGAACATCCATTTTCCACAAAACCTTTTCTTTAACTTTATCAACCAACCTTAAATACTAAATTTGCTCTTTTTGTCTCAATTGTTTTGAACCGTTCTTTTATCATTTCACCCCAATCAAGACAATAAAGCCACTAAAACGCAAGGAGTTGCTGAATGTGAGAGAATATGAGAATAAAAAACAATATTAAGGAGAGAGAAAAATAAAAGACAGAAATTAAGAAAATGGAAGATAACGATTCACATTGCATTTAAATTTTTGAAGATCAAAGTTGGCTAGAAAGCAAGAAGCGAAAAGAAAGTTTCGCAAACAAGTTCGAGAGAAGAAACTGTTAGCATAGAACATATGGTTACATCTAGCCAATTCAAATGGTAAGACCTTGCCGCCAATCTAGTACTGGGCTTAAATTTATAAAGTCTAAGTACGATAGAGGAAAGTGATATTTAATTTTGTAATATACAAAAAATGTGGCACAAGACCAAAAAAGGCCGGTCTTCAATTTGTCTTATATTTAAACTTAGTTAGCCACAATCACTGACTCAAACATACCACAGTATTTTTACATCAAAACACCACATTGTTACTTATCATTCCTACTGCAGCTACCATAATACCTCAGCGTCTCTATGAAGTCATAACTAATTCCCATATGAAAAATTTGTGTGTGGGAGGGAGAATAAAATAACAACTTTTAAAAATAACCCCAATGAATGTGAACAATTCTATATACAATAAACTAAACAAAATAGTGTTAGTAATACTCCCAACAATCCTTAACTGTGGCAGAAACATCAGTTAACTGGATTAAATTAATGCGTGACTTTAATAATATACAACACTCATTCGTCCAACCACTCACTCAAACACACACTCATTCAAACAGAACAACAAATACGAAATGCACACTCGAAAAACAGAAGGCGTCTCGCATCCACAAGAGAACTGACATATCTGGTCACCTAACGGAAGAGGGGAAATTAAACTAAAGAAAGCGGGTACAAAAATAAAAGGGGACAATGAGTATGTTGTGGTGCTGTAAGAGTTGTTGGCTAGGGTCACCGTGAATATAATCAAGAAGGAAAGCTGTGTTCTTGTAAAACAACACCCCACATGAATAATGCACAACATACACGAGAGAAAAATAATCAAGCTCAGTGAACATTAATAAAATATTGTATTAACGATGATATACAAATTTCAACAATAAGTATAAAGAAAGTTGCTTCCCTTTTTCCGTAATAAAAAGGGTAAGTTTAGCTAATTAATGTTGAGTACGATATTGAATGTTATTTAACTACAAAGTTCAATTGAGATCTTAGCTAAATAAAGAATAATTCCACAGTGTTTTACCAGTGTAGAAAAATGTAATGTTCATGGGTGATATCAATAGGAATTAGTATGATTACTCGATTGAGTGATAATTAAGAATTAAAATGTCAATATAGCGCCGTGCCTTAGAAGAATTCCAAGAATTGAACTGCTACTGGCTGTTGGCAAACAGCGAGAGGGTTTTTATAGTTACGCATAGGCTCCAGTGAGCTTGGCGCCAAAAATATAGAAAGATACTAAAATACGCGATTGGTCAGGAAATGGACCAATCCGTGATTTTAGAGAAAAATTCAAATGATGCGCGATGGCAAAATTGTCATATGGTAAGTATCATATATTTATGAACCAATGCCATTAAAGAAAGCGGAGGTGTGGCACATGTAAGTGATCACTACAAGTATACATTCCTTAAGTAAGTTAAATTGCCGGAAGAAAAAACAACCTAAACTACTTTATTTGGGACGTGGTTGCCAATGTTCAACTCAGATGACCAATATCCTAATGCCTAACAAGCATCAAAATGCCACTCCAAGTTAGCCCCTTTTACTCGACACAGACGCGCAAGATTCACCCACCTTTTGACAAATTCCGTCCTAATATTGACTTTAAGCTGATGCTTAAAGTAAATGGTCAGTTGACAAGAGGTAAACTTCTTATCCCCATAGAATTCCTTCTGTCGATTCGTCCATATCACGACTTTCATAACGCCTAGTGAGCAAAAGAACACATAGTGCTCAGCCTTAGTCAACGACAGTACCGCATTGCTACAAACAGAACTGGTCTCGAGGGCAAAGAACTTTCCGCGCAACATGCGAACCATGACATCTTCAATAAATTTGCACAATTGGTCTACGACCCTCCTGTCGATGAAAGTGTGTTCCAGGGTTTCTACCGACTCATTCCAGCGAACGCTGTCTGGAGATTTTTCCAACCCCACCGAACAAAGTCATGCCAACCCAGAGGACTCTTAATAACATCAACCAGGTGAGCGATGCCTCATCTTTAGTGAGGCATTTCAACCCAGGCACCCCAAGGACATATCGTGTTTTGTTATGTATTTAAGGATATATTGTACTGTAACAATATAACCGTTTGTATTTCCTCCGAATCTTCTTTCAGTTAGTTAGTTACTTGATACTGGTGTGTCAGTGGGAGGGGGCATTGTTGGATCTCGGGAAAAGGGCTCGCCACTGATAAATAAGCAACCCTGAGATATAGAAATAATGTCTTTATGGTCTCCAGTTATGAGGTGTACACTCTATTGCCGGTAAAAGCCCCTTCCCCAAATCTTGCAGTGAATAATGCAGTTCTCGTCAAGCCAGGAAATTAATTTTATCTGAATTTCTACAAAATTTATATACCTTAGCGCTTTGCATATGTGATTTTATTTGCTTTTTTCTCCAAATTTAAATTGACTAGATAAAATATTTAATCGTCTATTTGCATACATAAGTAGGAAAACATTGTAGAGGACCTTGTGGGTTACGTGTTGTTAAATTAGGAAAACGTGCGTTTATTTCTGCTAGAAGAATGTCCAGCTACAAGAACATGGCGGACTCAAGTTGAGTCCAACCGATGATGTAAAGAAAACAAACAAGACCGATATATATATATATATATATATATATATATATATATATATATATATATATATATATATCAACAAATATATGTATTAAACAACAAAGTTTACAATGGACATAGACATTAACATTTGTGCTTGTGTGTGAACGTAAAGAGTTTGTATTTTGGTGAAAGTTCGTACGCATGTGTATGTGTGTTTCATGGCGTTTTCCCACAAGTGGGCGAAAACGCGGATCTCTGCGAGAGATCACATTTTAAATGTCTTCGCTGAAATGCAAAGTAAAAAAGAGAACGAGGCAAGAAGTCGCCCAGTATTTATAGTGTAGGGAGAGCGTGCCCTAGTGACAATTAGGAAATTAAGGAGGAGCTAACTCCGACAACATTGCGGTGTGATATTTACTATGACGTTCTGTGTATTTATGAACTTCATACTAATACAGACCAAAAACTTCTTATCCTATACCTATGAAATTTCAACAGTATTTTCCTCATAAGGTTTTGTATAATCACAACAATTTTCAAGTATTCCGGCATAATACTTTAAAATGTATTACAGTAAATACGTACAAGATCTTTACAAGGCGATTTCTCAAAACTTTGAAAATTTGGGATAATAGTTCTTATAACTTTTTTTAATATTGAAGTTCTTTTCTACTTTCACCCTTCAAACTTGCTTCCTTTTGTTGGGATTGCTATGAGTTTGAATTTGTTATCAGAAGGTTTTTATATTAAGATGGTTAGTTTACGGGCATGTTCACCATATTAATCCACAACAATATAGAATATAGACATTCAAAAATGAATCAATCACAAGGCAACTGAGTAAGGAACACCGATTATGAGATTTCAATAAAACAACATGCATTTATGTACAATTAATATACAATTTGAAAACTTGTAGTTTGATAAATGCAAAAAATTGACCATTGATAAATTGGGTTTCTTATTGATTTACAGTTCAAAATTGTTCAAGTGTTTAAGAACTGGTCAAACAGAGTTAAGTGGAAAATATTATTTATACAGAAATTTGTGTAGTTTGTATGCGAGAATAAAGTAGAAGTTTAATTCTCCAGAGTTGTTTACCTTGGATTGTTTAGATATTTGATTGAATATTTACGAATACTTGTTAGTAGTGAGTTATTATCACTTTTTAGTATTGTAAAACATTGTTCCTGGTAGTGCGAAATGCTGTGTGTATTGAGTCAGAGAAATTTGCGCGGCAAAAATGTAGCTGGTTATGATTTTGACTGGTGTGGATTTGCTTGGCACTTCTCCAGGATGAAATTCTGACTGCCTGAATCGATCTTTAAGATTCTTTTTTATTTAGTAATGAAAGTTGGAATCGGCTCCAAACGGCTAGGCGCGAAAAGATATTTTGCGTGAATTTGCTACAGTTTGAGCCAATGAGTGGTCTAGTTCACTGGAACTAGGGTGTTGATTTGTTAATAGGTAATTTTGTGGTAGAGTATTATTCCGGAGGGGTGAAAAGGTATGTATGGACTATTCCATCACTTTCACCTTCTTCTTCCTTCCTTCTTGTTAATACAATTTTTTTTATTTCAGATTATTGTCATTGTTTGCCTTTTTAAAAAAAGATTATATAAAAAGGCTTTACATTATGGCAAGCACAAACAGAGATCGAAACAAAGGGCGTAAAAACATTTAAGTATCAACCAGAAACAAGTACTGGCCATGGTGTAGAGGACCGTGTCGGCGATGTCGAGTATGAGTTGAAGAACACATGTGGGTTAAGATTTCCTGCTAGCCGGTCCAACTACATGAGAAAGTTGGACTTTAATTAAGTCCAAAGAAGACAAGGAAAAACAAACACAAGACCGATAAATATATGTAAACAAGTATATGTATTAATAACAAGAAAGGTTACAAGTTACATGGACAGAGTGTTGGTGGTGAATATTATATATGTGTGTGTGTGTGTGTGTGGTGAGTGTTCGTACGTACGTGTATTGTTCTTAGCGTGTTCCCAGCATTTGGGAAACGCTGTATCTGTGAACGTTCACATCTGCGAAGTGGTAAGACTGAAAGCCTGAGGCAAAAGGAGGAAGAGGCGGAGGGTCAGCGAGTATTTATAGACAGGGGAGAGAGACCCCTGTTGAAAGGTAAGGAGCTAAGGAGGAGGTAACTCCGACAATGGCTAAGGTCGGTAGCTGAAATAAAAAAAAAAATTCCTTGTCACTCCATCTTTGAAGAGCTCGTGTATTGAGGGTGAAGAAAACAAAAACTATTCAGAAGAAGATGATATAACCTTGCATCCAATTCCAGTTGATAAATTCAATGATGACATTGATAACAAATTAGAAAAGGATTACGCAGCTGTGAATCAAATTGAAGATGATCTCAATGCACGAGAAGACAGTGCCAAAGCAGAAAGCTTATTTATGACTGAAAAAAAAAAAAACAATCCCAAACATCATGCAATGATAGATCATCCATGAGTACAATTGTAATTAACATGTATGATGACCCAACCAGCAGATACAACTAAAAATGTAAGAGATTGTTTAACAATGAAAGGTCCTCCTAATATTCCAGTGAACAGTTTTCCAAGAAATGAAATGAGATTGTGTTTTTCAAAGTTTCACTGTAAGAGGAATTAAGGAGGAGCTAACTCCGACAAAGGGAACGCATGAACAATACATATATAGACATATATAGACACACACACACGTACGTACGTACGCACATCCACTCACTACACAGACTTTGGACCAATACAGTTTTCACATGCATTTGACACACACATCTTTGTCTTTGTCACTTGTAACCCTTTATTGTTAATACATTATCATTTGTTTGTACATATATATTGGTTCTTGTCTTTTCTTTCATTTATTTACGTGGACTCATATCCCGAGTCTGTCATGTTTGTTGTGGGCATTTCAAGAGACATGTGTTTATTTCTTCACCCTAACACCATCGTTACTAACGCCCGCAATAAGTTAGGAAACGCATACGCTGGCCCGTAACACGTCCAAATGGGGGAGCGTGTTGAAAGACCTTGGATTATATAATCCCAGTCTGCTGATAGAATTTATTGCTTTTATTGCAAACTTTTTAGTAAGAACACTACCAGTGCATCAACAAGTGGATTCAACAACTTGGTCTTTTAGTGTTCTACTTCAATTTAATATTTTATTTGTGATCTAACTAATTCCATTGGTTAAAAAAGATTTCAATACATTTCCTACACAACAGTACTGCGATCGACAAAATCAGTAAAAAAAAAAAAAAAAAAAAAGCAGATCACAGAGCATTGATATTTCTCTGACTCCTTATTGGTCAATTAATGCCAATATCATGTTTTCTACTACGTTTGCACGGTTAAAATTAATTTACCAGCAAAAACCTGTCTATGTGTTTCGAGCCTATCACGTAACATACAAGATTATAAATACCAAGAGACATCTTCAACTTTTTCTCTCTTTTACCTCCTTTCACATACAAAAATTGCATTTTTCCCTTTAGGGTGAAACGCTATGAAAAGGCTATGAAACACGCATACACACACGTCCACACGTGCGTACGCACATCTACAACATCTATTCATTCCTTCAACTACAAGGACACTTATCAACTTCTAACACTGAGAGCTTTGCGGCATCAAACGATACGCCAAACAAATTCATGCCGTTCAAATCTTTAAAGTATCTAAGTTAGATTTCCTAACATAATCCCAAACTTCGAATTCACTCAATCACCAACAAACTACACTTAAAATTTAACATCTACGATTTTTATCGAGACGACAAGAATTCAACTTAAAGAACATACAGTTTTGCCAAACAAACATTTTATTCAAAAAGCAACTTTGAACATTTCTTTCATTGAGACTGAACTTTATTTCATGAACTGAAATCTTTTCTGTGAGTTCAAATAAAAATATTTTCTCTTAAAAAGGCTTTAAGAATTTCCAGTTAAAGATAAACAACTTGTAGTGATATGCAAATTAGTATAATTTGCATATGAGCAGGTAGCTCATATATAATAAATGGACACCAACGAGAACGGAAGTGGAATAAGAACTTAGTGGATACACGACATAACACAACTACTTCTATATTAATTATAAATGCTACATATTAGCATACTGTTGTGATGAAATAACCTGACTTCCCCATTCACCATAAATGGACGTTCCGGTGGCCGATAAAGTTCGACCACAGTAAACAGTCGAGAGGATCAACAGACGACAAAAGAGAGCGACAACAAAGGTCTTCGTTGACTCCACCATTCGGTTAGCTTACTCCTACTCTGTCTCTGTATTTTGACATTCCTACATTCCGATATAAAGTATTATTATTTAAACCACCACTCGGGTTTACTTTGTTATTATATCTTTTTGCGAGATATAACGACTGGCGACGAGATATAACACATACACTTTGTGACAATTTGCAAATCCGTTTAAATTACCTAAATTCATTCTTCAGCTTTGTATATTGTTGATATAAAAATGTTTTGTTATCTCTAGAAAACATATTGTCGTTTTATATTTTGTATTTGATAACCTTGTGCCATACCCAAAGTTAAATGTTTGCGGAGAAGTTTATTTTCACGCAGCCGACACAAATAATACCTTCTGATATATATTTTATAATACCTTCTGATATATACATATTTTATAATACCTTCTGATATATACATATTTTTCGTAATAACTTACTCATCCGCAACAGTCTAATCTTCATACAAGTTTATGTGAGCATGAAAATTCAAAGAACCATTTGGGAGCCATATGGAGTTTCTGGGAGTTACACCAAAGACTCTGTAGTGGACAGACAATTGACAAAGAGCGTGGAAAAGTCAATGAATATGCAAAGCACTGGCAGCAAATATTCAAAAGGTCAGTAGCAATAGTGCAGATTTTTACTGAGAGAAATTTAGCATTAAGAAGAGCAGAAGAAAATGTTCGTAATGAGAGTGTACACAATGGAAACATTTTAGGTCTTGTGCAGCTACTTGGAAAGTTTGGCCCTGTTCTTGATACACATTTGCGAAAAATCAAAACCCGCGTATTTCATAATCAATATTTGTTATATTCCATGTTAATAGGAATATATACTTAACAACACGGTGGAATACAATAAGAAATAACGTACAGTTATGCGTACGATCGTCGCAAGTCAATCTAGTAGTGAGTGCTGCTATTGGAAGGTCAATAGTTCTCGCGTAAGTCTGAGTCGTACTCAACAGATCCCAGCTCGACGCTATTTAGCAACTACCCCACGCAGTTACATGTGGCACAAGGCCGAATTTAATGTGGGGCTACCGAGCCTGTAGGCTCGGCCGAAAAATCCCCGTAGACCCCGCATAAACGGGATCGGGTCTGTCTACCCGGATGAAACTCTGCCCTTCGGCATAGCCTCGGTTTCTCTCTGCCCGAAGCCAGAGAGTTCGACTAGCGCAGCTGGGAAAGATCCCAGCTCGACTCCTGTAGTCCGTTGCCTTACGGATACTTATAGGTAATTACTACCTATAGTGTAGTTACTCATGGGAGTGACTGGTTATTCCATTACATCAATATTTAAGAAAAAAATACTCAGAATAAACTACTACACATCATGCCTACAGCTATTTTGAATGAAATACTGAAACGTGTAAAAGCAGCTAAGTACTAAGCTATTATTTTAGACTGCACACAAGATATGAGTCACCAAGAACGATCAGGTAACTGATAGTAACTTGGCACCTTCAGGTGTTTATGAACATTTCATGAAGTTTATACAAGTTGTAGCACAGGAGAAGAGTTATATAAAACGATAGCAATATGAAAGGTCATATATCTGGAGTACCATCACGACTGTTAAAGGATAATTCAAGAACATTTCTTTTGTACCATGTGCATGTTACAATTATAACCTTTTACTCAGAGATGTAGCCAAGTATTGTCCAGATGCTATAACATTTTTTTTATTCTGCAAACGATCTACATATTATTCTCAACATTAACAAAAAGTGGGCAGTTTTAAAAAAACATGTACCCGGGTTATCAGTTAAACCCTAGAGCAATACAAGCTGGGAGTATCGCATTGATAGTTTTACAGCTATTCGTTATCAGGTTGGAGAAGTATACGATGCACTTGTGGAAATATCAGAGATAACAGGTAAGCCTAACGTAAAAGCAGAAGCTGAATCTTTAGCAAACCAGCTAAAAGACTACAAATATATTTTGGTATGAAGTACTTTTTTAAAGTTAACCATGTAAGCAAGGAGCTACAAGGTGAAACAAAGGACATTGATGAAAGCATGGAGTCATTTGAAAAACTATTATCATGGCTTAGAATTATAGAGGAAGGTTTTAATAAGTTCCTAGTAGGTGCAAATGAATTGGCTGATGCTGTTGAATTACCATTGGATTTTAGATAATTTCAAGAAAAAAACTACTTTCGGAGTTACCTTCTCCTTGGCTCCTTAAACCAAAAAAGAACAGGTCATTTCGATCTTGACCTTTCGGTTGTGCTCCCTACACGCTGTTAACCCGAGGTAGAGACTAGCAAGTTACCTTTTCAGTTTAGTTATATTACGAACCTAGTCGTAATATACTTCTAGGCATTTTTAGGCCATGGTTTTCTTTTAGCTAAGCTCTACTCATTTTTTAGATAGACTTTACTGTGTTAGCCTACCAATTCTCTTGCTAGTCTCCCTTACCACAAGACAGTGACTTCTCGCTAAATTTAGGGTCGGCGACAAAACGGTCGGTACGCAGGCTCCTGGCCTCCGTGGCCAGGACGTCGAACACCCGGGCTGCGTATTAAGTTACGCTCCCATTTCTTTTTGTCTGCCAACTTGACGATAGTTCTCTCATTCGCCTCTTGCTTCTGGCTCCTTGCCAATGTTCGACTCTCGGCATTCTGTCCCTACTGGCTGCCTGCACGTCGTCCATAACCTTTCCCGTACACTACGTTTGTAATTATTACGGGAGGTTACTAATATCGGACTCGACCGGCAGACGCGCAATGCCTGCACTGGACTTTTGACATGCCCGAACAACATCGCAACGCCAACTCCTCTTTCCTTCCCAACACGTCAAGTTGGCATCCCGGCAACGACCAACATCAACCTCAAACTACAATGACCAGCAGCTATCATCTGCAACGACGAACATCAACCTCAAGCTACAATGACCAGCAGCTATCATCTGCAACGACCGACATCAACTTCAACTACAGCGATCATCTCAGCAGCGACCACCTGCATGACCAGCAGCGATCACCTGTAACGACACCTGTAGCAACCAACCTCGACCATCAATGCCTGCACCGGAAAGTCTGCATCTCTACCGTTCCGACCACCTTTATTACTTTTCTAGAATAAATTAGCTTATATCCTATATATCCTCGTTCTGTCGTCTATATTGTTTCACCTTGTCAGATTTAACGTCTTCGAAAATGCTAGCGGGCCTCTTGTGACCTCATCACCCTTTTGTGATACTGGGGCGCTCGAGAGGTCCGCTACACTACGTAGAAAGAAGAGAATGTTTTCATATGAGACAAAAGATCAAGCTTTAGATGATCCAAAAGAAATACACAGAGTTCAGAGCTTCAACTTTGTGCTGGACCAAGCTATTCAGTCCATGGAGTGTAGATCTGAACAACTTAAAAGCCATGTAAAATTATTTGGATTTCTAATAACTTGCAAAGTATACAAATGACGGAAATAAGGAAACACAACAGATCTTGAAGCAGCTTTAACAGACACCAGAAAAAAAAACAGAGCACTGATGGAGAGGTAGTTACTGAAGAACCTAAGGACGTTGATGGCTATCTGTTGGCTGAAGAACTTGAAGCTCTAAAAACCTTTCTTCCCTGCAGTATCATTAAGCCTCATGCACTGTTTGAATACCTGATAGTAAACAATTAATTTACAGCATTTCCTAATGTTTTTATTGCTTTGAGGATTTACTTAATAATACCTGTAACAGTCGCATCAGTTGAAAGAAGTTTTTCAAAACTAAAACTGATTAAAACATACTTAAGGTCAACAACTTCACAAGGGATCTGTCTATATTTCTGAGATGAGGTATTACGTACACTATTTTCGCTGGCACAGTGGATAAAGGCGTTAGTTAGATCCAGTGACAGGACCCAAAGAGTGTGAGTTCAATACCTAGTTAAGGCGGTGGAGAACCTGGTGTGAACGTCCCCCGGTGTCGCTGCGCCAATCGTGACGTCTGCCTGGCCGCGTGACGACTAATGTGAATTGGTATTGGTCGCGGCACCAAATGTGACGTTCTAACCTTTTGCTGATTCGGATGGGAATCTGGTTAGATTCGGTATTAGCCTTGTCGTTTCCCAGTAACTGTTTTGATTTCTAGTTTAACCTACCCACGTTGTGATTTGATCTTAGGTAGACGAAATCAATCAGTCGCCGGGCCGTAATGCAAGCTGAGTCCGGCCAAGGATAACCCCACACAAGTATATGTAAAAGAAAAGAAAATAATAACTCGAAAAGTTCAAATGTGTTAAAAAAAAAAGGATAACAATACTTTATATCTGGTTTCTGAATACAGGACTGCGTCTTCTTCCCAACCCGCTATATGGATTCGTGACACTTTGTGTTTGTTAGGCGAGTCTTAACATCTTAAGTTGTTTGTTCTTTAAGAAACTGGTTCTTGGTGTATCTTCAGGCGATATTCGCAAAACTTGTTTTGGTGGTGTGAGTCTAAGTCGTTCTTCAAAAATAAATTGTTCTTGGTTAGAAGATGAGTTCGGAATTGCGTGGAATCTTTCAGTCAGGTTTCTGCGAGGCAGGTGCACTCCAACTGCGAACTTCACTCAACTGCCTCTCAACTGGAACTTAACTGGAAATCGAACTCGAACTGCTTTTCACTCGCTGCGACTATGCTTATATGGACGCCGACCAAAACCGGGGTGGGCTTGTCGGGGTTTGAGGTTCCTTGATAATTCTAAATCCACAATCCACTACTTTGTTTTCGGTCAGGAAAATTTATTATTTTGCATTTTTGGAAGTCTTTTCGTCTTCCCACCTTCCTCTGTTCTCATATTGGTATCTCACCATACCCTCAGAGGGTGTCAACGGGTTTCCCCTTTCTCTCACAGTGGCATCTCACACCTATATCTTCGGGGGGGGCGCAACAGGCCTCCCCTCCTTCTTCACATGATTACCTCCGCCTAACGCTCACGCCACCATTCAGCCAATGGGCGCTCAGCGGCGTGGGTGTGGCCAGACTAGCCTCGGTTTAAAAAGTCTTGCTCAAAGAAAAAAAAATTATCTTCCTTTTGCTTTTCTTCCTTTCTTTCCTTTCTTCTTCTCGACCACAAGTCCTTAGACTCTTATCTTAGCCGAATTTCATATGGAATTCGTCAACGAGATTTTTCGCCAATTATCAAGTGGGTGGTCAATTGGACGTATCGCATTCTGGCGTTAATTATTCCTGATAAAATATTTTTTTTATCATAGCCAGCTCCTAGAACAAAACAGATGTCTTTTTCAAAGATCTCCGTAGATAGCTAACGGGTCAATCTGTTCTTTCTTTGTAACTTGGGTGGTCCAATGGACATTTTCGTTTTTCGTGACCCAGTGCATGACCTAATTAATATTATCTCTCAGTTTCTGTTGTGTAGGTCATTTGACCAACCTGGAATTTTCACCATTCGGTGCGCCGTCATAAATAAAATCAAATCCGACACATCCGCGACCCTTTTTTTCCTTTCTCGCTAATGAGAATAAAACCTTTAGCATTTTTCTTTGTTAAAAAGATTAACATCGCTTAGTGTCCTTTTCGTGATGGCTTCTTATCACCTAAATTTAATTCTCGCCTTTCTTTTTTTCTTCTTTCTTTCTAGCAAGCCAAATAGTGTCACACTGGAGAAGGGAATTAACAGGAGATAACTGATAGCTAACATCCATTATTAGACATGGCACGTGGAACCAGAACAGTCTACCCCAGCAAGTGAAATAAAGAATTCATTTCGACATTCCAAACACCTGAAGAGGGCCGGAGCGTACAATGGCCGAAATGTGATAAATATGGCGACAAAGATGAGGACAATAGTCCGAATAATGTAAATAGTGTTCTCCACATCAGGTGAAATATTTGTCATCCAACAGGAGCAAAACATCATCCAGGTGGTCATCACCCAACCTTGTTCGAAAAACGATTTTAGTATATTTCATTTTCGAAAAAGTTGTTCAGAAGCATATGCACTTCCAAATAATGATACCATTCAATAGGCTTTTAATTTTTTCCGCTTGGCAAAACATATTTCTTGTCGAAGTCAGCAGTGGATATGCAATTACATTTTTATTTTAAAAATTCGTCGACATTCCAACCACCTGAAGAAGGCCGGAGCGTACAACGGTCGCCAGTTGAAAACAGAGTCTCCTGTAAGCAACATGCATCCAACTCGAGACGCTGAAGATCGCGAGCAAGCCGTGTCCTGCGAGACACCGACCTCGGGACACGGGTATTCAAACTAGCTAACCAGAGAAATAGTAGTTCGATTAGGGTTTGGAATCTGGCTTGAACATGGTCGGGGAAAGGACACCAACGGCTTCTTTCATTGACCCATGACCCATCTCAGTCTTAATATAACCATGTAGGTTATATAGCACTTTGATTGTTTTCTTGTGTTTTTCTTTCGCCTCAATCAATGGGCATCATTGTCTTTTAGAGGGCGGAGGCATATCTTGTTTTTTTTGGGGGTGGGGAGGGTGACTAGGAGTAGGATTCGGAGTATGTAGAGGTTTTTCCTGAAAGGATTGGGATCTCTACTAAGCAGGATTATTTTACAAGGGGAGGAATTTTTGAAAGATGATGTAGGCGGGGCTTTTTCAACAGGGGAGGACAAGGTAGAAGCTGAGGGGCGTGCTGCCTTTTCTTATGGTAGCTTAGTATATATATTGGCCTCTAATTTGGCTTTCAGTTGCTTGATCTTCTCGGTTTTCTCATAGCCAGGATCGAATTTCTGCTGCAACCCTTTGAATGACATCGTATTTGAGGCCGGGGCGTCACCCTTAACGCTGGTAGAGGGAGTGGGGATGTATGTGCTTTTAGTTCTGGGACCTTCAGGGAAATGAGACCCTGCTGCCTGCCGCTTCCCACTGACCATACCAGCAACCAGTCATTTCCTCCTTTCCTTTTCCACAACCGCACAAGCGGTGGGCAAAGGCTTTTCGGGAATGTGGGCCGTAAATTTGACGGTTCCAGTCACTGACGGTTCCAGTCAGCTTATCACAGATGAGGCCGAAATAAAAGATTAAGCCAGAGAGGGATTTTGGTTGCTTGAGGCCCAAACTAGAGGAAGACGAGTGGTGACCAATCTCTCTACACCTCCAGCACGTTGGTTTTCGGTTGGTCACAATGACAAGTATTTTAAGGCCAGCTACATCAAGACAATTGGGTATAGAGAAGAAAGCTTTGACCCAGCATGATGTTGAAACTCCATCCTCCATTCAGCTTGTCACAGGTATCACCTAGTATCTGTTTGTTCTGTCACGGGTTACTCTCCTATAACTTTAGCAGGGACTTCGAATACCACTATAGTTCCTACGTCTAACATAGTACTCGGTTCGTATGATCAAGTCAGTTACGATCAATTCACAGTTTGCTGCGTTCATGCAGTTCTCAGGCATGGGTAGCAATATGTCCAACATAAAATATCCATTCAGTTAATTATTCTTTGGGGCTTAACCCCCAGGATCTCCAATGACTTAATGACTGTGTCTTTCGAAAGGCAACAATTTTTGCGTGTACAGTTGTTCACTATGAAGGCATACACAATTTTTCTTTCAATTTTGTTTAGTTCTTGGGGGTCTTCCAAAATTCCACCTTCTTTTATAAGGTATGTGTAACTCTTCTGCTATGATGATTACACATTTAGGGGGGGGGACTTCTAAAAAGTGGGCAATTCCACAGCCTCAGCATTGTTAATATTCTTCTTATTTTGGGTTGTTGCTTTTTCTGTTGTTTCTTGGTCTTCTGGGTTTTGTCTGTTTTTGATCTCCATACTTGTAATTTTTCCTTCATTTTTCCCCAGGTTCTTTTCCATGTTCAGAACACTATAAGTTTCTTCAGGCTTTGTTTTTTATCAGATGGGTCCACCTTAGAGTTGTTCCCAAACAAATCTTTCTTAACTTACCAACTTTTGTCAGACATTTTGGTTTTTGGTTATTTTTATCACAAAATCTTTTTTACTTTCCAGGCCAAACAATAACAATTTTCTTTTTGAATATATATATATATATATATATATATATATATATATATAAAACGAAAAGGAAGAAAGAATATTTACATAAACTGAAGATACAAAAAAATTAAATAAACTTCTACCACAAGGGGAAGAAATGGAGCAATTTAACAACACAAACAAAAAATGTAAACAATTAACACAACAAAAGAAAATGAAATGTAAAACATCAAAAACTAGTTTACTAGCAGAGAAGTGAATAAAAATTAAACGAAAGAGTTTAATTATCTACATGGTTATACAAGTAAAAATAAGACAATGTAGAAAGTTTTTTAAATTAAAAAGTTAAATAAGGCAAGTGATAAAAAGTAGATGGTTTGAAAGAGAAATGTTTGTCAAAAAATTGACAAGCAAAAATAAAAGATAGAAATATAAATATTAAAAGATTAAACAAGATACGAGAAAAAAAGAAAATAAAGGTTTACTAAACAAGCAACAAGCAAAAAAGATAGCAGTATGAACACTTAACTAAGAAAATAAAATAAAAATTAAATTTAAATGTAAGGTTAGAAAAAATAAAACAATAATCTAGTGCAACTTAAAGTCACACTAGAAAAAATAAATATCGGCTTACCACTGAGGAGGCAAAAACTAAAAAATGTAAAATAAACTCTGAGGTAATAATGAATTTATTCCATATTACCCATTTCAATACTAATTACCCTGTATAAAAGGTACTTATAAAAACTACAAAAGAAAGTTTTAAAAAATTATAACAGAAACAAAATATAGTCAAATTACCAACAACAGAATAAAGTCAACTTAACAAAATTGTTGTCCAAAGATCAAAAATTGTAATTCGCAATGACAGTAGCTTGAGAAAAACATGTTGTGTACAAGACAAGACTTCAATCAGTCTAAAAGAAAACATGAACTATCCTGTTACCATAGAGGAAAGTTCATGAAAATATTTATAGAAAAGGCACAGGGAAGCTACAGATTCTTCTTTGGATTTTATCAAGAATCTCTAAATATATAGCAGAAGCACCAGACCAGATGAGGCAGCAATATTCAAAGCAAGGATGAATGGTAGACTTATAAATATGGAAGATAGATTCTTTTTTGGATTTTATCAAGGATCTCTAAATATATAGCAGAATCACCAGACCAGATGTGGCAGCAATATTCAAAGTATGTATGAATGGTAGACTTATAAATATGGAAGATAGATTCTTCTTTGGATTTTATCAAGAATCTCTAAATATATAGCAGAATCACCAGACCAGATGTGGCAGCAATATTCAAAGCATGGATGAATGGTAGACTTATAAATATGTAAGATAGATTCTTCTTTGGATTTTATCAAGAATCTCTGAATATATAGCAGAATCACCAGACCAGATGTGGCAACAATATTTGAAGCAAATAGGAATGGTAGACTTATAAAAATATAAGATATATTCTGGCTTGAAAAACTGTCTAGAACGACACAGTGAACCAACTTTCCATATATACAAAATTTTTATTATTATTTTCTTACTCTATATATGTGCTGAATTTATTTTGAAATGGTAAAAGTTTTCTACCAAATTTTGTTAGGGTTCTCATGGTTAATTTAAACAAGTCTCCAAATAAATATTAAGTTTCGCTTCCTATACAAGTAAATAAAATTTTGGAGGCATTAAAATTAACAAGCCATTCATTGTTTCAGTTAACAACAGAATGTAGATTATTTTTGAGATAAGTTGCCAATCTGATCTTACTAAACCACTCAGACTTAATCTTAAGATAGGAATAAATGGTTGAGTTATCAGCAGAAATACCAAGTTGACATCTGATGCCATCAGGAAGGAACAATGTGGGTCCAAGTATAGAGCTCTGGGGAACGCCTGCATTTATGCAAAAAGATCTAGAAGAGTGGCCATTCAAGACAACATTCATTTCATGATTTGATAAGAAAGGCGGAATCAGTTCAAAAATTTGTCCAGAAATACCATAACCTTTCAACTTGTGAAGAAACAGTACATTCAAATAAGGTCAACATATCCTCAAAACAACTTCCCAATAGATCCCTTCCTGCCTCCTATAAGCATGGCTGATACTAACCTTCATGAGAGTAACTCATTGCACCTTCTCAGGCTAACATTCTCAGGTGACATGAAGTGGAAAGATTATACTGAATTTACAGCTAGGTCTGCTGTTCGTTCACTATCTCCTGCTAGACAATGCTTACAAGTCTACCATTTGTCCTTGCTTTGAATATTGCTGCTATACCTGGACTGGTGTTCCTGCTATATATTTAGAGATTCTTGATAAAATCCAAAGAAGAATCTTCAATGACATTGGTCCTGACCTGCTCAGCTTCAGTAACTTTCCCATCGGCATAACGTAGCTTTCATTTGCCTTTTCTATAAATACTTTGATCGTAATTGTTCAGAGGAAATGTCTTCTGTGGTACCTAAACTTTATGAACTTAAACACAGTCCTAGATTGACAACTAGGTTGCATCATCTTACAGTTGAAATGGCTAAATGTTAACGTAAGTTCTATGCAAACAGTTTCTTCTATCTCACTTCTCACTAATGGAAATCTCTTCCAGCTTCTTACTTCCCAATCAACTTTGATATTCAAAAGTTTAAACGCAATATCAACTCTTATTTTCTTAATTCTTGTCCTTTTCTTGTTCTTTAATAATATTTTTTTCCTCATAGACTCTAAAACTCAATAACTCTTTGCATCTTAGTGGCAGTATTGCTTTGCTTGGGGTGAAATGATTATATATATATATATATATATATATATATATATATATATAGAGAGAGAGAGAGAGAGATAAAAATAAAAATGAACATTGAAGTCAACACTCAGAGGCAACAGGCTGTTTCATGCTAGACACAATCATTAAGCTTGACGATTGCTTCTAGCATGAAACAGTCTGTCACCTCTAAGTGTTGACTTCAATGTTCACTTTTATATATACATATGCTCTATCTCTGATATTGAGCACTTTATTCCATAAATATAGCACACCTTAAAACTATGTTTCTTCATATATATATATATATATATATATATATATATATATATATATATATAATATTTTGTTTAAAAATTCCAAATCTATAGATTTGTTTGTGGATAAAACTACAGTAAATATTCTTAAAGACTTGTCCTATACTCACTTTGTAAGTCAGTCACCCCCCTTTGAAATATAGTGCAAAAGAGGAATTAAGGGAAAGTTTTTCTAGTCAAAATCCAAAAACCTTTTGGGGTACATTATATATATATATATATATATATATATATATATATATATATATATATATATATATATATATAATATTAGTGGTCAATATATATATATATATATATATATAAATAAAAAATATATGTATTTATGAATAAAAATGACAATAGGAAAACTAGTAATTGCTGATGCGTTTCGTCCAATGTGGACTTTATCAAAGCAAAATACGAAATGAATTTACTTGAACAAGGTAACTAATAAAAACAAAAAACAGAATGTTCCTAGCAATTGGAATATAGAGAAACGCTATTTTCATATTGTTAACTGAAAATAATGTCAGTATTTGTCACGTGTGGAGAATATTGTCATTATATGTGTTGATGTATTCAACCATTTTCTTTTGATTTTATGAATCTGTTGTGTACATTTGTTTGTGAGAGCAGTAATTTTGTTAAGAAAGGTGAAATCGGGAAAAAACCTGGGCATAGATTAATATTTGGGTAATATTCTATGGCGGCACTCTCTAGAGAATGCCACCATAGAATATTACGCATCAGCAATTACTAGTTTTCCTATTGTCATTTTTATTCATAAATATTGTCTTCTCTACTGGTTAAATCAGAGAAATTTTCATATTCAAATATATATATATATATTTATATATATATAAATAAATTCCCAAGAGGATAGAATCCAGGTAGAAATCAATGTCCAGGACAGTGTAAGAATATGATATAAAAGGCTGAAACACTAATACTCCATGGTTATAATTTATTACATTGGAATCGTAATCACAATCCAATTCATCTAACCTACAAATTCAAAAAGAAATCGGAAAATATAACTCCGGGTATAAAAAGCAAAATTTTAGTGAGAGTATATGTGTAGGAGTGGGAAACAAGTGTGAGAGGGAAATGTATGAAAGCTCTAGAGAGAGGTGTAACAGAAGAAAGAAGAACAGGAATTTATTTATTAGTTATTTAACTTATCTCTTTAAAACTTCTTTCTTTTAAAATTTAATCCCAACCTTCACCTTTAGGCCTTCCTGTTCTTCATGTTACATCTATCAAGAAGACTCATGTTACATAGCTCAATTAGAACCAATTTAAACACACACAGAAACCTACCAAAATCCATCTGCAACATACTTGTAGAAAATACAAGTATAATAGCCTCATTCACATGTAAAATAAAACTAAAAACAATGCAAACACTTGTTGCAGAATTTGAGCTGATTGGATGGATCAGAAGGTGTAATTGTGTGAAGGCTTAAAAATGTGCGTGTTCGTTAAACATTCATCCACAACAAATAAAATAAACAAACATTTGAAGGCAATTCAATTGGAAGAAATCAAAGATAAACAATGTAGCTATAGATTTCAACAAATAACATTCATTTATATACGTTTGATATACACAAGTGAATTTTAAGATTGCTTGTTCAATAGTGAGATAAATTTGTAAAGAGTGACCATGCAGTGGTTTGGTGTATGAAAGCTTGTAGTTAAGGTTTGTCTATGAAATCAAAACAGTTTGCTTTCTGCAAGGTGAAATGTCACTTGTGTGGGTTTAGATATTAGTGTGTATGTGTGCGACAATTGTAAATATTGTTTAAAGGAGTTATGTGCCTTTGATTGATATGGTAAGTTGACTAAATAGAATTACTACTATGTCACTTTTTCTAGTAAATCGTAAGTTGGGTCAATTCGCGCGACAAGACTTTCTGAGTTCTGTTGAGCTGCTGAGAGAGAGAGTGGCAGTTGTTGAGTCAGTGTGCTGGCACACGCAGAGTTTGTTGGCATCTCTCAAAGACTTAGTTACTGACTGCCTGAATCAAGTGAAGCGATCCTATTTTTTGGGTTTCAATCCGGCTCCAGATAGGTGAGCGGGAAAACAGATTTGTCACAACTTGCTACATTTTTTGGGTCCTTTTAACCAATGAGAAGTCAAGTTTAGAAAAGTGAAGTAATGATTGGTTAAAGTTGGTTTGGGAGAAAAGTACATTTTTCCGCAGGGGTGAGTAGCAAATATGAAGGATTCCATTACACTAATAATAAAAAGAAAAAGCCAACACTTAATAACATTAGCTACAGACAGCTACAATGTTTGACCATGCTTGGAAAATAAAAAACGTCCCATCACTGTAGTAGCATAAAAAAAAATGTACCCATTCAGTTAAAAACAAAAAAACATCTTTGATAATGGCTAGCAAAATAGCCTAGGGTGTACAAATATGTAGAACATTTCAACAATTTATATGTATGTGTGAAATTTGAATGAGAATAGTAAATATATAAAAAAATTTTTAAAACTTCTATTTTGATATGTTTTTTCTGATGAATTGGCATCATCAGAAAAAACAATTTTTATTTCAACAAAATCTACATTGGTGAGATAAAATGTAATTTATGTTAAGCATATGAACATTTGATTTTTACTTTAATTTTATTGTTATCAAAATTAAATTAGATTTTAACTAATTTCAACTCAGTTTTTTTATTTATTGATATATTCACATATCTTGAGGTTTGTATATCCAAAACAACTTAAGACTATTACTACTTAGAGTAAAATCAAGACAAATAAGATGAAAGAAATACTAGTCAAAAATTAATAATAATTCAGACAACTTAAGACTATTACTACTTGGTGGAAAAATAAGAGAAATAAGATGAAAGAAATACTAGTTAATAATGAATAATAATTGCCAAGGCTTCCTCTAAGAAATTCTGACAACTTAAGACTATTACTACTTGGTGAAAAAGTAAGAGAAATAAGATGAAAGAAATACTAGTCAAAAATGAATAATAATTGACAATGCCACTCAGTGTTGACCTCAGTAACTACACTTTTATATTTACATAATCTCTATCCCTGATATTGAGAACTTTTACTCATAAATACAATACACCTTAAAACTATATTTTTTATCATTTTATCATATTTGTGTATATATATATATATATATATATATATATATATATATGTGCGCACATGTGTGTGTATAAGTTTGTGTGTATGTGTGTGCATATGAGGTCATACTGATATTATGACAATCCACCTTTTTGGTTATTTAATGTTGAATTTATGGGATCTCGGTTAAGATCAAATTTACTACTCAATAGTAACGGTCAAACAGGCCATCCTCATTAATGCTTAACGCATGATGAAGTGCTCTGTGTGTGTGTGTGTGTGTGTGTGTGTGTGTGTGTGTGTGTGTGTGTGTGTGTGTGTGTGTGTGTTTGAATATTCACACTTTGTGGATGAAAATCCTAAAAACTAAAAGAGTAAAAAGAATATTTATAAGTTTGACTACCAGACTTTTGATTTAACAAAGAGAAATAATATTTAAGTGTATACACATAGCTTAAAAAAGGTAAAAAAAAATTGTTTAAATGTAGTCAGTGTGTGTTTATGAATGTGTCATGTTGCTGAGGGAAATTCAAAGTTTCCCCAAAGAAGAGTCCCATATTGTTCCAGAGCAAAAAGAGAGAGAGAGGGGGTGGGTATGTCTATTGCTTTTATAGTCCTGAATACCACACTTAATAACTATGGTTGAATAAACCCATGTTATATCTATACATACATACACTCGCACATTTTGAGAATTATAGCAAAAAAACTATGTGTGTGATCGAATGTTGTTCATGCGTTTCCACAGTTTTCATCTGATTTCAATGAAATTTTTTTTGCTTGATAGATAATTCTTCAGTGCCAGTTTTGAGTCCAAATTATCGGCGACAATGGTTCTCCACTACTTCCTGTCCATTATAACTCTCAGCAACGTTTTAATATTTACTATCTGTTCTTGGATATATATCTTTCATAAAAACTTTAATAAAAATAAATAGTTTAAATTATTACAATAATATTATTTATTATTATACAGTTCCTTTTTCATTCCCCCCCCTTCAAATTGTTAACCCCCCCATTTGGGGATGTACCTCAGTTGCACCCAAATGTTGTTACTAATACTGATTTTTGGGTGGGCTGACTTTAAACTTAAACTACTCCAATTGAACAGCAAAAATTCCCAGTAATGAAAAACCCGGTCAAAGACAAGTTATACTGCTAGTAGTATATATGAGGGAGAACTGCAAATGAGAGTATTTTATAAGGGAGATGCAAATGAGAGTATTGATAAGGAAGCAGGACTACAAATGAGAGAACTGATGAGGAAAAATGACTGAAAGTGAGAGTACTGATGAGGAGGAAAAATTACAAATGAGAATATTGATGGGTGAGAAGAACTTCAAATGAGAGTATTGATGAGTGAGAAGGACTGAAAATGAGAGTATCTATGAGTAGGAAAGACTAAAAATGAGAGTATTTGTGGAGGGATAAGGACTGCAAATGAGAGTATTGATAAGGAAGAACGACTACAAATGAGAGAATTGATAGGAGAAAAAGACTGCAAATGAGATTATTGATGAGGGAGAAGGAATGAAAATGCAAGTATTGATGAGGAGGAGGAAAGAATATTGACAAGGAAGAAGGACTAAAAATAAGAATATTAATGAGGAGAAAAACTACAAATGAGAGTATTGATAATGGAGAAGGACTGAAAATGAGAATATTGAAAAGGAGGGAAGACTGCAAATGAGATTATTGATGAGGGAGAAGGACTGAAAATGAAAGTATTGATAAGGAAGAAAGACTACAAATGACAGTATTGATGGTGGATAAGGACTGTAAATGAAAATATTGGTAAGGAAGAAGGATTACAAATAAGAATATTAATGGGGAAGAAGGACTGCAAATGAGTGTATTGATGAGGGGGAATGACTGAAAATTAGAGTATTTGTGAAGGAGAATGACTGTTAATGAAAGTGTTTGTAATGGGGAAGATCTGTAAATGGGATTGTATTGTGATCAAAACATTAATCTCTGCCTACTAATATATCAAATCATAAAAATAGCTTGTTGCAGTAACTACAAAGCTACTACTGATATTTTTGACAAAAACACATATTTGGTGATCTGATTCATTAACAATAGAGATTATAACAAAACTAAAATTACAAGCAAAATAAACAAAGACTGTGCAACAACTTATTTACAACAGCTGATACCGATCATAAAATGATCCAAAAAATCTTAAACCTCACCAGGTAATATTTTATAGAAAATGCCAATTTTGAATTGACAGTAATATCATTAACAAGTTTGGTTTTTGATTGATTTATTTGTTTACAGATTATCAACCAGGTTTATGTATTGATCTATATGTGTGTTAAAGGAAAGAAATAATGAGTTGTGTGGGTTTTGTATTTATATAGGTTTTTACTATTTTATTATTGTAATAAACATAAGTTACAATACAGTAGCCATATTGAGCTAACAAGTAGTGAACTGAGCTACATTTCAAAGCTGAGTGCTATTAACTTTTGAATTGACATTCTTTTTATTAGTAGCTCAAATAAGGGAAGGTTATTTTTAAAAAGTAGCCCAAAAGTTGCAAGTAGTGAAATTCAAAAATGCTTGGCTTTAAAAAGTAGTTCCAATAGTGAAAAAAAGTGAAATTCAGAATTTAGTAATATTGAGTTTTCAAAACTGGCCTCAGTAGTCAAAAGTAGTGAAATTCAGAATTTAGTAATATTGAGTTTTCAAAACTGGCCTCAGTAGTCAAAAGTAGTGAAATTCAGAATTTTGTAATTCTGGGTTTCAAAAGTAGCCCCAAGAGCAAAAAGTAGTGAAATTCAAAATTTACTGATTTCATCTAACAACTCTGGTTTACAAAACAGTCAGTCACAGAAGTCCTTGTAATAACATTGGTTTAACTATAACAAAAGTTATATAGTACTTCATTCTTGAAGTATTACTGCTGTTTTTTTGTCTCTGTACACAAAACTTTGATAATATTTCTTCTTTTGGCTGTACAGATAGGTAGTAGAACTCAAGTGAAATCTGATGCTCACATCTCTACTGATATTGGCTTTGATCTGGGCCCTGATTCAGCACTACCACTTGCTACCATCTCTATCTGACTAACCACTATTGTCCTTATATATATATATATATATATATATATATATATATATGAAGAAAAATATATGGAAAAACAAAAATCCGAATATGCAAATATGCTGTTTTAATGTTATTTCAGTCGGCATCAGACGTTTCAGTCTAGTAGACCTTCTTCAGGACATAGTTATTAAAACATAATTAACATTAGACGATATTCAAGTCAACATGAAAAGATGATAGACATAAGAGTAAGACTAATCAAAACAGAATAACTGAAATTTTTAAGATCAGCGTTCCGTTTCACAATATGACCACATCGGCGTCACGTGGACTAGTATTCACCGTGCATGAGATAGATATTATGCCTGCCTCATAAATCTGTCTAAGATTTTTATTATGAATATATTTTAAAATCTTCACAGAATCAAAATCAAAATTATGATCAGATTTAGTTATGTGTACAAATAAAGCATTGTTTAAATTACCGAGTGAATATCTCGTTTATGTTCGAAAACACAAGATTTTACGGACCTACATGTTTCACCCACATATTTTAAGTCACAGTTGTTGTATGAGATTTGGTAGATGCAAGCATCGGATGTAATACGTTGGTTGCTGGTGTTATTTAATAAACTGACAGATAGTTCTAGTAGGTAATATTGTAGTTTTAATTTTTAACGCATTTAAATTATTGGAGATACATTCGGTCAAATGGTTATATGGTAGAAAGATGCAACCAAAAGAATTATCAGGGGCAGCTGAAAGTGTGCCTTTTACTGATGTAATTGTAGTAGTGGTCTTTGAGGTGTCATTTTGCGCTGATTTTTCACAACATCGCCCATGTGATGCCGACGTGATCATATTGTCGGATCTATATCCATATATATATATATATATATATATATATATATATACATGCACATATGTGTGTGTGTGCATGTGTGTAAATATTCTCAGATGGAGTATATTTGTAGAAGAGACAAAATGAATGAAAAGACAAAAGGAAAACCATACTTAGTTTAGTCGATGCATTTTGTCAAATGTGATGGTTTTATTTTGTAACAAGTATATATTTCACAATTACTCAAAATTTTTCAATTTTAGAATGCTCATAAATATTCATCAGGTTAACTGAAAAGTTTAGGTTTTAGAGCGTAAATTATGTTATATAGCATCTTCGAAAGGAAATTTTTAAATTTAAAGACACTCATAAATATTCAATAGGTTAATTGAAATGTTTAGGCATTTAGACTTTAGATTACATCATGTGGCATCTTCGAAAGGGAATTTTTTAATTTTAAAGACACTCATAAATATTCATTAGGTTAACTGAAATGTGTAGGCATTTAAACCTTAGATTACATCATCCACAACACAAAGAGAAAGGCACAAAAAATATATCCTGTTGCTATACATAGGGTCTTCCAGCAGCCACTTTGATTGAAATGCTGTGAGTTTTATTGTGGAATATTTTTGGCATGTTCGTAAATATTGTCTGTTATTGTGTAGAAAATAAAATTTTGACTTGTTTTAATATGGTATGTAAGTGGAAATGTAATTGTGTTGGAAACGGGGTCTATTTCCAATAAGCCCTCTTTTCCTGGGTTTATTGAGGTTCATAAATTGGTGAGTGAGTTCAGCAGGATTGTCCTTCACTTTGATACAGGTTCATTGATCTTTTGTTTTGCTTGTTCAAGTATCAAGTTTCAGAAACGAAGTTAGCAGATTGATATGTTCTTAAGAATGCTAGTGTTAAGGAGATGACACTTTTCAAGAGATTTAAGAAATATGCTTATTTTATTTAAACTGAACCTACAAGTTTAACAATATAGTCATTACTTGTATATTCTAATTAATAAGAATGTTTAAAGGAAAGATCGCTGCTTAAATACACTATATTTTAAAACATAAATAATAATATAATAATAATTGAAGAACAATACAATAAAAAAAATGTTTGCGTTTCTACTGTGCGGCTGATTACCGGAAGTAGGTAGTGAGTAAGGAATTCTGGGTAAGCCAACATGGCGCTATATGATTTGTTAGCAATCGGGTTAGTTGGTAAGTTTGCTTCTTCATGACAAATGCGCCGGGTTTAATTTATGAAAGATTTGTTGTTGACAATATCTATTACTTGATTTGTCTTTGATGAAATTCCTTTAATATAGGACCATATTTTTGCGCTAAAAAAAGTTTTGTTTATAAATCCAAAAAGATGGAGGCGTAACTTTGAATCGGGTCTTTTGGCATTTTTAACACACAAAATCAGCTGTTTTTTTAATAAGCCATAAAATTAAAAAGTTAGAGATTAATTTACAAAATAATAGACAGAATATGTATATTTTTAGTCTATCGTTTTACTACCCAGTGAATGAAAGCAGCATTCTTTGATTTTTTTTCATTATTTGTTTTTAATACTAATTTTTGTTTCCTCCCCAAAAATAAAACATTGGAAGAAAAACAAAACAAACCCCAAACAAAACAAACATGGGGAGTTTTTGCATTGTTTTGTGTTATTTTTTTTTTTACTCACAAAAAATCCATAAATAATTCCATTACTAACATAGGAATTATTTTTTAAAAATCGTGTTTACAATTGTTTCGGGATAAAAAAAAAATAACTTGAATGAAAAATGACGCGAAATGAGATCCATACAAAATATACGCTTTTTTTTGTGTGAAATTAAAAATTAAATGAATTCGATTTTCATAAATTTTGTATTTTTAGAATGGAGAATAATTGAAGAAAATTTTAAGATAAGAATTATTTAAGTGGAGAATAGTGTTTGAAAATTGTTTACAGTTGAGAAAAGTAACTTGGGGGAAAAGTAACGTTTATTTTCATTTGGTACATGCAAAGAAATTCAAAAGGTTTAAAAAAATTAATTTTTAAAAATGAAAAATCTTTCCTGAAGCTTTATTTTAGTTTTGATTTTAATCGAGATTATTCATAAGCAAAATCCTTTTTTTTTTTTAATTAATTTAAAAAAAAATACACGAAAATTCAAAAAATATACTATGCTAAATTTTCTTACTTAACTTATTTCATTACTGGTTAAATTTATTTAAAACCTTGTAAATTGTTTTTATTATGGAGAGAAAAAAAAAAAAACACTACCCCGACCAATACGAACAATAATTTCCCACTTTCCCTTACAAGTTGGGCCGAGGGGAGGATTTGCATTTTTTTCCAAAACCTAACATTCCACTAGAAATTTTAAAAAATTGAGTTAAAAAACAAACAAACATTTCTGCCCTTATATAGCCACTAGCCT
This sequence comes from Acanthosepion pharaonis, assembly GCA_903632075.3. Taxonomy (NCBI): domain Eukaryota; kingdom Metazoa; phylum Mollusca; class Cephalopoda; order Sepiida; family Sepiidae; genus Acanthosepion; species Acanthosepion pharaonis. The sequence goes on from CAHIKZ030000637.1 coordinate 100,978, forward strand.
TCTTCAGGTGTCCATACTATATTTGGTAACCTCAGAATTTTGAACTGAGCTCTGTTTTTTTCATTCCACTAGGGTAGAGTGTTCTCATGCTTAGGGGATATTTCATATCAGTTACTTGACAGTTTTATTTAACTTTGTGTCACTTGTGCTTTTCTTCCACGAAACCAGAGTATAAGACATTTAAGGGCCAATGCACATTACCACCGAACCCCGCAACCAGGGGTGGCCTAAGCCTGATTGGGGGCCATGAGCAGTGCTTTGTCACCTTCAACTATCTTATCAACATTTGCTTTTTTTCTACCTACATTTATATATGTTACAAATTAAACTAAGCACAACTGAATATTAAAGGTTGAAAAATTTTTGCAGATTTTTTATGCCTTTCTGGGATCTTTTCTTTTTCCATCCAAATCTGTGAATTTGTTTTGCTCGTGCAAAAAAGTCTGAAAAAAACACTACATAACATTCACTATTTTTTATCCATAATGTTGAATGTGTTAAAATTATTCAACAGGAAAAATTCTCAGATCGTTTTTAAACAATTACTGCAAAATTGTGATGCAAGTCTTACTTATTAACTCATAGCTGGAGGGAGAAGAGGTGGATTCATACCTTTAACAAGGGCATTTGTATGTAAGTAAATATAATGAACCCAACAGGAATTGCAATTCAGCTCTCTGATTAACAATTCCAAGCCATTATCTATTACATCACTCGCATATGCAAGCTTACAGCACCTGTTATTCTCAGGCAGTCATCTAGGTACTGACCAGCTTTGATGTTGCTTAATTTCAGTGATTGTACAGAGGTACTGGTGATGTGAGTGTAAGCCCTTATATATATATATATATATATATATATATATATATAAGATCAAATGTAAATTGGAATCCGACAGGGTGATAAGATAAAGAACAAATAGGAAATGTTTATCAATCCAGCATGTTTCACTTTTATTAAAGCTTTGTTAGAGATTCTCTGATGAAGTTTTAATAAGTGTTAGATTGAAAAGCATTTCCTATTTGTTCTTATATATATATATATATATATATATATATATATATTTATTTATATATATATATATATATATATATATATATATATATTTATCTTATATATATATATATATATATATATATTTATCTTATATATATATTCGCAGTACTTAGGGAAAGTGCTTAATATCTGTGATAGAGCTAACATATTCAGTTGTATGTATATTAGCTTGTAACCCTGGGGTTTCACACTTGCAATCATCAGACAATTGATTAAACTAATATCCATACAACTGTGTGTGTGTATATATATATATATATATATATATATATATATATATGCAGTTTTATATTGGATAATTGAATTCACATTTAGTGCATCATCAAGTCTAATTTAGTTTTACTGCTAACATATTTAGAAAAGCCAGATTTGCACAAATATATCCTTATAAACAGTAATAACAATCCAGTAGCCTGTTTCAATAAATGTGGATATTAACTTATTTTTTGTCATACTAATGTGACAAGTGTCCCCCAGACCTTTGGACTATAGTGTGTGTGTGTGTATATATATATATATATATATATATATATAATACAAATATTAAGTTTGCCACTTGGTGTTACATTCAACATCCCAACTCTAGAGTTTCCAATTTGCTACGTCTCTCGAGGATCTAGACAATCATGGCTCTCCACAGATTCTATTAGATAAAGTTGAGAAGAATTAAAAAGATGTTCTTCCAAAAGAATTGTACCATGAAAAGAAGTCACTTGACAAAGGATGCCATGATACATACAATTAAAGAAATTAACCCTTTCCAATTTTAAAAAAAATTTTACAATTTCTATGGCAACTAAAATTTAAATTTAATTTGTGTGCTATCTACAGTAGTTAAACTCTCTCTATATTTTTAAATGTCATATCCCATTGGGATGGATTCATACCTTTTCCAAGGGTATTTTCATGTAAGTGAATGTAACATTCTTTTTCTTTATTATCTGCAAATTGCCATAACTTCTTGGGCAAGATAGTGAAGTGTTTTTCCATTGCCTTCTCCATGGTTATGAATTCAGAGTTATTTTTCTCATAGACTAGCTGTCAGCCAAGGCTCAAGAGCCTAATCTGCTATACTATTTAACTCATAGCTGGTACGGAAAAGAGATGGGTTCATGCTTTTTCCAAAGGTATTTGTACAAAATTGAATGCAGCATTCTAGTCTGTTCACTGTCCTCAGAGGACATTTCTAATTCTTGTTGTCTCAGAAGAGCAGAAAACATAATGTAAAGTAGCACACATCCCGAGTAATACTTGTTTGAACTGTTACACTCGGGGTGACATTTTAGTTCTAGGACAAAGCACTTGAGGGACAGCTTTTATCCTTGGGCCCTGCATAAAACAAACACTGACAATTATCAATGTATTCTAAATGTATTAATTTTCTTTCTTCATTTGATGCTGTGCATGTTTTTTTGTGTGTCTGTATTGCCCTGGGAGACTGCTGTTTAATTTCATTGTTCATTGCACAGTGGCAAGAAAAATAAATGCATTGAACTCGGCTCATTGATTCTACATTCGACACTGATGACTTTTTTACTATAGCATTTCTGAATATTGGTATTTCTCTTTCTACAGAAAAAGACAACAATGGAGACAGTCTGTATGTGTGGTCATATCCTTCAGTCACAAGTGATTTGCAAGAAAAATTCCTTCAACGCAGTAACATGGCAACTGATTCTTCCCCTTGTATTCAGTTTCTTTACAGCCAAACAAGTCATCTTTGGTATTACATATTCACCAATCAAGTGCAACAACCATGTCAAAACTTAGCAAAGGTCAGAAAAATAATTTTCTTTCTCTTTATTCATCACCATTTTTCTGTTTTTTTTTTTATTAGACACTAAAAAAATTTTTTATTTATTACTACACTTATACCCTTCAGCATCAAGCAGTAGCTGTGATCATCTTTTATTCAGGGTCTATCTCTGGTAACCCCTCACACAGACACCCCCCTCTCATAAAACCTATATGTGAAATCGTTACATTGTTCCAGAGAATAGTAAACTAATTCTTTGTGGCATCAAAGAAATATCATTACCCAAGATTTGTTATATAATAAAAAAAATTATTTGCAACAATTATCAGTCCAGTTTCTTACTTCCCTGCCACCTAGGATCTTCAGAAAATTAAATGCAACCATTATTCACCATTTTCTGTCTTCCTGAGGCCTGTTCTTTTATTTTTTTTATTACACTTAAAAAAAAAAAACATTCTATTTATTACTACTCTTATACACTTCAGCATCAACCAGAAGTTGTGATTCTGTTTTATTCAGGGTCTATCTCTGGTAACCTCTCACATAGACATCCCCCCTCTCATAAAACCAACATGTTACAATGTTCCAAAGAATAGTAAACTAATTCTTTGTGATATGAATGAAGATTTGTTATATAATAAAAAAAATATTTGCAACAATTAATCAGTCCAAATTACACCACTGTACCATGGTTTCCCTCTGTGTTTTCTATAAATATTTTTATGGAAGTTCTAATGATCTCACTTTCTTAGTACTTCGATCACATGAATTTAAGCATACTACTAGATTGCCAACAAAGTCTCATCGTTTTACTTTTGAAATAGCTAGATGTAACTAAGTTCTATTCTAATAGTTTCTTTTCTTGCTGATGTAACTCTCTTTCAGGTTCTTGCTTTTCTGCCACCTAGAATCTTCAAAAAATTAAATGCAACATCAATTGCTTTCTTCTGTCTTCCTGAACCCTTTTCTTTTATTGTCTTTTCTCCTCACTAAAGTCTTCTTATTCTCTTTCACTCACATAACTCCTTGCATCCTAGGTCTGATGATAAACTACAAGGCCACTAATTCGAAGGTTTTGAGGAGTGTAGAACCACCTCTTAACTGCCATTGTTCCCAGGTCCACCATGACCCAGGGTGGTAGCACCTGTTAGTGTCCCAGCTATGGGCAAATAGTGAACCCTTAAACTGGGATCAAAACATTATGAAAACATAAAAATACACTTTAGTAGTAAGAATACCAGCAATACATTTTCATAGTAAAATAAAATTACCAGCAATACATTTTTAAAAAAAAAAATTACCAAAGCTCCCAAGAAAATTAAATTTCGGCATTAAATGATGCTTAAGGAGTTAATATGACTTTGTTCAGTCAGAATGATGACTCTCTCCTACCACCCCCTCTACCTATCTCTGTATCATGATGTGCAACTCACTCATAGTTGGCTCAAAAACTCTCTTGATTCTAATATGACTCTGCTCATATAAGCCTGCAAATGGAACTTCCTAACTTCCAGCCAAGTGGCACTTGATTCTGAAAGTTTTCATTATTTATTTTCTCTATTTCCTTTGAATCAGCAGTCACCTGTTGATCAAACCTTATTCCATAGATTTTATTGTCTGCAATATCATAAAAAGCTGGTCTGGAATCAGAGAAAATCATTCACAAATTTATGGTTCTGTTTTGAGCAGTTTTTTTTTTTTACTCTTATCAGAACTGGTTGTGTATTTGTGAATTTGCTTTGTTAAACATGCTTTTTCATTATTTACATTATTCAAACTATTGTCCTCATCTTTGTCATCATATTTATTACAACGTTTCGGCCATTGTACGCTCCAGCCTTCTTCATGTGGTTGGAATGTCAAACTGAGCCATTTATTTCGCTCACACAGTGGATAAAGGCGTTGGTTAGATCCAGTGACAGGACCCAAAGAGTGTGAGTTCAATACCTAGTTAAGTCAGTGAAGAACTTTCAGAAGAGAATTAACAGGAGATAACTTACATCCATTAGACATGGCGCATGGAACTAGAACAGTCTATCCCAGCGAGTGAAATAAAGGGCTCAGTTCGACATCAGCTGAGACACTAACAGGTGCTAAATAGTGTACATAATACCTCATCTCAGAAATATAAACAGATGCTTTTTCATTTTAAATATTTGTCATGTTTGCTTTTGTTTGTTCTATCATGAATTCTGAGACATTGAAACTTAACTAAATCTTTTGCTGTCAAGACAATCCTAATCTTTACAGTACTAATGTTGAAAAAGCACTTTGTTGTGCTTTATGGGTGTTCTAAGCCAATTGCATAGGGGATCTATTGTGTCACAGTTAATACTAACTCAGAAGCCACTAGATGATACTGACAGACATCAATCATGGAAAAAAAGCAACCATATGTTTACTGAATCCTCCTACTGTCAACTAGTGTCTATATATTTTGAAAATATTTTGATTGCTAAATGTGTTCAATTGCAATAGAGAGTTTCAGATTCAAAAGAATCGTAAGTTTGAGATCATAATTCCAAGGATCAAAAAGTCAATCTCACAAGTCCAACATCAGAAAATATTGGGACTGTCAATCAGAATGGTAAAAAATTCACATCACATCTCGCAACACACAACTACCTCTTCACCCAGAAAAGCGCAAAAATCTTGTGGTTGAAAGTAGCATTCTTTTATTGGGGTAGGGAAAAGTTGTGATTGGTCGAGACTGGTAGGGAAGAGCATACAATTACCATATTTCAAGGCCTACTAAAGTTGGCTTAGTCTTGATTCAGATAACAAATTCTTTTCTGAGGCGCTTACAGCTATATCATGTTGAAACCTCAGTTCCTGTACAATTACCGAAATTAAGCAACATTGAACCTGGTCAGTACCTAGATGGGTGACCACTTTTGGTGCTGTAAGCTTGGATGTGTGAGTGGTGCAATGGCTTAGAATTGTTAATTGGAGAGCCGAGTTCCAATTCCAGTTAGGTTTATTATATTTACTTACATGCAAATACGCTTGGGAAAGATATGAATTCACTTTTTCTCCTCCAAGCTATGGGTTAATTAGTAAGACTTATATCATTAAACCATTATTATCTACGCCCACACCAAAAAAAATTATTACAATCTAAAAATATTTTTTAGCTTTAAATAACCTACAAAGAGTTGATAAGCCGTAGAAAAGAAATCAATCTTTTTTGAGGTAAAATTTGGTTTTCTCCATTATTGCCACACTAAATAATCACTTTGTAAATACTCCAGTCATCCATGAAAAAAAAAAACAACTTTTATCTTTTTTGGTAATTAAGATCTTTGATGTTATATGATCATAGTACCAAATTTTTTTTGTTTTTTTGGATTTTTTTGTTAATGGTTTCTAATTTTTTTGGCATTGTAGGTGAGATTTGTCTCCCTGATTTTAATCACCAAAGACTTTCAACCCGAGAAATACAAAGCTCTGTGTGAACTTTTGTTGATGTCCTATTTGAAATCAGGAGATCCGATTGAAATATTAAAACTCTACCTAAGTGTCATTACCAAAGGCAGCTGTGCGAGTGGTAACAACAGCAGTTTTTCTGTATCTGACTTTAGTCAGAGACAAGCATATGCCAAAGCTGATCTCAGAAGTAAGTGAACAATTGATTCTTTTGATGTGAAACTATTGCGTTTGTAAATTTATGAAGAATTGTATGCAATCAATATATATATATATATATATATATATATATATATATACACACACACACACACACACACACACAGACACACACTGTGCGATAGATAAATTGTCGTCTGAATTATGCAAAAATGAAAATAACATTGACATCTCATTTTAACAGATATATTTACGAAAATTACACAAAAATATCTTGAAATACTAAAGAGTAAATTTATTCAACAAAATTGCCATTGGTTTCAACCATGGCCTCCAGATGACTTTGGACTCTCCAGCATCACTTCTGGACAGTCTCCTAGTTTAAGTTGGTGAATACTGCCATATTCCTTGCCTTCAGTACATCTTTTATGTTACAAGGAGTTTTGTTGGTTTTTCACTCAACTGCACTCTACACATAATAATCAAGGGGTTTCAAATCTGGGGAGTTAGGTGGCCAGATGTAAGAGGTGATGTGGTCACATAAATTGTCTGACAGCCATGATTGGATTCTCCTGCTTCTGTAGCATGGTGCAGAGTCCTGTGGCCAGACATAGGATGTTCCAGCAGCCACCCTCTTAACCCAGAGCAACACTACCTCCTCAAGTCACTTGATGTAGGCCTCCATGTTGAGTCTTAAACCCTCAGCAACAAATTTGGGAGTTATTTTCTTATCAAAATGATCAGAGTGTATTTTCCAAGCTGATGTACCATTGTAATCACCATTAGACTCATCCAACTCTTTTCAAATCATCTGCACTCTCCTCTGATTGACACACAAACACTTTGAAATATTCGTATTGGAGTTTCCTGTGTGAATTTCCAAATTTCTGGTGAAGTGGATTGCATCATGGTGCTCTTTTACTCACAGATGTTGCCAAAGTGACCCTACTATACTGTGCAGTCAATAAAATCAAAAACAATGTGCATGTGCAAAATTAAGTATATAAAAAGTAAACAATTTGCCTATCGCACTATATATATATATATATATATATATATATATATATATAAAAACAAAATAAAACAGCTAACAGTGTTCCTACTCCACTTGGATACAATACATTCTCCTGTATTATTTGTAGTCTTTTGTGAAATTCTTTAATTGGTCTCAAAAGTCAGGCCCATCATAGGCATGCAGATAACTAGTTTGTGGTCGTCAGAACCTCATACATCAAACTCGATGGGAGAGTCCATCATGTGTGTGTGTGTGATCATTTCACCCCAAGCAAGGCAATAAAGCCACTAGGATGCAAGTGGTTACTGAGTGTTAGAGAATATGAGAAAAACTACCATTAAGGAGAGAGGACAATAAATGAACAAGAATTAAGAAGACAGAAGATAACTACTGACATTGCATTTAAATTTTTGAATATCAAAGTTGGCTGGGAAGCAAGAAGCCAGAAGAGAGAGGTGTGATAGAAGAAACTGCCAGCATAGAACTTACTTGAGCTTAACAAAAGCCATGCTGATGGAAGGTAAAAAGGGTTATCTCAGATAATTAAAAGAGAACAGTTTCATTTTGAGGCATTAAAATCAACATATACACACAAATTCATATAACTTTTTTGTGTGTGTGTATATATATATATATATATATATATATATATATATATATATATATATATATATATATATACTCATATATATAGTTCTGATCAAATATGAACCAGAATCCAACAAGATCAGAGTCGACTGGGAAGCAAGAAGTCAAAAGGCAGTTCCACAAGCAAGAAGTGTTATGGTTACATGTAGCCATTTCAAGTGTAAAACGATGAGACCTAGCTGCCAATCTAGGACTAGGCACAGGAAGCTATGTTATGGTGGTAGGAAAGGAATTGAAGCCAACATGTCAGGTCATTGCAGGTTCTTCTTTAGATTTTATCAAGAATCTCTAAATATATAGCAGGAGCACTAGAGCATATGTGGCAGTGGTATTCAAAGCATGGATGAATGGTAGACTTATAAATATGTAAGATAGATTCTGGCAAAGAAAATTGTCTAGCCCATCATAGTGAACCAACTTTCTTAGCTGCAGACTTAGCAATGGATTCACTATACTCTTTCCACTTCATGTCAGCTGAAAATGTTAGTCTGAGAGGGTACACAATGTGTCACTCGCCTGGAGGTAAGCAAAAGCCAAACTGATGGAAGGTAAAAAGTGTTCACTCAGATAATTAAAAAAGAACGATTTCTTTTTGAGGCATTAAAATTAACAAGCCACTCCTTGCCTAATTTAACAACAGATTGTGGGTCATTTTTGAGATCAGTAGCAAATTTGGCCTTATTGAACTGATCAGACTTACTATTAAGTTGCACTATTACCATATATATATATAACGTGTATTGAATAGGTGCTACTGTTTGTAGTTGGAGGAATTATAACTTGTTACTGATTAGGATGAAGACTTTTAAAATAAACAAATTTAACATTTTCAAACAGAATAATTTTCAACACATGGAGGCAAAATGTTAGGATTTTATTTTGCAACAAGTATTTATAATCATAAGTAAAAATGTTGTTAGTTTTTCAGAATTTTTAAATTTAAGAATGTTCCTAAATATACTTCACATAGCCTGAAAGTCAAGGTAAACTAGGGAAGATGTTAAGTGATTAATGTCTAATAAACGAAAGTGAGTAAATGTTGATTTTTTTTATTTAATGTAATTATTGTTTATTTTATTTTAATTTGAAAAATTAATTTATGTATTTATATATTTTAAATAATAGAAGACTTTGAATTTAAACATTGTCTTTTAATTTTAAAAATATTTCATTGTCAAGCTATTTTGGCTTGGGAAAAAATATATCTCTAAATTCAAAACCAGTTGGGCATGTGGCTGGTAGCTCTACAAAAGCCTACTTTTTTTCTTTTAAATTAATTCAACCCAAGCAAGTCAATAATGCCACTAAGACACAATTGGATACTGAGAGTGAAAGAGAATGAGAAGACTTTAGAAGGAATCGAAAACCCAATCCTACAAGGGATAAACCTCTACTCCTGTTCAAAAGATTGGGGAAGAGTATGAACTGAACTTTCAAACAAAAACATTTGTGTGGTGAGGTAGTGGCTCTATACTCCCCATGGAGTGAAAAGGACTAGTCTCATATATTGGTATAGGTATACCAAACAATTGCAAAATGACTTGAAAGAATTTTCACAAGTTTAACCCTTTAGCATTAGCAATATTTATGAGGCACTCAAACGTGCCTCATAAATATTGGCTCTGAAAGTCTCACTTTTGTGGTCAAAGTCTCACTGATTCCTATCAAAATTCCACATCATTTTTGCTTTTTTCATTAACTTAGAGCTCATTAAAAGAAGGACACTATATACAATAAAATTTGTATTAACATTAGCACTTTCAATTGGAATCAGTTACAAAGTCTGCTTGGTGATCCCAGAATAGGAACTTCACAATAGCATCTCATATATGGTTGGTTTTAGCATTGTTATATGTTTTTTTAAATGTGTTTTTTTTTTTTCATCTTAGATGCTTTTCTTGTTCTCCTTTTGTCTGTTCTGTTATAAATTCTAAGATATTGAAACTTAAATTTTCAGGTGTTATCGAATCCTTTGCTGTTGAGACAATCCTAATCTACACAGCACTCATGTTGAAAAAGCATGTTGTTGTCTATCACCCTAATATTGAGGAACTTTTACATTTTATGAGGTATATTGCTTTTTTCCCTTTTCCTCCTCCAAAACGTTAATTTAATGTTGCAAAACTTCATGAACAATAAATTCTACCGGGATTGACAACTAAAGGTATTCATTATCTTATGCCACTGATCTTTTCTCACCTTTTGCCTGTATCTTCTCATCCTTTCCCTTATCCTTTCCAATGTTTGTTGCCTGTTTTTGAATATGAGAGGCTATCTTGATAGGGTTAAATTGAACTTTGGTCTATCAAGAGGGTCTCCCATGGCCAAATTGGTAACAGCATGCTTTGTCTATAGGAGTGGTTTCCCTGATGGGAAAAACGGATACAGTTTTGATTCCTGTTAGGAAGCACAGTTGATCTTCAAGATCAAGGCTGGTTGTTATTAATTGCACTGTTTAAGAAATTAAAAACAGCAATATCAACTTGAATACATGTACACACTAAAAATAATGTTTATAGTAATAAGGAATAATATTTATACTAATTTTACACATACATACACACACACACACACATTCTCATATTTATGTATATATGTTGTGTATTTAGGCAGCAATCCTTCATTTATGCATGTTTCATTAAAATGACAGGCAAGGTACTATGATTAAGCTTTTTATTTAATTTTTCTTGTGTTTGAACAAGCATTTTCTTTTTTGGACACAGAGTAAGTAGAAACTGTTTGGATTTGTAAAATTTACTAGCATTTTCATTTTGGAAAACTATAGATTGAATATGCAGTTGAAAACATTTTTAATATATAGCTGAAAAACATATATATATAGAGAGAGAGAGTGAGACTGTTTTAGGGTATGATATATTTAAAAGTTCTCAATATCCTGGATAGAGCATGTTTAAATATAAATGCAACCAGTGTGATCATACCAAGTGGCAACAGATTGTTTCATGCTTAAATGTATGATGACCAGCATATATAAGCAGTTTAGCTACCATGCAACACACAACCTGAAAACCGCGTTCAAGCATGGGACTGACTTGCTACTTTGTGTTGATCTCGGTGTCCACTCTTTTATTTTTATTTATTTATATATATATATATATATATATATATATATATATATATATATAATTAACACATTATGAATGAACAAAGTCCAACAATTATTTTAAGACATTTTTATATTTATACATTCTTTTTATAGATACAAATATTTAAGTAAATGCTCTGTTTATAATAAACAGTATTAAACAACATTTACCAGCCTGAATGTCCGAGAAATTTTCATAGAAAATATGTGTCCTCCGACAGGAATCGAACCTGTATCCTATACGGAACCGTCATATAGCCTGACGTGCCTTTAACCGATTGGGCCTTAGAGGAGCGTTCAGTTAGCAAGGTCGATTTTATTGTCTTTAAACTACAATCTTCCATGATTCTCTCACGTATGTTCATATCTGCTCATGGTGTATCCAAATGTAAACAAATGACGTCACACATTATGAAATGGACAAAGTCCGACAATTATTTTAAGACATTTTTATGTTCATGCATTCTTTTTATAATTAATATAATTAACTAAACAATTGGTAAATTTGAATATTAGGATGGTTTAAATGTTTTTTTTTTTCTGTATTATATGAATGTTGGTAAATTTGCCGTGTTTATTTTGTATTTTAGAATGCTGAAAAGATTTAATTGCTTCTAAATATTGTCATATTAAAATAGCCTCTAGCATGGTGTGTATTTCAAATTTGAAATTTGGTGTCTATGATTAGCATTTGTTTTGTGAAGTACAAATAGGATATCTGGTAATAATTCAATAGATTTATTGGAACCTCTGACCATGAGAAGTGGTGTTGCAGAAAACACTGGAGTCTGTCAATAGATAAATTGCTTGGACATTCATTAATTAATATTCTATGCTAACAGCTTCTTTTCTCTCACTTCTTCTTGCTTGTGGAACTCTCTTCTGGCTTTGAGTTTTCCTCTCAAGTTTGATCTTCAAAAAATTTTAAAATAATGTTGATTGTTATCTTCAGTTTTCTTTGTTGGCTTTCTTTGGATTGAAATGATATATATATATATATATATATATATATATATAATAAAAAGGCTTAAACACTAATATTCCATGGTCATAATTTATTCCATTGGAATCGTAAATACGATCCAATTCATCAGACCTACAAATTCAAAAAAGAAAACAGGCTGTTTTCATCAGACCTACAAATTTTTTTTTCATCAGACCTACAAATTCAAAAAGAAAACAGCCTGTTTTCTTTTTGAATTTGTAGGTCTGATGAATTGGATCATATTTACGATTCCAATGGAATAAATTATGACCATGGAATATTAGTGTTTAAGCCTTTTTATTATATCCTTACTCTGTCCTGGACATTGAGTTCTACCTGGATTCTATCCTCTCAGAATTTTTTATTCAAAAAATATACATATATGTGTATGCACCTATGTATATATATCTATATATTTTGCATATGTATGTGTATATTTACCACTAATATTATCTATCTATCTATCTATCTATCTATCTATATATATATATATATATGTGTGTATGTGTGTGTGTGTATGTGTATAGGGTCAACATAGGATCAAATATTTTGTATGCAGTTTTATTTTATTTTTTGGGAAATAATAATGGTTACAAGTCTTACTAATTAACCCATAGCTTGGGGGGAAGAGGTGGAGTCATACATTTACCAAGGATATTTATGTTTAAGTGAATATAACTAACCCAACTGGAATTGGAACTCAGCTCTGCTTAACAATTCCGGGCGTGCACATCCAAGCTTACAGCACCTGGTATTCCTAAGTGGTCACCTATCTAGGTACTCACCAGGCTTGACATTGTTTAACTTCAGTGATCGTATGGACACCAGTGTTTCAACCTGATGTGGCCGTAAGTCATAATGCATATGTTTCCAGATTAATGAGGTCTAATTATTTTCAGTTCTGTTTTTCTTTCATCAGCTTAAAATATTGCACAGAATCAGGTGAAAATTGCCATTTATGATTACTATTTGAAAACTAGAAAACCAACCAGTACATGCTGGGTTTAATAATCAGGTCACATGACCCAACATTCACTTAACAGTAATTTTTGATTGATGTTCTTTCATGACACTTGGTTTTGTTTTTTGTTCTTGTAGGAGTTTGCCAGGTTTGGTGTGGCACCGACAGGACTGGAGTATTGTCATTCCATTTATTACATTAGATAATCAGGAAGTTAATTTGGATCTAAAGGGCCGGTCCAGTTATGTGGCTGGTTTCACAGATGCTTCTATCCAGAACAGGTAACTGCTGTACTACACAAAAACCTTTTCATTGTTTATCTAATAAAAACATTGCTTTCTTAATATGCTCTTATCAACTAGCTTTTACCACTCTTGAACAAAGAATACTTCCCTGCCTTGCTACTTGCTACTAGATTGGCTTCTAGGTCCCACACTTTTACTGTTGAAATAGCTAAACACAACCACCATGATGCATACAGTGAAAGAAATGAACACTTTCCAGATTTAATTTATTTCTAAATTTTATGTATTCTATGATAACTCATGTTTACATTCAATTTATATGTGAGCTATCTATCCTAGTTAAGGCCTTATATTTTTTTTAATGCTATGTCCCTTCAGGATGTAGGAAATCATGGCTCTCCACAGATTCTAATAAATAAAGTTGAGAAGAATTACAATGATATTCTTCCAAAAGAATTGTGCCATGAAAAGAAGTCACTTGACAAACAATGCCATGATACATATAGTTAAAGAAATTAACCTTTTCCAGATTTATTTTATTTCTATAAGATAAACAAAAAAAAAGTCATTTTTTACATTGTGTGGGGAAAAAGTAATCACTGATATGCAGACAAGTCCATCATGTGCCGGGGAAAGTGATTGGGGTGGGGGATGACCAGTGTTTGTACAGTGTTCACATACATCACTCATAGCTCTAACAGTGGCGAAGAGACTTGGGACTATTGAAGCAGATTATTTGGGGGAGTTATCTGCTTTCTGAACCTGAAGGTGAACTTGTTTGCAGCCACATCCATCAAACCTTTGGGAATAATGCTGTGAATGAACGCATTGCCAGGCATTGGTTCCAGAAGATGAGAGATCTGTCCCTTTGTGATAAACCCTGCAATGGCTAGTAACAGGTCCAGGATGATGAGGCCCTGAAGGTAGCCATAGAGGAGGACAACAGCCAAACCTGTAGTGAGCTTGCCATATACTTCCAGGTTTCTGATGAAACAGTCAGACTTCATCTGCACTGCATAGGGAAGGCACACAAGTTGAGCAAGTGGGTACCCCACACACTGTTGGAAACCAGCAAGCAACGTGTGACAGCATGTTTCTTGTTGTTTTCAAGACACTGCAACATGAAATGCTCATCAGTGATGAAAAGTAGGTCCTGTATGATACTCCCAAGTATGGCAGACATTGGTTGTCACCATTGGATCCTGTACCTCACATCACAAGACCACCTCTACACCCACGTAAGATCATGCTCTGTATCTGGTGGATTAGTCAACAAGTGGTGCACTATAAGCTCCTACCAACAGGACAAACCATCACGGCAGACCTGTACTTGCAACAGTTAGAATGTGTGCAACAGGCACTGAAGCAGAAGGGGTCAGCATTGTTTAATCACAGATGGTTTACTATTCCACCATGACAATGCCAAGCTTCATGTGGTGTGGGTGGCTAGGGATACCATATGGTAACTTGGCTAGGAGACACTGTGACATCTACCTTACTCCCCTGACTTTGCGCCAACAGATTACCACCTCTTCCATTCCCTGGACAACCACCTTCATGTCAAATCCTTTGCAAATAAGGCAAACTTCTTTGCATCCAAAACATTGAGGACTAACAGTATGTCAAATTTGCTGTATACCTTTTTTTTCTAATAAATCGAAAATGGCAAGGACTTTTTTGGTTTCCTTGTAAATTTTATCCGTTCTATGATAAATCATGTTTAAATTTAATTTATATATGAGCTATCTATACTAGTTAACACTCTGTATTTTTTTGTAAATCCCATGTCCCTTTAGAATTTGGGCAATCATTAGAAAACCACTGGCTTGTCTTGAAAAATGGAAATTCTATTGATGTATGTTTATTCTTGTCTTGTGAATCCATTTTCAGCTTTACTTTTATCTTGTTTTTCTCTATCTAAACAGTTTCTTTCTCTTTTTGTAGGACAGATCTTTATGATCTAATGATCAATCTGCAGTCTTGTGAAATAACTGTCGCTCCTTCAGCCAAAGGTATGTCTGTACATTCAAAATCAGCTCTTTTGAATACTATAAAAACAAAAATTGTATTATTTTTTTTCCATTTTTGTTTGTTTCATATTGTAAGTTTAATTCAATGATAGACTTGTTCTCATTTTCTTAAAAAAATGAAAAATCTCTCTATCCTGACAAATCATAAACATCTTGAATTAGAATTTAACATTCTTAGAAATTATGAAGATTTTTTTTTTAATCAATTCACCCCAACCAAAATGATAATGTCACTAAGACGAAAGTGGCTACTGGGATTGAAAGAGAATGAAAAGACTTTAGAAGATTTGCCCATGTCTAGGGCTGTCTTTTCTCTAGTTCTTATTTATAGTACTGCTGACTCATCTGTTTTCACTGAATCCAAGTACACACTGCCCAGACCAGGGATTGAACTCACAATTACTATGTCACCAAATTTACAAACTAATGCTTTAATTCACCAACATTTTAATCCACTAAGTTATTGGTTTGGGAATTTGGTGACCTAGTAATTGTGAGTTCAATCTCTGGGCCAGGCAGTGTGCACCTGGACTCAGTGAAAACAAGTGAGCAATAACTGAACAGTATTAAAAAATAAGAACTAGACAAGTTATCCATAGACATAGGCAGTGAAACAAGAACAGTCTACCCCTGTTGATTAAATAAAGAGTTCAGTTCAAAATTCTGTGCAAGTTACCAAGATCAATATACACCTGATGAAGGCTTGAGGGCACTACATCTGAAACGTTGTGATAACAACAACAAAGATGAGGACAATAATCCAAATGTAAATAGTGTAAATAATGATAACTCCTCACCCCAGAAATCCAGACAGAAATGACCCACATTGTTTACTAATGGTTAAAAACTGGCAATCTGAGAAGCTGCATGAAAAGCAGCTGAAATTAAGATGAAGGAAATAATAGCCAAAAATTAATAATGGTTGACAATGCTTCACTTAATAAAAATTGATAATATTCAATTTCATAGTTTTGAATAATGTTCAGTGTTTGTACTTTTCAGCCACAAGAAACGATTATTGAAACCCAGTCTAAAAAAACTGATTCCAATAATAATTGCAGAAAAAATAAACAAAAATGACTTATGTTTTCAAATTAAAAATGGATGCTGCTACTCATGCCAACAAAACAGGTCATTGCAGTGATCCATGAACTTAAAAGTTAAAATTGTCTTTGGGGTGAAACCAAATTAGAAGGGATGAAAAGAGTTATTGCCAATCAGTAATAAAAATAAATTTCTTTCTACAAAAACAATATAATAATCTGTTGTCTCAGCATGTCATTGGAAAGCAAAGAATAACCTGTTTATGGAAATATAAGAGGCGTTGCTGAAAAGTTCTCAATTCAACCAAGAAAGGATCCCTCCCTCATTTGGTCATTTAATAGGCTTTGGGGGAAATGAACCAGACAGAACTATTCATTACCCCTTGTGTAATTATTATATATGGGCTTATAGCCACATCACATTTAAACACTGGTTCCTGTACAATCACCAGAGTTAAGCAACATTAAGTCTGGTCAGACCCTAGAGAATACCAGGTGCTGTAAGGTTGGATTTGTGGGTGCGGGGTGTAATGGATAATGGCTCAGAATTGTTAATCAAAAAGCTGAGTTCCAATTCCAGTTGGGTTTGTTATATTCACAAATATTTATTTATTTATTATGCACAAATAATCTCAGGAAAAGTATAAATCAGTCTCTTTCCCCCCAGCTATGGGTTAATTAGTAAAAGTTGTATCACTAAACCATTATTATTTAAAAAAAAAAATTCTTACAATCTAAAAATATTTCCTGACTTTAAATAACCTGCAAAGGGTTGATAAGCAAAAAAATGAATGAATCAATCTATGAAATACGGGTTAACTACACCAACATGTCTTTTACCATCTGATGCCCACTTAGACATATTAGAATTTTTTACAAACTTACATACATATAGAATCATTTACAGTTTCAAAACACTTGATATATGACTGACCAATGAGAGTCAACCAAACAAAATTGAATATACCAATGTTCTGTCTTTTTGTCTATTTTCTCTCCCTGATGAAGCTTTAATAAAAGTGGTACATGTTAGATTGATAAACATTTCCTATTTGTTCTTTATCATTATCTGGAATATAAATGTATGGAAACTATCATGGCTATAAAGTGAGGGATCAATTTATATATTGATTGTAATATAGAATTGGTCCACACTTTATATCCACATTATAATTTCTTGTTTCTTTATAAATTCTGACCACCTCTTCTCCTCCTCCTCCTCCTTCTCAGCTATGGGTTAATCAGTAAGATTTGTATCACTAAATCATTATTATCTTCAAAAGAAAATTCTTCAAATCTAAAAATATTTTCTGGCTTTAAATAACCTGCTGAAAATGAATCAATCAATTATTATATATGTAATATGTATTTTTTTTTAGAGTCACTTGCACTGGGTAAACTGCATAAAGAAATAGCAATGTTCATGGTGCAATGTGCAGGAGATGTGCAACTCTCCAATCAGCAAGTCATTAAGGTAAGACAAGCTGCTAAAGTGCAAGTCAGATGAAAGATATATTTGTCAAAAATTAATAATGGTTGACTGTTTCCTAATGAATAAAAACTGATAATATTAAATTTCATAGTTTTGAATAATGTTCAGTGTTTGTACTTTTCAACCACAAGAAAAACTTCCTTTATTCATTGAAACCATCACAGTAGCTAAATACAAACAGATTCCAATAATAATTGCAGAAAAAAATAAACAAAAATAACTTATGTTTTCAATTTAAATCTGATACTGCCACTCATACCAACAAAACCATAGCACAGTGTTGAGATAAAATGTAGGTTATTGAAGTGATCCATGAAATTTGAAAGTTAAAATTATCTTTGGAGTGAAATCAAATTTGAAGGGACAGTGTATCCACTTCGAGGGTAAAGTTTTGACAAGTACTGACAATTTTTAAATAAATTTTTATATAATAAAATTTAATTTGGAATATGAATTTACATATGATGTATTTGTTTTCACTTTTATAAGAAAATAAATTTTATAATCTGAATGTAATTTTTATTACAGATTAAATTGTATCAACGGTTACATATCTCTTGTAAACCGTAAAAAGTCTGAAAATTGCTAAAATATAGAAATTTTTCATTGAAATATATAAAGGGTCTCTCATAAACACACACTTCAATATCAGATATACTTGCGAGTTAATTAACCATTTTCTTAATCTGGAATCTTCAACAAAACAATATGTTAGGGATATGCGAGTAGCATATTTGTGCAGAAAGTAAAAATGTTCAAATCATGTTGCATTTTCTTTTGAACTAACACTTTTTCACTACCCCCACTATGGGTTAAAGAGCTTGTTAGATTGGGCTCTCTTAGCCTTGACTGTTAGCTATTCTAGGTAAAGGATAATTCAACAGTCGAAAGGGCAACAGGAAACCACTTTGCTCTTTTTTCCAAGAAGTCATGTCAATTCACGGATAATAAAGGAAAGGCATCAGTGGAGAACCATGATTGCCTACATCTTGAAGGGATGACATTCCCCCTCTCCTCTCTGTCCAACAAAAATAGAACTATTTGAGGAGGACAACTGTGAATTATTGAAAACCGTAGAGATGGCAACAGGAAACCATTCTGCTATCTTTCCCAAGAGATCATGGCAATTCACAGGTAATAAAGAAGAGGATTCTGTGGAGAACCATGATCACTTTTACTCAGAAGAGATGTTACTTTTTTTTTTAGAAGCCAAAAGTTTAGAAGGGAACAAGAAAACCTCTCTACTGTCTTTCTCAAAAAGTCATAGCAATTCACAGAAAATAAAGAAAAGGAATCTGTGGAGAGTCATGATTGCTTCCATCCTGAAAGAGGGAACTAGTTTAGGAGACGGAAATGGAAAACCACTATACTATCTTTCTCAAGAAGTCATGGCAACTCACAGATAATAAGATGGAATAAAACTAGTAATAAAATAATAGTAATAATGAAGAGTGTATAGAGCCAGAGTGTTGGGATAAAAAGCAACAACAATAAGATGGAATGAAACTAGTAATAAAATAATAGTAATAATGAAGAGTGTATAGACCCAGAGTGTTTGGATAAAAAGCAACAATAATAAGATGGAATAAAACTAGTAATAAAATAATAGGAATAATGAAGAGTGTATAGAGCCAGAGTGTTGGGATAAAAAGCAACAATAATAAGATGGAATAAAACTAGTAATAAAATAATAGTAATAATGAAGAGTGTATAGAGCCAGAGTGTTGGGATAAAAAGCAACAATAATAAGATGGAATAAAACTAGTAATAAAATAATAGGAATAATGAAGAATGTATAGAGCCAGAGTGTTGGGATGTAAAGCAGCAGTACTAAAGTAATAATAATGGAAAGATCTTTCTTCTAAAATTTTTTAAATGTTTTTTTCTTCCCATATTGTTCTAGTCAATGTGACAGGCACCAAACTTAAGACATATTCTTTTCATCCCTTTATTTCAAAAGCTTTCACTATGCCATTTTCTTTTTCTTTTCAGGAAATCTCAGACAAAACCAAGGAACTTTTAAACAACATTAAGGCATTTTCTGTACCAGATGAAGAAACAGGCAAACCATACATTACAATGGAACTCCTGCAAAGCAGGAAAATGCCAAAGACAACTGAAAATTTCCTCTACAGTTTGTCTGTCTGTGAAGGAATGGTCAAGTTATAGCCAATGACCATTTGGCCTAAGCTTTCTGTATTGATTGCACTTGACATGACATCTTGTTCTAAAAGAGGAATTGTGTTTTTTTTTTTTAGTCTGTTCATTTTATCTGTTAAGATCATTAATGATGTTTCAACACATTATTTCTACAAATGTTATTTTAGTGAGTAAACGTGTTTAAGTAGACATTCCTGTTCGTTTACAAACAGGGAAATTAACATCTATCGGACTAGATTATTAAGGGTACATTGAAAGAAGATGTACCTGTTCGCAGGAAATGAATCTGCATTCATTTTTTCTGAGAAACCGCCTATTTGCTAATGTGTGCCATTACTATTTCGGCCAGGAAGTCCTTCCAGCAAGGCAAAGTTATGCATTTTAAGAAGTTTACATCTCCCGTTAAGACATTTTGATGTTTATATCTGCTAACTTAAAATTTAAGCAGTTAATAGTAGATTTGGTTTTCTTTTTTAATCTCACTATTTCTTAATGAAATGTTATTTTAGTATTTGCGTAGACATCACTGTTTATTTGGTAATGTTTATTTAGATAACATGTTTTTTTGACCCAAATGTTGTTGGGCAATGGGTACATGTTTCTGGGCTATTTTTTCACACTGAATCTAAAAATCAAGTCCATTTTGCCCCATCATGTCATGTTTTCTCAGTACAGATAATTTCATTTTTGCTTAAAATAAGCCAAAATGCCTAATTCATATGGATATATGCTATGGCTTAAATATGCGAGTGACATAGTTGAAGCATTTTGTTTCATGTTAAAATGCTTTATCATTCAAGAAAAAGAATCCAAATAACTTTCAAAATGAATTCTAAGCTATTTTAGTTCAGATAAGCTGACCTGAAAATGCTTGATTTTATGAGAGATATCTCACTGCAAAATGTTCTTGTGCTTTTAATCCTCTTAGCTTGTTAAAACTTTGTGATTTGTGTTTCTTCTTTACTTTTCATAGAAGAAGCTTTTTGGAAATCATTCAAAAACAGTGATTTTAGGTTTTATTTGTAGTTTTCACTTTAAGCCTAAAACTGTCATAAGATTTTATCATATCATTTGGATTTATGGAGCTCTGGTATTGTCATGCAGTCTCTGTATAACATACATAGGAACATTGATAAATGAGGGTTGTTAGGCGATCGAGACTAATAAGATTAGAATTTTTTTTATCAGCGCTTAAAATAGCCACCAAACACCAGATAGGCATAGTCAACTAGGTCCTTTGCAGATGGGATGTTAACAAGATGGCTGATTTCTGCTGGAGCATCAAAAGAGATCAACTTTTTCAAAAGCGTCATAGAGTTTCCAAGAATAGAAGATTTATAACTTTGGATGGACAAAAATGAATGTATTCTTTATTTCTTTGTATCTTCTTTGTTCTGATTCAAAAATTGATGACACATGTTAGCTTTAATTTAATTTTGTGTGAGATTTTTCTGAATACTTTTTCTGAACTGAAAATGCATTCTTTAAATTATTGGGATACTTTTTTTTTATGATAAGTTATTCTAACCTGAAATTGTTTAAGGTTGGTTCTACTTGGCCCTGGTATATCACTGTTAAATGGGTATTCTTAAGAAAAAATAAAAATTATCCGTACTGAGGAAACATGATGTGATGTGGAAAAATGGACCTGATTTTCAGATTCAGCATGAAAAAATAGCCCAGAAACATGTGCCCATGGTCCGACAACATTTGGGTAAAAAAAAATGTTGACTGGTGTAATATTTACAAATGGTAAAATTAATGCCTACCAGCCTAGATCATTGAAAGTCTTATTAAAGGAAATATACCTATTAGCTGGAATCTAACCTGCATTACCTTTTATTTAGGGAAACCATCTATTTGCTAAGTGTACATTTACAATTTCAGCCACAAAAGTCTGTATAGCAAGACAAAGCTCAAGTTTTTTAAGAAATTTACATCTCTTGTTTGGACCTTCAGGCATCTCTATCTGCAAGCTTATATTTTTGGTTTTAGGACAACAGATGTTAATTTCACTGTCTGTAAATGGACAAAGATTTACCCACTAAAATATGTTTATAATTATAAGAAATTTTGTTAGATTAAAAATCCATTACTTACTTAAATTCTATATTAAAAAATGGAATCAGTTGCTATCCTGGATCAGATCTATTGTTTTACCTGCATGCCAATCATATTTTAACAAATCTTTATAGAGATTGAAAGCTCCGCCCCTTACTTTTTGCTATATTGATCAGTTATCCTTCTCCCAGGCTGGTTGCCAACCAAGGCTAAACTGCCTGGTCTCTCAATTCCATTTTCTATGCTATTCAGGTTTAGGCTATCCACACGTCCATAAATGTTGAAGTAGAAGAATTTATTTCAACAATTCATTTTTATATGTGCATTGTTAATTTATGTTGATAATTTTATCGAGAAAAAGTATATTGAATGTTTATTGATTGTTCTTCTTGCAATGTTGTTATTGTTAGAATCTTTTACCTTAGATTAGATGTTATTCAAACATGATAATCTTAAATCAATAGAGATGAGGATGTTAGTCACTTGAATTCTTCATTACATTTGCTATAGACTTCTCAAGAGTAATTTTTCTTAATCATTTAACTCCGAGCAAGGCAATAAAGCCACTAAGACACACGGTGTTGCTAAGCGTTAAAGAATATAAGAAAAACATTATTAATGAGAGAGAAAAATAAAAGAACAGAAATTAAGAAAACAGAAGATAATGATTGACATTGCATTTAAATTTTTGAAGATCAGAGTTGACTGGAAAGCAATAAACTGGAAAAGAGTTCCACAAGTGAGAAGTGCGAGAGTTAGTTAGAGTGTTAGATTAGAACTTACAGTTGCATCTAGCCTTTTCAACTGTAAAATGATGAGACCTAGCTGTCAGTCAGTCAGTCAGTTAAGTGCCATGCATGATACACACTTAGGCGATCATGTCTCTTTCGATTCATGACTGACTAGGCAAAAGATTTTTCCATAGTAGTTTGCTGTTTTTTTTCTGCAGTGGATTGTTTGCTACCCAAGGCTATAGGACCCAGTCTGTCTACTATCCAACCCATAGCTGGGGGCAGAAGAGATGGATTCATACATTTCTCAAGGGTAATTGCATATAAGTGAATGTAATGAACCCAACAAGAATTTGAACTTGGCTCTCCGATTTATCATTCCAAGCCATTATCCATTACACCACAACCCACATCTAGTATGGAAGTTAAACTTGTAAAGTTGAGGTGCCAAAGAGGAAAGCTCATCAGAACAATTACCATGAAAACAATTATAAAAAAGACAACCGATACCTTCATCTGCTGAAATAGACTATTCCTCATATGAGGTAATTGTGGATTTTATAGTTTATTAATTATATTGCTCTGTATTAATAAATCCATTAGCTATTTTTGGTGGATCAGTTTTAATATTTTATATTACTAGGACCCACTTGGATTATATACCAAAGGTTTGTTAGCTTTATTATATATATATATATATATATATATATATATATATATATATATATATATGACCTGGCAGCCAACAAGGAAAGTAACCACAATACCTTGTCAGTCGTTTTTAATGAAACTTTGTGTGTGTATATATAGTGGACATAGGAATGAACACTACATGGTGACTGGCAGTTCCAAGCCTCAAACAATCTTCAAATCAATATGAAGCTGACTGTCACTATGCAGTATTGATTCTTATGTCCACACGGTCTATATTTATTTACACTCTCTCATCAATATTGAACATTCTTCTCCCCATAAATAAGTTTTTTATATATATATATATATATATATATATATATATATAAGCATATTTTAAGTCAGCCATAAACCCCAAAAGTAAGGAACACATAAATAATCTAACTCCTTACTATATTATGTGCAATTGTACAACAATGTTGCAGGATAATATCTGGAGCTTGTCAAACTTATAAGAGGCATGTCAATTGTATATGAAATGATGTTAAAAATTTTGCCAATTGTTCAAATAAAAATAAATACAAAAAGTCTTTGATTAAATCTGAAGAATCTTTATTGCTGTAAATTTGATATTAAAATCTGTTTGTATATTTGGTTTTTCTTCTGCTTTTTTTTATATATAAATATTAAAATTGAAAAATTTTGTAAAATATTCCAAAAAGAAAATTATAAAAATCTTAAACACATGAAATCGTTGTTGTTGTTTTTATCACATAACTGTTTTATCACTTGTGATCTAGTGTACTCGGATGGATCCAAACCTAGTTCTAGATTTTTCCCTGTACCAACCTATGCCATAATAACCAACAAACAAGATAGTTTCTATAAATAGTTTGTTCACATAGAAAACTTTTTTAAAATTATTTCACTCCAAGCAAGGCAATAAAGCCACTAACATGAGTATTTTTATGACAAAAAAAGCACTATTAAAGAGAGAGACCAATAAAAGAACAGGAATTAAGAAGACAGAAGATAACAATTGACATTGCATCTAAATTTTGAATATCAAAGCAAGAAGACAGAAGATAGAACGACAAGTGAGAAGTGCAAGAAAAACTGTTAGCATAGTACTTACAGTTACATCTAGCCATTTCAATTGTAAAATTATGAGGCTTTGCTGCTAATCTGTGCTTAAATTTGTAAAGTCTAGGTACCATAGAGGAAAGTTCATCAGAACAATTACCATGAAAGTATTTATAGAAAATACAAATTAAACTGAATACCTATTAGGAAATATATAAAAGAAAAGTGAAATAAGGTCTTTCATTGCATCAGTGAGGTGACTCATCTATAAACAGTGAGAGAAATTGAAACCTGAACAGACGTAAAGTGGTTTTGTTGAATTTTTATCAATTGATGTAGCAACTTACATTTTGTACTTATTGCTAGACTGTCATGCAACACATTTCTTACCCTTTGATGCATAAATTATATTTGTGTCTTGGCAATTCTCAGGCTGTGATAAAAATACGACTGAGATTGTGCTCAGTGAGATCAGGGAAGTCAAGAAGGGGATGTCCAGTGTCTTCTAATGTTGAGTTGGAGGCAAAAATTGAGATGAAGAGCTTTAGCTTATCTGTCAAGGAAGATATGACCTTGGGGACATTTATAATAGTGGGCCACTTTGCCTTTATTCATAATTTGGCTGATGATCTTCCAGAACTCTCATGATGTAATTGTTTTGTTTTCAACCATAGCCTGGACTGCTTGTGCATAGCTACACTTTACATTTTCCAGAAGTTTCCTGCAGCAATTGAGGACAATTCTGAATGCAGTAAGAGTCAAATTACACTAATCCTTGCAAAAGATATTGAAGTAGTAGTTACGGTAAGGTATGGCTGCAGTGCATTCAGGGGTGAACTAAGGCTGGTTGTTTGGTTTTTGTTGGAATTTGGGGAAAGGATCCATTCTGAGACAAGGATAGCAGTTTTGGAGGCAGCATATTGAAGAAAGTGGAGAGGAGCTTCCACCATATAAGATCTAAAGTTGTCCCAGTCTGCCTTCATGTAGAAAAAAAATTGTTTTATGGAATGGCAAATTAAAGAATGCTTTGGTTTGGCATCAATTTGGACACTGACTAGGAAATGGTCTTTTGTGCCCAGGGGAGGAAAAAATTTTCAAGCACTTTCCAAGGCAGCATGTGAAGAAAAGATCAAGAAGGTTCAACCGATGCCCCACCAAGTCAGGGATGCAAGTGGATTCTTCTTAAGCAATGGAGAAGTCTCTGCAATATCTGCCTTCTTCATCAGTTTTGTTTCAATGCACTAATCACTCTTTATAGTGGATATTGAAGTCACTATAGATATGAAAGCTAGCTGAGAAAAATTCATTGAGGATATTGTCAATCCTCTAAGATATCAATTGAAAATTAGTGTCCCATCATCCTGAGGACAATAGAGAAGAAAATGAATATGCTACTATACCACACAGAAGTACATATTTGAGAGATCAGGGTCCTCATTTTTTGTGCCATTTTTTGTAAGATATTCCAAAAAGAAAATTATAAAAATCTTAAACACATGAAATCATTGTTGTTGTTTTTATCACATAACTGTTTTATCACTTGTGATCTATTGTACTCGGATGGATCCAAACCTAGTTCTAGATTTTTCCAGGGAAGATGTCACCTTTCACCTCCTTGTCACTGTTGTCACTCTCCTGTTGCATTCCACTCTGTTTATCTCATGTGTTCTATCCTGCAGGACTGGGTCCACACTAGTTTTATGCTACCCTTAGGAAACTGTCTCCTCTCACTTCATGTTATTATTATAATTATTTTTTTTCTTTTACCTGCATTTATTATTGTAGTGATTTTGTGATCATGAGAAAAAAAAAATCTAATTCCCATGATTCCATGAAAAAAGAAACTGTCCTACTGGTGGGAAATTTAGAGACTTCTTTTTTTCTCCCAGTTACTAATATGATATGATGGGCTTGCTTCCTGTTTTTGGTGAGTAAAATATAACATGTATTCATCACAACAACAAAGTAAGACATTTATCATACTTATTATAAAACCCAGGTTGTGTGTGTGTGTGTGTGTGTGTGTGTGTCTGTACGTTTATATATTGGATTGGATTTCCTACATTTTTCAACCGATTTCAACAAAACTTCACAGGACTACGTAAAATTACCTTGCGGTGGTTCTGACAACGCCAAAAATTGGAAAAACACAATTGTTTTTGCATGAAATCAATTTGAAAACACGATTAAGAGGCATCGCTTTTGCAGACTGAAAGGGGGACAACTCATATCGAGTTATACTTATTATAAAACCCAGGTTGTTTGTGTGTGTGTGTGTGTGTGTGTTCATTTATATATGGGATTGGATTTCCTACATTTTTCAACCAATTTCAACAAAACTTCACTTTTTTTTTTTGGCAGGTAGTGTTTCTTATTGTCTTACACACTTTTTTTCTTTATTTTTACATTCAGAATGCTTTAAAAATTCCATTTACAAGACAATTGTTTATAATAAAATTCTATTCAATCGATAGACTCATAACGATTGAAAACAATGTTTTTGTTTGAGTTTGAGTTTGACCAATTCGTAAAAAAAAAAAAACTAATTAAGACATGCGTGTCCGTCAACCTTAAACAATAATCTTTGTCAATTTTATTTTTCAGTCTTTATGATGGTCGATACTTGATCTATCTCTTACTGTTACATCCCCGGGCAATGCCAGGCTCTACTGCTAGTAATATATATAATCAGAAAGATTTATTATCAGGATGATTTTGTTGTACAAGTTCAGTAGAGTAACAAAATTCTTGTAATGTGGTTGTTAGTAAAATGTTTCTGGTTTGTGTTTGTTTTGGTGAATGGCACAGGGAAACCTGCCCTTAATGTAGATGCTGAGTCCATGGCAGTGACAATTTAGGTGGTCACATTCAGGTTTAAGTAGCCGAGGATCACAAGCTCTTGCAGTGGGATTGAGACAGTATTTCATATAGAAACAGGAGGTTGGGTTTGGATAGATAGAGTTCCAATTCTGGAAAGTTGGAACATAGACCCCGCCCATTAGTGTAGGAGATGGTATACCTGGAATCTAATTTTTTTTTTTTTTGATGTTGAGTTTGCTATTTTTGTTCATTTTAATTGATTTCATGTGTGGATTTTATTTTGTTTGGTGGAAGACTAGTAGGTAATGAGACACTCCCCCACAGGAAATGCATGCATAAATAACCTGAATTGATTCATCCAGAACTACAACTGTAACAGTACTTTTCATCATGGCATCAAAAGGCCCAAGCAGAGAACTGCAAGTTCCAGAACCTTTTGGCAAAATGAGAGTACAATAAACCCAGATATTATACACCTGCTGATAGGATTGGCTCCTTTGAAGTTACTCAAAGGTTCAGATCTCTATCAGGCAGATAATGCCAAAACCCAGAAAACATCTACTGCCAGAAACCTTAACAAAGGAACAAAATAATCCAAGAAAGAAGATAAAGTCAAGATACCCCGAGTGTATATATCTCATCTACCCAGAAGTCAAGACAATAGAACTCCTTCTTGGGTCTCAATCATCATACCAAGACCAGCTCTCATATACATAAGGACTAAGAATTTTATATTTGCACACGCTCTATCTCTCATATTGAGATAAATATAGCACATCTTAAGACTATATTTATATATATATATATATATATATATATATAGATAGATAGATAGATAGATAGATAGATAGATGAATATCTGCCCATCTAGCTAACTGCTGCTAGCTAATTCCTGTTGCAGACACCTCTTATTCTGTAACCCTCTACCACAAGTGGCTCTTGAGCCTTGTACAGGGTGAACATCATTGTAAATATATATATATATATATAAACTTCAGCCTCTTTTGATTTTCTATACAAAGTTACATGCACATGTATTGTGTGTTTTGATTGCTGGATTTCTTTTCTACAGCTTGATAACTTTTTGCATGTTATTTAAAATCGGAATATATTTTTAGATAATAAGAATTTTGAGGGGGAGATAATAAGGATTTAGTGATACAAGTCTTACTAATTAACCCATAGCTGGGGATTCCTACTGTTCCCATAGATATTTGCCATACCATACATCCAAGTTGACAGCATCTGACATTCCCAAGTGGTCACCAGTGACGATTCTGGAACTGTGAAGGGTGGGGGCACTTAGGAGCCGAAATTTTTCTGTGGAGGGAAAATTCAAGCACCGTCTTTATTTTCATACTACACCACTATCATATATACACAGCTTAGGAATGAGTTTTATTCTAAGTATGTTACTTTACTAAATTAAACGGAATAATTTTTCATTCATAGTAGTGGAGTTCTAATCTATTCTTGCCCTCTTTTCCACTCTCAAGCTGGTAGACCACAAGAGAGGGGTTAACTTCAAAACAAAATCAAAGGGTTAATACTATAGCAGAACAGTGTAATTTGTCTGCTCTGATTTTTTTTCCTCTACAAAACTTAGAAAAGTGTGTGTGGGGGGGTGGGGACCAACCGAGGAGGGGAGCGGGGTGCATCCCCCCCACACACACCGTAGAAACGCCACTGGTGGTCACTGGGGTAGTGAGGCTCAAAAGGTTTGATTGTTTGATGGCCCAGCCTTTTGTGTGTGTGTGTGTGTGTGTGTGTGTGTGTGTGTGTGTGTGTGTGTGTGTGTGTGTGTGTGTGTGTGTGTGTGTGCATGTGTGTGTGTGTCATGTGTGTGTGTGTGTGTGTGTGTGTGTGTGTGTGTGTGCATGTCAGTGTGTGTGTGTGTCTGTGTGTGTGTGTGTGCATGTCAGTGTGTGTGTGTGTGTCAGTGTGTGTGTGTGTGTGTGTGTGTGTGTGTCAGTGTGTGTGTGTATGTCAGTGTGTGTGTGTGTGTGTCTGTGTGTGTGTGTGTGTGTGTGTACGTTTATAACTAAGTGAGGAAAAATAACTGTAAAGAATAATAAGTATTTTAAAGAAAAAAATCATTCATGAAAAAAAATAAAATCATTCATGAAAAAAACAATATTTAGCATCTTTGAGAGAAAAATAAACAATTTTTTTCATAATAATCTTTTGTGCTTCACTTATAAATTAGAGGTGGGAATTCAGAAAAATATAAAATTAAAATTAAAGTCTCATTATATTTTATTTATTTCTCTAAATTTCTATGTGTGCACTTAAAAAAAAATGTCAGTAGCCCGCATGGGGACTCGAACCCCAGACCCTCAGATTGCTTGCAAGTAACATCCTTAAAAGTCTGATGCTCTACCGACTGAGCTATGAGGGCTGACCGTCGGCCTTAACCCGTATGTTTATATTTATCTCTTTGTACACACGCGCCAATTTTTAATTTGTCAGTCTTTTTTATTTCTTGTTTTGATTCAGTTCGTTTTTAAACAAAATCGGAAGGAAATCTAAAACTAAAAATCATTGATAGCTGCAATAGAAATTGTTAACCAATAAAAGTCCATAATCGATGAATAATATCAATAAAATAAAAGTCCATATTTAATCCACGCAAAAGATTTTCGAATAAGAATTACTTTTTTTTTTCTCGGTGAAGACATAAAAAAATGTAAGGCCCGATTGCTAGTCTTTATGAGACTTGAATCGGTTACAGACTGTCTTCTTATCAAAAGGCAGGAAGAAATCGGGGAACAAACAAGGGCGAGAAAAGGTTTAAAAAGATGTATAAATGAAGTAATAAAGCTGTTAGTTAAAAAGTATAGAAAAAAAGAAATACACGACAGAAAAATATAATATTGGAAGAGTTTGGAGACGAAAGGAATGCAGACTTTCTGACGAGATATCAATCGGTATATAAATTTTAACTAAAAATAAAAACATTGAAAAGCAAGTCGGGACGTAAAGTCGCAAAAATTGCGATGCATTTTTAAATCCTTGGCGGAAAAAGAAAGAGCAAAATAAAAATAAAAAAAGAGACAAAGCGACACAAAATATCTATAATATTATTACTTTATTAAATTTCTTTTTTTTTTTTTTGCACATCATCCATGTTTGTATAACATTTTTAAAAAAACGCATGAACAACAAAAATTAAATTAAAAACTAAAAAAAAACTATATGAGGAGTAAATGAAATGATACAAAGGTTGATGGAAGTGCAGAGACATGAACTGAACAATTATCTTAACGGTTCACTCTCAGAGAATTTACGGTTCCAGGTTGTTTCGATAAAAACATGGTTAGATTGGGAAGGATAAGGGAGAGAATAAGAAGATACAGGCAAAGGAAGAGAAGAACAGATAGATAAAAAAAAAAGGATAATCTTAGTTCTGAAATCTCAAAGAATTTATAGTTCCAGTTTGTTAAAATATAGATAGGCGACAAAGGTTGGGAAGGATAAGGGAGAGAATAAGAAGATACAGGCAAAGGAAGAAAGAAAATCAGAGACGTTAGATGAAAAGGATAATCTTGACTCCTCCAATCTCTGAGAATTTACGGTTCCAGCTTGTTTAGATAAAATAAAAACATGGATAGGCAACAAAGATTGGGAAGGATAAGGGATAGAATGCGAAGATACATGCAAAGGGCGAGAGAATTCAATAACAGAGGCGTGAAATGGATAATGTTATTTGTTAGCAACTGTGGAATTTACATGGATTTAGCTACTTCTTATTTTGTTTTTTTATTTTTATTTTATTTACTGCCACAGGAGATATATTCTCTCCAGAAATAATAACAGACGGGAAGTGCAAAATGTAAATGCTGAGATTCGTTGTAAGCTACACATCAAAGCAACTAACATAAACAAGCTAGTGCAAATGATTTTCAATGCTTTATAGAGATTTTATTTTGAATATATTGATCCCCTCTTTTGTAGTATAATATTGATTTATTATCAATAATATTTTTATTTTATTTGATCTCTATAAAAATCATGGTCTTTGCGGCCATGGATCATAATTCGTTAGTAAGAAATCTGAAATCTTCAATGTGAAGCTTTCTTATACAATTGATCCTTTACAGAACCTTGTTCTTAAACTGGCTTGGTTTGGTTTCAGCTTAACGATCCTTCACCCAATATAAGGTTATTTAAGGCTAACGTTAGTTGGAGAAACTGTTTAATTATTTTATTTATAATCAATCTTTTTTTATTCTATGAGTATGAATCCTCTTCTTCTCCCCCCAGCTATGGGTAAATAACAGGTTGTGTTTTTTAGTCTTGGTTGGCCACCAGTCTACCGCAGGAAGAAATGACAACCTACTACGGTACGGGAAAAATCTTCTGTCTCGTCAGTCATGAATTGAAAGAGACATGATCGTCCAAGCATGTATCACGTATGGCACTTTAAGTGACTTTAATCAACTGGAAATAAAAAATCACTTCTTCTACAGACCGTGACCCTTTCTCCAACATCCAATTCCAATCCTTTGTAGCTCTTAGAAATATGTTGTTTTTTTTTTGTTTGTTTGTTTTTTTACTATCCTTCTAACTCCCTGTTCCAAGCTTGTTGGGTTTACTTTTTAGTTACACACTGTTTAGGTACAATGTAACAATATGCAAGAAAAAATGTAATTTTCTCAGCCGAAAGTCAGTATAAAAACGAAGATGCGCCAATTTTATAGATTTCGAAAAGAAAAAAAAATTGATAACTATCACAATACAACCAGAAGCGATCTTTTTCAATGAAGTTTAGTCAAAAAAACTAAACACTCCTAAATAAATGCCATCTACAGATACATTCCAGAAGGAACTTTTTTTCCTAATATTTTTATTCACTCTAACAAAAGTAAAACAAATTAACATGCTAGTTCGGATTTCCCATCCCGAAACTTTCGGGTGACTTTGTTTGGGGGGTGTAGGGAGACCACAGATACCACCATACCATACTAATAGGGGTAATAATCAAATGGTTAACGAGCTATGGTTCGTTATGCCATCTTTTTGTAGTGGATGCTCCATACGTGTGTATCCTTTGGCCTAACTAAGTAAACCTTAGAAAATAAATAGCGACTCGACATGAATAGTTACCGGGCTAATACGGTTCGGTTGACTACATAACTGAGTAGTGAGTTCGATCCTCACTGAGTGCACTATCTATATACATCTGGTCTTGTCGTACCAAAATTAGCTGAGTGAGAGAAAATACTTTATTTATCGTTCGTTCACTGGTTTCTATCGCAAGTCATCCGACTAAAAAAAACACATGCGTGCACCCACGTCGCAACAGAATGTGACACAAGGTCAGAGTTTAATGTGGGATTTCCAGAAATCTGACTTTTTACATTCTTTGTGGTTCAAAAAAAAATTAAGCTCCCCGCCTTTTTTTTATATACCAAAACTGTGTAGATTTCGACGAATATCGACATTTTCTACAAAGTGGCTTTTTACGTCGACTTCTGATGCAGTTTCAAAAGAATTAATTTAAAAAAACAAAAACAAGAAAGAAAGAATTGTAAATAAGTCCGAACACGTCACGTCAAAGAAAAAAATGAGATATTCCACACATAGACACTTTTATTTTTATTTTATATATATATATATATATATATATATATATATATATATATATATATATATATATATATATATATATATATATATATAAATGCAACGATTGAAATTTAATAGCTTTAATTAATTTCAATTATTTAAATAATCCAAATCACATCCAAACGCAAAAATGAAATGATTTTTCTAATATTTATACAAGCAGTCTGTATATGTCTAACGGTCAGCCCTCATAGCTCAGTCGGTAGAGCATCAGACTTTTAAGAAAGCATCATTGCAAGTAATCTGAGGGTCTGGGGTTCGAGTCCCCATGCGGGCTACTGACATTTTTTTTTTTTTTTTTCCCTTAATAAGTAATGGAATTTGGTTAACGGGCTGGTATGGTTCGTTATGCCATTTAGAGCGGATGCTCTATATACATGTGTATTTGAATTTGTTATTATTTTTCTAATTTTTCTGTACCTAATCCCGAAGAGCAAGATTGATTAAAAATTAAAATTAAAATTATTTTTTTTTAAATATTGTTAAAAAAAACTTAAAGGAAAGTGGAATTAAATAATAAATTATTTATTTGTTTTTTTATTATTCTGGCTTTAAATTTTTTAAAGTAAACCATCAGATATTCTGTGGTCTTCGGGGGACTTACACTTAGTACTCATTGTAACATTTTTTACACTAAAAATCTAACTAGAATAGTAAAAAAAAACGGTTTGTGTTTTTTTTTTTTTTCGAAATTTAACAACTAAAAAAACTATAGAAAAGTAAAACTGAAAAAGAAAATAAAACTCAGTTTCTTCTTCTTACCTAAATCTTTTTCAGGTAAACTTTTTTAAAATTTTAATTAATTAATTAAAAATCAATATATTATATTTTTATTCATTTATTTTAGGGTTTTCAAGGGATGATGAGTGTATCAGAGCTGTATAACTAAAATTTTACTGGAAGACAAAGCATACACGTCGACAGCGAAATGCTTGCGTGGTGGGAGAGATAAAAGTGGCCCTGATATGGCGGGAAATAACGGCTTATGCGAAATTCTATGTACGTTGCTTTTTTTTTTTTTATTTTACTTAGTGCTCCACATACACCGTCATTTCTCGTCATATAAAGGTACACTTTATCCCGACCCGAATATTACCACGCATTTGATACACCAGTCCCCTGAAAAGCCCAGATTACGTTTTTAAATAATCTTTCTTTATTTTAAATTTATACGAACAAAAATTAAATTTTAAAATATTTTTTTTTATTTCGTTCGTTCTCTCTCTCTCTCTCTCTCTCTCTCTCTCTCTCTCTCTCTCTCTCTCTCAGTCTTATGAGAATTGAACAATTTTTTAAATGGCTTTTTATTTGGAACAAAAATTTAATTGCTAAATTTTCACGTTTTCCTCGATTTAACAACGATAAATTTATGCAAGGGGAGTGTGTTTGATTGTTTGCTTATTTCAATGTTTTATAAATTATTTATAAAACATTCAACATTGAAATAAGCAAACAATCAAACACACTCCCTTCGCATAATCACGTACGCTCGGCTTTCCAATAGGGACGAGTAAGGGAGAATGTCGAAGAGACGTGAACAATTTTTGTCTTTAATTCCATATACGCGAAGGATCCCACTCTAAACTTGGCCTTGTCTTGTGCCAAATTCCGTTCGAGTGGCCTTCAGTATAGCTCTAAAGATTGCCACGTGCATAGGGTTGCCAGATTAGAAAATTCTCTCTCTCTTTAAATAAATTTATACATGCCTACACAGCCAGACCAATAAAAGGAGAGACACAAGTTTTAAAAAAAATGATTTTATGGGTTATGAGGAAAATAAATAAAAGTAAAATCATTTGAAAATTATTTAATACAAGCAAAAAAATAAAAAAAGTAGAAATTCTGTAAAAGTGAAATCATTTGAAAATATTTAATACAAACAACAGAGAAATAACACATCAGTTTTTGTCATGTAAACTTCTAGCAACACTAGTTTCCTCATTGCATTTGGTAGGTTATATTTTCAAGACAACCTGAGAAAAGAAAGTATATTTTGACTTATTTTATTACAACCAAGAACCATAAGAAGGTATTAAGAATGATTTTTATTACAAAATTTGAAAATGAACTAAATACGGGACATTTGGGATTATGGTGATTATCATGACCATCACACACATACATACATACAGATCATACGACAAGCATTCATTGGCTAATCTCCTCAAAACTAGCTTGCTGATTGGTCAATTCCAACCAATCAGATCGCCTGCACACAAGGAATGATATTTCCCGCGCACTAAGCTTGGAGCCTGTCACGTGATACGCCACCTTATATAAACAAAACACGAGTAAGCCTTCTCTCTCCGTTTTCTCTTTCGTCTCCTTCCTTGCTGCCAAAATGTGACCTTCAAGAGCTCTCGTCTTGACCTTGCGGTCATACGTTAAAGAACATTACCTACATTCATGCAGGTACGAACTCTTAACTCTTCTGAACTCTACCAACTTTTCCAACTCACATTTCCTAACATGCAAATGAAACTTTATTCTTCTAAAACCACAGTTTAATAATTAATTCAACTTCGTGAGCTCCGGTACAAATATTTCCCAAATCTAAGACACGTAACTCTATCAAACCTTTAGCTTATATGCATGCACATCAAAACAAATAAATTCAAATGTTATGTTTTGAACCATTATGTTCTGTCGTGTATTTTTGCTATTTTACGTCAAATATAAATTGCATTTGACTGCCACATTTGATGGTGACCTCCAGCATCTTTGCTTGTCCTTTTCCACGTCATTCCTAATCAAAGTGAAATAAATGTGGTGGGGTCCGCTACATCTGATTGACAATCCTTCAGATTTTTATTGCTGACCCATCGTCAATTTAGCACCTCACTATAGGGTCTCCCTGAAAGGTCAATATGGGACAGAGGACGAAATTATCTAATACGAGATATTGTAATACATACATACTTACGCAAATTCAAATTATACAACAACAAGCATTCATTCGATAATAAATCAACACTACTATGTAATGGACAATTGATAAATCGCAGATATGCGACAATTTTATAATTGCTATATTTTCATGTAGTCAATTTCGTGCACTTCTGGGAGAATCGGATCCAAGAAGTTTTTGTGAGTCTCCCCAAAGCTCACTTGCTGATTGGTCAATCTAATCAGACTGTTTGCACGTGAAGAGTGATTTTTCTTGCGCAGTGTTTCAGAGCCGATGATAACCTATATAAGCAAAGAATAATCTTAGTTAAGTAGTGAGATTTCAGCTGCCACACAAATCCATGACAGTTGAAACCATGCGCCAATCTTCTCACTCACACCACCACTCACATGCTGGATATTCCCTATACTCACATAATCATTTTTCTTACACAGCAAAACTGTTGAAAACATTTATTACCAGAAACTATTACAACCTTATTTCTTTCAGTGGACTTTGGAACAATTAATAGTTAAAGAGAGACAACTCTTGTTTTACTCAATGCATGCTTTTCTTTCTTTTTCTAAAAAACAATGGCTAAAAAGAACTGCTGAAAAATTTGTGATGAGAATTAGAAATTAGGTGTTAAAATCATTCTAGTATATTTTTAATCATTTCCCTCCAAGTAAGGTGATAAAGCCACTAAGACAGGGGAGTTACTGAGCGTAAAAGAATTTGAGAAAAATTATTATTATGGAGAGAGGATGATAAAAGAACAGGATTCAAACACAGAATGATGAGGATTGAAATTGTTTTTCAATTTTTGAAGATCATAGTTGACTGGAGAGCAAGAAGTCAGAAGAGAGTTCCACAAGTGAGAAGTGTGAGAAAAGAAACTGATAGCATAAAACTTATGGTTACATCTAGCAATTTCCACTGTAAAATGATGAGACCTAAAATCCAATCTAGTACTGCACTCACATTCATCAAGTTGAGGTACCAAAGGTACAAAATTTACCTGGATAATGGATAAATGTTTTTTTCCCATCTGTATGACTATCTGTTCAAGTTATCAATTCGTGAGTATGTGGTGTGCATCTTTATAAAATATAATGGTGTCATTTGACAAGACCTTTACAAGAGCCAGATCAGGCTGAGAATGAAATATTGATGCCATATATGGGCAGGAGCTGCCCAGTTTTCAATTTTCAGTCCAAAAGCATCTACATGGCCTTGTGGTGATGAATTTTTCCCCCTCCAACCCCTTTCTCACAGAAGAAACATTGCAAGCCTCTCATTGCTCTCTTGCTATTTCCATGGAAAATGTTCAGGTAAACTAAATTCCTTAGTTATACTAGTTCTAACTTTCGTAGCTAAGACTCATCATGTGACACATTGTAGTGAACCACCATCATTTCCTTTGTATTCCATTGGTGAGAAAATGTGGATGCTTCCCCAATCACTACAATCTTAACATGTCCTACTATTATCTTTCTCACATATCCTCTTGACCCAGGTAGTAGCACCTGTTAGGGTCCTAGCTATGGGCAAATAGTGAACCTTCAAACAAAAATCAACAGTACATTTTTTATAATAAAATGACCAACAATACAATTTTATAGGAAAATGACAATCAATGCAACACTAAAGAAATACAAAAATACCTTTTTATAGTAAAATTACCAACAATACATTTTATGATCTACAAACTATATATCTAAAAAAAATATACCTTTACCCTGAATATATAAAATTACGTACAAAATATTTAGATTTTGGCATGAATAAACTCATAGAGGTCGATATGCCACTAAACAAAATCAATCAACCAACAATATCTATTTATAGTAAAATGACCAACAATACATTTTGTCTGTAGTTGAAGGGATACAATTGCATTCAAAATATATTCAGTTGAAGCCATGAAATTGTGTTCAAAATATGTAGATTTTGGCATCAAATAACGCATAAAGGTTGATATTCTACTAAACAAAATAAACCAACATATCCTTATAAACTGTGCCTCTTACTCTGTAACTCTCTACCTTGAGTGGCTCTTAAGACTTGTACAGAATGGACATTATTATAAAAAAAAGGATTGAGATATTTGACATAGACAATGGCAATTGGACTACAAAAGCTACTTTATGCAATATTTCATTGCAAATTACGTTGTTAACAACAGAACAATGTGATGTGTTCTAAAGTAGGGTCAGTGCTTATGGCTATGGTCGGGTATAAAAGTAGGGTCAGTGCTTATGGCTATGGTCGGGTATAAAAAATGTGCTTTTGGTAGTTAGATGCTTCCATGATTCTGCTGTGTTTTTGCTTCAAAATGATATTTTGTCTACCAGGTGAAACTATTACTAGATATGTAACAGAACATATCTGAACACTGTGAATGTAGGAAGCCTTGTCAGAAATGTTGTTGGGCAGATCAGTTTGTGGAGTCAACAATGACAAAATTCAGTGCCACCTTCTGTCAGAGAAAATGATAACATTTAAGCAAGTGGAGGAAACAGCACCATTAATGGTAACTGCAGCCAGAGATATGATGAACTTAAATATTAGTTGGATATCAAATGACACCAAACTTGACCTCAGGCATGGAGAGAGTGTGGTCTATAGTCTACAAGATTTTCCAGTTAAGATATCACCGGTCATATCCTGTCAGAACTCCATTTCTTTAACTCAAACAAAAGTGCTCACTTAGACATCCACAGCTCATATGACAAAAGCAGAACTTAATTTTGTCCGGCTCCACACATCAACTTCTCAAATACTGACCGATAAAACAAGATCCTGATCAATAAACTGAGTGACTGATGTAATGGAATAACCTATCACCCTCATGAGTAACTACACTATAGGTAGTAACTACCTATAAGTATCTATAAGTCAATGGACTACAGAGTCTAGCTGGGATCTGTTTCAGGTAGACGGTTGAACTCTCTGCACATGAACTACCAACCTTCCGATAGTAGCACTCACTACTGGATTGACTTGTGCATAACTGTTACATTTATTCTTATTGTATTGGTTTTTTACAATAAACCTTTACTTATTTTATCCACCATGTTTCTCAAGTATATATTCCTATTAGCACAGAATACAAGTGACAAAATTCAGTAAACTTAAATAATGCCAAAAGGTTAAATTCACTTTTGCTTAGAAGACATCCATTAAGCTGAGGAGTAGAAGTCTGACATCTTTAGAAATATTTTAGCCAAGAATGGTGAGTTCAATCCTTGGTAGGACCACAAAAGTTAGCATAGTTAATACTGACTAATCAAAAAAAAAGGCCTACATGGTTTTCACAGCAGTCTTTTATGAGCTGTTCACTTTAAAGCCAACACTCATAAAGGCATATAGATCTGACCCAGCTGGCATTAGCAATGGACTCCCATAGCAGGCAAGCTTAACTGAACATCGCATACTACATGACTGACCAGTCCATCAGCAGCAACACCAAGGTGCTTCCATCAATAGTGATGCCTTACAGCCAGTGATAAAATCAGCAGCAGCAGAATCTAACTCTTGTCTTGATTTTCTCTCATGAGTCTCACTCAACTACATATGCATTTTGTACCTATCTTAACTACTACCTTGTGTTATATCCTGAATGAATTCTCAGTCCCACATGACTGATATACAATTCCCCGGAAGAGTGATGCCTTCAGCCAGCAAGAAAACTGACAGCAGCAGCAGAAATTCATGCTCAATTATATGTGCATGTTGATTTTCTACTCCAAGTCTATCTCACTGGACTACATGTGTGTTGATTTTGTCCATGTCTCTATCTCGACTACTAACTTGTGTTTTACTCTGAATGAACTCTCAGTCTCACACACCTGGAACAAACAAATGATCGAACATTGTAGATTATGGGGAAATAAAAACTCTTTTACTTATCTCAACCACATGTTATATCCATTTGTTGTTTAGTCACATCCACTTTTGTTTTCTTAACAGTAAAACTACCATTACACAGTTCAATATATTTTTGTGATCAGTCATTAGAATTTTTTGTGCTGCACAGAACTAGGGATGTTACAAATGCTGATAGGCTGACCATGTATTGTGAGTCTATAAATAAAAGAAGACACAGCAAAACTATTACTATAGACACAATCTCTACCTTCTGGAAATTCTATATTCCCTTGATTTCATATTTTAAATATTCTACCTTGGGTGGCTCTTGAGCCTTGTATTGGGTGAAGATTTAGTAAAAAAAAAATGTATTGTTCTCAGTTTTCTATCCTTCTTTCTTGACTCCTCTGGTATCAAAAGGACAAGCAACATCAATAAGGTAACAAACTCTGTTTTTGTTGTAGAGAGCAACTATATGCGGGCAGGAATAGTCAATGACTTTGTCAGTTTGAATTGCCCCCCCCCATAATGTCTTTGTTTTTCATCTTGGATCAAGCTGATGATTTACCATTTGTCTACATGCTTAATTCCAATTTCTTTTTCTACTAAGTTTTCAGTGTAAAACTGTAGCCACAATATCATGCCTTCAGTTTTTGTAAACCTTCTTTGCAAGCATTGGAACTTTTCTGATTCACTGCCCCATCTGTATGCTGCTGAAATTACTTACATATTTTCTGAGGGATCTTGTTTGAATCGACTGGTCCTGAGCTGCAATTAACAACTGTCAGTCAGTTATGTGCCATGTGTGGTACACACTTAGGCAATCATGTATCTTTCAATATATGACTGATGAGGCAGATTTTTTTCTGCAGTAGTTTGCCATTTTTTTTCTGTGGTAGACCAGTTGCTGACCAAGGCTATTGAATCTGGTCTGTCCTGCTATTTTACCCATAGCTGGGGCGAGAAGAAGAGGATTCATACCTTTCCCAAGGGTATTAGCACATAAGTGAACATAATGGATTCAACTGGAATTTGAACTCTACTCTCCAATTCCTCAATCCGATCCACTATCCATTACTCCACCATGCCTTAACAACCATCAGTCAGTTATGTGTCATGCATGATACATGCTTAAGCCATCATGTATCTTTCAATACATGACTGACGAGGCAGATTTTTTTCCCACAGTAGGTTGCCATTTCTTTCTGCGGTAGACCAGTTGCCATCGAAAGCTATAGAATCTGGTCTGTCCTGCTATTTATCCATAGATGGGAAGAGATGAAGATGATATGAATAACAACCTACTGTTTCCTTTTGTAGAACACATTTTTGCAATCATTCAAAAGAATTCTCATTATGTTGTTCTTGAAAAGTTATTATTATTATCATTATTTTATTTTCTCTGATTTCTGGCGTATACTCAATATCTTTCTGGGTTCCAACTAGAGACCGAAGTTCAGAAATGGCATCATGACATTTTCCACTAAGCATTTTTTGTGGGAAAAAAACAAACAAACACCTAAAATCACACATATGTGGGCTGCACTTGTGAGTACAATTTTTTTGTGTGTCTTTAAGTCATAGGACACTAAGAATCCCTTCAATGAGTCTATTGGAATCTTTTCCAATCAGTCCGAGGGCTTTCAACTACAACTGGAGTTGTTGATGTCCTCATGTACCACATTTCTGAGATTTTGATTTCAAGATCCTTGTTTTTTGTAGATCTTCAAAAATACATTATAGTCTGTAGGGTCTTCCATATCAATAAAGAGGCACATTTTGTCTTTATGGTCTCTAATCCCGATGTCAGGGCAATTAGCTTCAATTCTGTGTGTATTGTGTAGTCCCATAATTGTTACAGGACCTATCTCTGTAACCAGGTCGGGATGGTGTTCACACCAATTTCTTGCAATTTACTTTTCATAGAAGTTGCAGATTTTCCAGTGCAGATATTGGCCCACTCTGTCATGTCAGATTTTATATTTAGTCAGTGCCAACACCACGCAACCTGATACAAGATGGTCAATTGTTTCTGCATATTTATTACAGAATCTGCATTTTGGGCTAACACAATTTTTCAATGTGTGTGCTTGGTAATTTCTAGTTAGCATGCATTGGTCCTGTGCAGCAAGAATAAAACCTTTAGTTTCAGCTTTTAAACCTGCTCTATATAGCCACTGATGGGTACGGGGTTTGTCTACATCAGCTTGATTAGTACAGGCTGGATATTGACTGTGAAGAGGTTTATCCTGCCATTGTTTCTGCATCTGGAAGATCGCATTTGCCTTTGCTTCCTTTTTTAAGGTTTTTGAAGCTAAAATAGATTTATTATGTTGTACTTGCATTTCTTCACACACTTGAAGCTCCATTTGAGAACTTGTTGGCTTCTTTTATTACTGAATAAAGTTTCTTACGCCTTTCATGTTCTTTGACACAGACCTTCACCCAGTCTTCTGTAGTTTCCATGTATCTTTGAAGGCTAGTTGTTGTAGTTTTGTAATACAGTTCTAGTTGAACTAATCCTCTGCCTCCTTTGGATCTGGGCACATACAGATGATCAACATCAGCTTTGGAATGATGCATGTGGTGGCAAGTGAGAAATTTTCTGGTTTTGGCATACATTCACTTAATGTCAGCTAATGGTCCAATTAATGATGTTAAAACTGTATTGCACCACAGGGACAGCCAAGGTGTTTATGGCTGATATTCTGTTTTTTGAATTCAACTCAGTATTCAGTACCAGATGCACAAACCTCTAGTATTCTTTTCTTACTTTCACCTTCATTGGGGCATGCTGTATTCCATCTCCTTTGCTCTTTCCTATGTACCTATAGGTTTCTTCTTCTTCTTCTTCCAGTTCCTTAATCTTTGTGATAAAATCTAGATCTATTGCATTTCTGTAATTCCCCCTTTCTTGAATGTTACCTTTGCACATTTATCTAATCTGAAATCCATATCTATATTGTCACTGAAACATTTTATAGCATTGAGGGGACCCTTCAACTCATTGTCGTCTTTGGTAAAAAGTTTGAGATCAGCCATGTAGAATAGGTAATTGAACAATTTCTTATTTACTTTGTATCTCTAGGTATTATTTCATTCATGTGTAAGGGGAATTAAGGACAAACAAAATAGAAGGGGTGACAGTGAGTTTCCTTGAAAGTTTCCTCATTGCATATTCAGGCAGTTAGTAGTGGCAGTGCAATTTAGGTATGTGGTTTTCTATATTCCCATGCTGTGTTTAAGGAAATTTACTTTCACCAAGGAGACTTTGTATATTTCCAAAGTCTTAAAGATCCAAGAATGTAGCACACTATCAAAGGCTTTATGGTAATCTATCCATGCTGTGCTTTGATTTCTACATTTTTCATTTTGATTATAAATAGTTGATCTTTGCAACCATACAAACCTCTCCTGCATCCCTTCTGTTTCAAGTGAAGAATGTTGTTTTCTTCAAGAGTGAGTACAGTAAGTCAGGACAGACAGGATCAATTTATACATGGTGGGCAGACATGTTATTGGCCTATAATTTTTTAGATAATCTGTTTTACCCATTTTTGGCAGGATGTATATAATACCTTCAGTAATCCATTTGGGGATTTCATTGGGATTATTAATAAGCATTGATAAAGTTTGTGCAAGAGTTTTATGGATTGATGACAGATGATAGAGCCAAAAGTTGGATACCTTATTATTTCCTGGGGATTTCCATTTTTTGGATTTTTTTAGAGCTTCCCTAACATTATTCATGATTATATTTCCCATTCTTGTAGAGGTTTATCCATTATTCGTTCTTCTCATTGGATCCACTCTGTATTGGAGTTATATCTTTGTGCTACTCCAAATATGCCCCCAAAATTTCTATATTTTTCAATAAATGGTGGCTCTTTGACATGTATGACTGCTTTTCCAATTTCCTTGTAAAATTTCTGAATTTTCATTTGGAATATCTTATTTTGGCAATAGAACGCTACAATGCTTTTTGTATTGTCTTGTTCTCTGTGCCTTTAACTGCAGTTTCTGTTTTTGTATTTCCTTGATTGGTGGAATTTCATTTAGTGATTTAATTTTATATTTCTACTTGATCTTTCTGCATTCATGTGTTAAGATAGTTTTTCTTGAGATCTCATCTAGTACCAATGACTCACATCTGATTTCCTATATTTCTATCTTCAGTTTTGCCTTACAAGCTAGCTCTTTGCCTGTTATTTGATCTTTTCATTATCTTGACACCAAGCTTCCCAGTAGCTGCCAAAGCTGTTGTGTATGTGACATTTCCTTCTGTGATTTTTCCCAGTCGTTTGTCCATTAACAGTGTAGCATTGTATATTTGCACAATATGTTTATTGATCTCTGTCTGACATTTGTGTGCAAGTTACTCTGCTGAGTACTTGAATAATGTGGTTTTTTGCTTCAGTGATTTCACCTTTGTTGTTTTTTTTCAAGGAATTCTGACCTAATATCATTTGACTCATCTTCAGTGATATAATCTAGATAACTGCAGTTATGTCGCAGGTAGATTTTCTTCAGTTTCATTTCCTGAGAGATTATTTTTTTTTGTATCTTATTTATTTTAGTTTTTACCTCATCCACTGTCATTTATTTCCAGTCACATCTCTTT
Organism: Acanthosepion pharaonis; assembly: GCA_903632075.3. Lineage (NCBI taxonomy): Eukaryota > Metazoa > Mollusca > Cephalopoda > Sepiida > Sepiidae > Acanthosepion > Acanthosepion pharaonis. Next base: position 145,394 of record CAHIKZ030000637.1, read on the forward strand.
GTTGTTTGAGTGATGGGTTATCATATTCTTTCTTATATCTGATCTATTTCCACATTTGAGAGGATTTTATTTTGCATAAGTCCCTGTGGACATTGGCAAGCATATTTGGGCTGAGATAGGGTCATATACCAGTCCTTACATAGTGCTCCATTATTATCATCGTTGTTATTATTATCATCATCAACAATATTGATAAAAGGTTGAGTTATTGTGAAACTTGATAATAATAATAATATACCACTACCAGACATAGTAATTAATGATTACTAAAAAGCCAATAAATAAACCCTTCCATATTGAAAGGGCATGTGTTTGCAAGAGTTCTGGTCCTGTGATGAGGTGGAAGATGTTTTATAAATTGTGTGTGTGTATATACATACATACATACATACATACATTTTGTATATATATATATATATATATATAAAATCGATTCTCCCGTTGGGTTTGACATATGAGGGTCATGCAGATCAGTTTCCAGGAAACTGACAGCCCGACACCGGCACATGAGATTCGATTATAGTGGTGAAGGTTTCGTGCAGACTTTTTGAAGGGCCGAATACAGAGACCTGGTGCACTAAGTGCCACAAGGTCCCCAAACAACCCCCCTCAGGTTTTGAATTCAGAGTTGTCCTTCTCTTAGACCAGTTGCCATCCAAGGCTATAGAACCCAGTCTATCCTGCTATTTAACCCATAGCTGGAGGGAGAAGAATAGGATTCACACCTTTCCCAAGGGTATTAGCACGTAAGTGAATGTAATGGATTCAACCTGGATTCGAACTCGGCTCTGCGATTCCACAATCCGAGCTGATATCCATTACCCCACCGTGCCTCCTATTATTATTTATATATAAATTCACTAATATATATGTAATGCACAAATATAATATATATATATATATATATATATATATATATATATATATATATATAAGCTCTTCAGTAAAATGAATTAGAGCACTCCGACTAATTGGTGCTTGTTTACGTTCATAAGAAACAATACACTAGCTGTTTCTCTCTGCCAAGTGATGATAGCTTAATTGTAAAAACTGACACCAAATTGGTCGGGTTTTGGTCCTCGCTCGAAGCATTTGCATGCCTAGTTGCACTGAGGAGCTGTGATACAGTGAAACAGTACCGTCTGTGAATGACATATAATTTCATTATAATTATTTTCTTTTTTAAAAATATAAAAAAGAAAATAATTTTCCAAAAGAAAATAATTATAATATTTTACTCTACTGTTTGTATCAAGCAGTTTTTTTTTTAAATAAAAATAATTGCTAAGAACACCAGATTATAGATCTTACTGTTCTTTCTTATTATTTTATATATATATATATATATATATATATATATATATATATATATATATATATATGAGTTGAATTTATCTCAATTGTTTAAACACACAAATACTCTTGGGAAAGGTATGAATCCATTTCTTTTCCTATGGATGAAATAGTAGGGTAGACTGGACTGTCTAGCCTTGCTTGGTAACAAGTATAGCAGAAAGACAACTCTGACTTCAAAAACGTGACAATTGTCTATGGTCTTCAACCCTCATCAATGAGGATGAGAAGAAGCAATCAAGTATTAGAGCAACTCCAGTATGACGCCAATTTTCATTGAACCTTAGTCAATTCAGCTGGAGCAAGATGCCAGTGCAAATGTGCCAGAAAAACACCAACACTGTTTTATTATTTATTTATTTATTTGTTCTCCATGAAGTTTATACCATGAAAGCCCTGGAGAAATACCCAGAAGTGTTTCCTGATGAACTTCATTACAGGGTACCCCTCTAGAGACCCCAAGATTTGGGGTGATGACAAATATTTGATTAACCTTATGTTCACTCACAGAATCTGGAACAAAGATTTTAGTTACTGATAAGATATAATCATATTGTTTTTAGTGGGTATATATGTGGTTGATACCCTTGTTATTTTTATTTTAAACAGTGAAATTAATTAACTATATATAGATATCTTGCAATTCTTGTTTCTCGGCAGATCTTCTATTATCACAATGTAAGATAATAAACAAAATAAAAAAGAAACTAAATCAAATTGACTCGAGTATATATCCAAATATCTAAATAAAAAAAAAAAAAAAGGTTTTAACAGTTTAAAATTTCAGCGTTCCCACATTGATGCAACCACGTGTGGTTACATCAATGTAAACATCACTTTAAGTCTGACAAAATCCTAAAAACTGACTCACAATAATTCTTTTCCACTTTGTCACTCGTCTTCCTAACACTGTTCTGGTATATAAAAATGTACATATTATTTTCTCCCATACAGTGTGGACATAGGCATCAGCACTGTATAATGATTGTATTGCTACATTAAAACTGACAATCTTCTATTTCTTTCTTTCTGATTTGGTTGTCAGCTAAGAGCTTTTTTTTTGTTATATATAAATCAATTCACTCCAAGCAAGATGATAATGCTAGAGAACTGCAAAAGGTCACTGGATGTGAAAGAGAACAAAAAGACTTTATGGGTTAATTGATAACCTAATCTATGAGGAAAAACTACTATAGGAGAGAGGGAAAAAAAAAAAAAGAACAGGAATTAAGACAGAAGATGAAGATTGATATTGCATTTAAATTTTTGAAGATCAAAGTTGACTGGAAACCAAGAGCTCAGAAGACAGTAACACAAGTGAGAAGAAGAAGAGAAGTAACCATTGAAAAAAAAAAACCCCCCAAAAAAAACAAGAAAACCCCCCAAAAATCCAGAAACCTTGAAACTTCATGCCCATACACAAAAAAAAAAAAAAAAGGGTATGTCAAAAGAATGGTTTTTCCATATTGACACCAATATCATTTTAATTACCTTCACTTCTCGGCAATCATTTTTAAAAGTGATGATTTGAATTGGAATAATACCTAAACATATAATAAAAGTGAATTTTTATATTTTTTTTGTTCTTACAAATTTACAACAAAAATATTAAACACTATTTATTTATTTGATTTTTTTATTTACACAAATAATCTTATATTTACAACATTCTTAAAATTAATACAATTAAAACTAAGGCAATGCAATATTCATCATTTACCAATTTATAAAGATATAAATATGAAAACAATTTTTTATTCATAAATTTATAGATATTTACTAAATTATTAAAATATGTGAAGCAATTGTAAGGAAATCCTTATTATTTATCATTTTATAAAGTTCAAATTGATTGGCAGTTAGACGATGTTTTGCCAACCATTCCAATAAATAATCTAATAAATAGTGTAAATAAACAAGCTAATAAATAAATAGTGTTTATTATTTTTGTTGTCAATTCTGAAGAACAAAGAAAATGTATAAATTTACTTTCATATATTTAGGTTTTGTTACAATTCTAATTATCACTTTTTTAATTGCCGAGGAGTGAAGGTAGTTAAAATAAGAGCAGTGTCAAAGGAAAACTGTACTTTTCACACCTCATTTTTTTTGTGGGCACAAAGTTCCAAGATTGCCAAAAAAAAAAAAAGAGAAAAAAGAAATTAGTTAAAATCTAATTTCTATAACAATACACTTGTGTACCAAGTACAAATGCCGGCATGACACCGAGTACTCTGCTTATATTGTAGAAATATTTTGAAAAAATAAGTGTCTTATTTTTTCAAAATATTTCTTGGAACTAATATAGGCACTTGTAGACTTGTATTTAAATTCTTGGTGGAATATTTGTTTGTTTAACGGCATATAAACACCTTATGGGTCATTTAATGTTGTAATTTAATTTGGATGGTGGGTGGCTTTGAAGTAATAAACATATATGTTATTCTGTTTACATTGTGCATGGAATATCTATTGGAATCGGTACACTTATTTTATAAGTTAAAAAATTCCCGCTGGAATGAATATCTTCGAAACGGCACATCTATTTGTTACAAAAGTGTGCTGTCAAATTAAAATTCAATCATTCAAAACACTCAAACCCACCCCATAAGCTCAGATTGAGGGATTGGAGAGTCAAGTTCGAATTCCAAACCAGTTCATCACATTCACTTAATACACTTAGGAAAGGTATGAATCCAATTCTCCCTCCATTAAATAGTAGGACAGACTTGGATGGCAACCTGTGTAGGAGAAGGAAAACTCTGAATTTGAAACTGTACGTAGCCCTGGTGAAGCATATACTATGCAACTAAGGAAAGGATCGTTTGCATTGATTTGATGATCCCAACTATTGACTTACAAATTAATACCCTTGGGAAAAGTAGGAATCCAACTCTTCTCCCCCCAGCTATGGATAAATATCAGGACAGACTGGGTTCTATAGCCTTGGGTGGCAATTGATCTAGGTGAAGGAAAAATCTGAATTCAAAACTATATGTAGCCCTGGTGAAGCACATTCTATGCAACTAAGGAAAGGATAGTTCGCATTGACTCAGTGATCTCAACTACAGTTGATTCTTTTTTATACATGGGGCAGGTTATGCATGGTTGAACATTGTGTGTTCATATTGTCTGGTATTCACATGTTCGCACATTGAGAGCACCTTCTCTTGATTGAGAGAAAACACCGGTTTTTTCACCCAGACTCACAGTAACTATTGACTAATACCTACCCAGTATTGTTCATATGCAAATAGTCAGCTTCAACTACTTTAAGCAGGTCTTCTCTCAACAGCCCATTGTAGAAGGGGACGCAACTCCTGCTGATTACAGCACCACATACAACCAACTCAGAGTTTTTATTGGGCTGACCAGTTTTTCTGTTACACATTGAAAGCCAAAATCAGGCTTGGGCGGGTTGAATGCTAAAGGGTCAAAGCAGTGGTTCCTAAATTTTATCACTCGTGTCAGAATTTTTGTTTGTTGTCATATTTCCACCTGCAGCAGATTGTTAACTTGCATGAGTTTTTTTAAAAAAGAATTTGGTCATTGTATCAGTTTCCTCATAATTTGTTCTCCTGGGATTCCATTAATTTGGAAAAAAAAAAAAAAAGGAAGTTATATGCATAATTTTGTACATTTCACCCTTTACCATTCAACATGGCCAAATGCACTCTGTAAACATCAGCTCTCAAAAACTGTGTGTGCAACTTCTTTCATTGTGATGATGTCATCATGTATTATGGCATATACATGGGGTGGATTATGGCGAGTTGAACATTCAGAGATGTTATTTAAGACGTGGGTTTGGACAGATTGAATGCTAAAGGGTTAATGTAAATCACATGTCGTCTTGCTAAAGCAAATTTTGTTCATTTTCTGATAAATGCAGATAAAGTGAAAAATCTGGTCTGGTACTCCTGCTATATTTAGAGATTCTTGATAAAATCCAAAGAAGAATCTATCTTCCATATTTATAAGTCTACCATTCATCCTTGCTTTGAATATTGCTGCCTCATCTGATCTGGTGCTCCTGCTATATTTAGAGATTCTTGATAAAATCCAAATCTGCAATGTTATTGGTCCAGACCTGGCATCTTGGCTTCAGTCTCTTCTCTACCATTGTAATGTAGCTTCCCTGTGCCTTTTCTATAAATAAATTAATGTTAATTGTTCTGAGGAATTTTCCTCTATGGTACCTAGACTTTATGAATTTAAGTGCAGTACTAGATTGGCAATTAGGTCTCATCATTTTACAGTTGAAATAGGTAGATGTAACCCTAAGTTCTAAGCTCACAGTTTTTTCTATCGTATTTCTCACTTATGGAAATTTCTTCTGGATTCTTGCTTCCCAGTTAACACTGATATCCCAAAATTTAAATGCAATATCGATCATTATCTTGTTTTCTTAATTCTTGTTCTTTTATTGTCCTTTCTCCTTAATAGTAGTTTTTCTCATATTCTCTAACACTCAGTAACCCTTTGCATCCTAGTGGCTTTATTGCCTTTGATCTTCAAAAATTTAAATGCAATGTCAATCATTATCTTCTATCATCTTAATTCTTGTTCTTTTATTGTCCTTTCTCCTTAATAGTAGTTTTTCTCATATTCTCTAACACTCAGTAACCTCTTGCATCCTAGTGGTTTTATTGCATTGCTTGGGGTGAAATGATTAAAAAAAATTTTTTTTTTAAAGTATCTACCAAGTTTCTGGGCAATAAACCATGTCACTTTTTAATCTACAAGTCTCCTTACCTGATAACAGCGGCTAACTGTTGATATTTCTAGTCCTTGATGTTGAAATGGGTAACTTTTAGGTATCCACACCTTCAGCAACATAAATTTGGCATTTACCTACATCCCCAATGTGACACAGGGTTGGTTTAACATGGGTTTAACATACATTAATGATGGCCATCCATATTTAGGGTAAAAATGGAGGTACTGCTAGAGTTGGAATTCCCGGGATTAGGCTTTCCTCATTACTCCTCTAAATCAGAAGTGGAAACAGATACTATGCTTTGATCACAACCTGGGTGGTGTTGGTACCATTTGTTTGGTATTTACCTACCTCCCCAAAATGGCAGGATGTAACACTTGGTTGGTTTAACATAAGGATGCCCATATGGGCAAAGAGATTGCTCAGATCCCATGACCACTGTCATAATGATACTGGTACCCATAACTTTCTCTCCTTAATTTAATGAGGGAGGTATTGCTGCAGGGTGAAATCACAAGGACTCGGCTTCTTTCATTGCAAAATGGCAAATTATCCAAAGGCAAAAATACAGCAGTGAGGAGAACATATAACGTTTTGATTCCAACCTAAAGGCTGAGGTTTGATAATTAATCATTAATCACGTCATCATAGTGGTAGGAGGTTAGGTAAGGTTGGTTTAATGTGGGGTGCATATATAAATATGTATAGCACAAGGGCAAAAACTACTGTCAGGCTGATGTAGATACCTACCAACCCTACCTCTTTAGTGCAATGAAGGAGGTGCCATAAGATTAGAATATACAGTAATAGGCTTACCTCATGGTTTAGAGAGAACATATGCTACCTAACAGACATGCCAAGCCACACCATCAGTGCAAATGCAGGCCTGGCTGACATGCCAAGCCACACCATCAATGCAGATACTGATCTGACTGACATGTCAGAGCCATATGCTGGCCAGGCTGACATGCCAAGCAACACCGTCAGTGCAAATGCAGATACCGATCTGACTGACATGTCAGAGCCATATGCTGGCCAGGCTGACATGCCAAGCCACACTGTCAGTGCAGATGCGGGCCTGGCCAACATGTCAAGTCACAGGTCAACGTTGATGTCAGTCTGACAAACCATACTTAACAAATATTAACATTTTAATTGATACAACAAAAATACTAAATGATTTGCTGATCATTTTATTGAGAAAAATGAAATAATTTTCCACAGGAAATGCATCTATAATTACTCGGGCTGCCTGCTGAGCAGCTGGTGAATGGGTAGACAGAATATCGTCTATAGGAGAGATAAGCTTCAGATAATGTTGAATAGCATCCACAACAGTGAATAGAGCTGAACTATGAATAGTTGAAGAGAAATGGCCAAGACAACAAGGAGAATTGAAAAATCAGCGGATCATGACAAAAATGAGATCGAGAGTTCGTTTATGGTCGTTTTGGTTTTTGAAGTCTTGTTTTCTGTAACATTCTCTATGGCTACGTGTGCGTGTTTGTCTTAAGCAGGTTTCTCTACAACTGGTTCTTCAGGATTTGTTTTTGGACGCTTCTTTTTCTTACCACCATCTTGATTCGGGTCAATTTTCTTTTTCTTGGTCTCTTCATCCTAGAGGGAAAGGAAAAAAAAAAAAAAAATTTAAATCACTAAAATCAGTAAAAGTCTGAGACTAGCTCGGTAGCCAATCAATCTTAGTAAAGCACAAAATATTTATTAAGCCAAGCCAAGCCAAGTATATCACAAGATTATAATGAGGCACTTAGTGAGGAGCAAAAACTCCTGTAGGAATGATCTTTGAGACTTATCATCCAAGCACTATTCCATTGCAATTGTGCTAAAACATAGATTTACCATAAATTACAAGGATAGCCCAGGTCGAATCAGGCCACCTTGTTAGTTTATAACTTTTTTTCCTCTTGATTGAATGCATTAATTTATTGGTTATCAATAATTTATTGAGGGTTATTTAAAAGAATTTTTTTTTTTTAAATCAAAAATTAAATATTGTAAAGACAACTGATTTATTATCTGAAATTTTTACTGTATAATATTCAATTTAAGTGATTAATATTAATTTTTCAAATTAAATGCCTTGACAAGGAAGGAATTCAAATTGAAAAATAAATATTTGCTGTGTAGAAAAGAAATGCTTTTTTCATCATTATGCTACAGACTTCTTGATGCATCTACATATGTCCATCGTTAGCATATTTTTCACACACAACAGGCAAAAAGTTTAGGGACACCCTGCATCTTGTTAAAAAAATAAATAAATAAAAATAAGAAATACTTTAAAATGAGATATTTTTGTATTTTTTTTAAAGTAAAAGATAAAATTTATTTGCTTTTATTTTTCCGTCTTTATCTTACTAACCAAAAAGTTCAAATTTGGATTTGTCTTTGTGGCGTTTTTATTGATGTAAACAAAATATGATGTTGTTGCATGATAACTTTTTATAGTCTAGTGCATATTTTTTGTCAAAAAGGAAATAGTTTGCAGTTTCTGAAATTTGAGCTTTTATTTAAAAAAAAAAAAAATTATAAAAACATTTGATTTAAAGTTGTTTTTTGCTCAGTGTATATATAAAAAAAAAAAAAAAAAAAAAAAAAAGATACTGGCATCAATGAAAAGTGCAAATAAGAAATATAAACGGTCAATTGCTGATACCCCTGTTGAGTGGGTATAGTGATTGCTGAAGAGCCTGTCTATGAAACTCTGGAGTCAAGATGCTGTGACAAACTTTACATTTGGATATATATATATATATATATATATATATATATATATATATATATAAATGAAGAAAACATTTAAATTAAAAGTTCTCAATGTTCCCTCTCCTTCATATGCATGTGTAGCTGCATTAACATAAATATCAATTTAGTCGCACAAAAACTTTCTCACACACTTTTTCCTCTAAAATGGTTCTTGATATATAAAAATATATATATATATATATATATATATATATATAACAAAAACAAAATCAAAATTTAACTTGTCACATGTTTTGTCCTGCAGGACTTCATCGGTCTAAATTTATGTTGGGAGGACTACATATATGCGCAACAGAAGGGTGCTGGGAATTTTAGAATCATTTTTTTTTTATCAGCCAAATTCATTTAGAGTCTTTTCTTTCCATCACTTTTGTAAGAGCATTAAGAATATGCAGCTCAGATTATTTACATGAAGGAGGAGAAATACATTGGAAATGATTCTCCAGTACCCTAATTATTTTATATTCAATGTGAAAAAAAATGCCCATAAAATTTAAAAAAAAACAAACAAAAAAACGAAGCCACTCATGAGAATCCCAATGAATCAAAAAAATATATCATTCTGCCTATTAATTTTATCATCACATCTACAAGTGAAAAGAACCTATTTAAACTCAACATAAAAGTTGTTACTACAACATCCAAAAAATTAAAAGACTTAGTCAATACTAAACAAAACAAGCTAAAACCTGAAAGAGGAGTTTACTCTATCGCTGTAATATTTGTCACAAAAAATACATAGGAGAAACCTCAAGGAATCTAAACAAAAGATTATATGAACATAAATAATACATTAAATGTGTTGGTTTACAACTGTAATAAGACTGACTACAACTTTGACATAAAAAATATTACTCTGATCAAAGGAGAAATAATTCAGTATGACATAAATGTCTAGAGAGTGCCTTAATTGCAAGGTCATCTACAATAAATTTGTGCCCTGCCTCTTACAACATTTCACCATTCCTGGCAGATCTAATATGACAGTGTGGAATACCTACTTATAAAAGTGATGGAAAAAAAAAGAGAGGCTTCAAATGAATTCAGCTGATTGGAAAAAAAAAAAAAAAAAATGTAAAATTCCCAGCATCCCTCCGTCATGCACATGTGTAGTCTTACCAACATAAATTTAGTCTGATGAAGTCCTGAAGGAAGAAATGCATGACAAGTAAACTTTTCCACTTTGCCATACAATTTCTCCAATACTGTTCTTTATATATATATATATATATATATAAAAAAAAAAAATCAACCTAACACCAATAACTAGCGCATAAATTAATAATTAATTTTTAACTTTAAATTAAATAATGAAAATGAGAAAATCTGCAGTCAATTGCTGATATTTCCTGATTAGCAGACAGAATAATTATGAAAAGTTTTGTCTACGATACTCCAGAGTCGAGATACTGAATATCAGCTATGTGACAAATTTTATTTGTATTGATTTTTTTATATATATATATATATATTTATTTACCTTTAACACTCTGTAGCATTCACAAGTATTAATTGCCCTTTGACTGTATATAATAGTCTCTCAATTTCAGTGTCCTAGTGCTTCATTTTAGTTAAGATTGTTTTTACTGTTGCCATAGCAGTGCTTGAAATCACAACTATGAAATTCAAACATTATTTTTCAGTGATCAGAGATGCTTGCAGTGGTAAAAGAAATGTATTGCTTGGTAATTGAAATTGAGTACTAAAGTCAAAAAACTTAAAATCTTCTATAGAAAATAAAATAAAAATAAGTAAAATGTCATCAAAGTTGTTGATTTTACCTTTTCATTGCTTTCTATTCTTCGTGATGGACGCAACATCTTCACCTCTGTTTGCACCATCAGCTGCGTACTAACAAATTGCTAAAAGAGAGAAAAGAAGAAAAAGTATTTAACCAATAAAATGTCTTAGAAGGTAGTAAATTCTTTAACTCTTCACGGAAATCAAAGAATCAAAAGACGCAGAAAGAGTCATAGAAATATTGTCTGCATACAACAGAGTCACTCAAAAAATTTTTCACCAGCTGGTCAGCTCTGATGGCTCAATCCCCATTTACTTTGGTGTGAGCAAAAATAGGAAAGACACATAGTATGCTCGACAAGAAAATACTAACAATGTGATCAGTGATGTGGTTACTTTCTTTTATTTTGGTTACTCGGCTGCATCAAGGGGTTGGACTGTAGATTCTAAGGTCATAATATTAACTTATTAACTGCAGCTGAAGTTTCGGTCAAATCTATACTGTTAAGCATTGTATTTTGTTGATTATCTGTCTATATTTCTGAGATGAGGTATTATGTACATTATTTATGTCTGCCTTCTTCAGGTGGTTGGAATGTCGAACTGAACCCTTTATTTCACTCACTGGGGTAGACTGTTCTAGTTCCGTGTGCCATGTTTAATGGATGTCAGTTATCAGTTAACTCCTGTTAATTTTCCCTCTGAAAGTTCTCCACTGCCTTGACCGGGTATTGAACTCACACTCTTTGGGTCCTGTCACTAGATCTAACCAACGGCTTTATCTACTGTGCCATGTGTCCTTGTAATAAATATGGTGACAAAGATGAGGACAATGTAAAATAATGTATTTTGTTGATGTTATAAAGATTATCATTTCATTTCCAAACTCCGTTTTGGTTATTTCTCATTCAGTAACCTTTTCTAGGTTACAATATAAACAAAACGTGGAAATGCTCAACAAAGAAACTGAAGGTAAGATGTCACATTGAACGAAAAGTCTTGCAAACAGCCATGTTGAGATAAGACAAGAAAATCTGTTGGTTCTGATAAACATGGCTCTTGATTCTGGGATCAATTCACCTGTCATTATGTGGGTGTAGGTGAGTGACACTTGAGACATCTTTGTTGCTACTTCTGTCTTCTCCTATAACAAACCAGATCTTCATCCGACTCTGCATCTCTTTTTACTCTAGTCATTTCTCTTTATTCTTACCATGACCGACTCTTCTCTTATATAGAATACAGCCTTAATATATAAGCCCATAACTGGAATTCTTTACCTTCGGGCTGAGTGGCACTTCATCCTGAAAGTTTTTATTTATTTATTTATTTTTTTTTCCTTACTTGTTGAGAGTGAGTGGTTGGTTTAAAACTCTCACATCTCTGTTTTACAGTTGGTAGTCAAAACTTGCCAGTGACTCCAGGCCCAGATAGAATGATTTACCATTCACTTGACTACGTGGGTGCCCTAACCAATTATGTGCCCCAATATCTAATTTATCTAGTATCTAATTTGAACAATCACTAGTGAGAAAGCTTAGTACTTAGTAATGAGAGAGTTTCAAGTAAAAAAGTTTTGATATTGACTGCTGTCTGCAGCAGCACAATGTATGAAGATCTGGTCAAATAAGTGTATATATAAAAAAAAAACACAAAAAAATCCAAAAAACAAATAAAATTATTAACTGAAATAAATCAAGTTTCTGCCTTGAAGGAAGAAAAATATATAAATAAATAAATTGATAAAATATATAAATTGATAAAATAAATAAATTGATAAAATATATAAATTGATAAAATATATAAATTGATAAAATATATAAATAAATAAATAGATAGATAAAAATATATAAATAAATTGATAAAATACATAAATAAATAAATTGAAAAAAAATATATAAATAAATAAATAAATTGATATAAAAATATATAAATAAATAAATTGATATAAAAATATATAAATAAACTGATAAAAAATACCTTGACTGTGTAGATTGCAAAGATGTGTAAACATCTTACCTCAATGTGTTGCATGACGTCATCGTACATCTCTCGAGCCATTGAGTAAACATTGTGATCTGAACTGTTGTACATAATGGCATTAGTAAACATAAGCATCATATCTCGTTGGAATTCTGTGGTTGATCGGATCACACCCATTTCAATATTCTTCTTTATGGCACTCAGATCCATTGGTCTGTGATAATACATGGAACAGAAGAGAAAGATAAAGGAATTTTGATTGATTTGTTTTTTACAGTTTATCAACATTTTGGCAGGTTATTTAAAGCCAGAAATTTTTTTTTTTTTAGCCTGTAAGAATTTTGGAAATTAATAATGATTTACTGATACAAATTCTACTAATTAGACCATAGCTTGGGGGGGAGAAAAGGTGGATTCATAACTTTTCTAAGGGTATCTGTGCATAAGTGAATATAAGAAACCCAACTGGAATTGGAACTCAGCTCTCCATTTTCTAATTCCAAAATGTTACACATTACACCACCTGTCCATCCAAGCTTGCAGCACATGTTATTCCTAAGCGGTTACTCAACTAGGTACTGACCAGGTTCAACGTTGCTTAACTTTGGTGACTGTAGAAGAACCGGTGATATGACCGTAAGACAAAGAAGAATTTGCTGGTTACATGGAGTCATTTGTGAAAAAAAAATGCCTGCTTTAGGGGTTCATTGTGCATGTGTGTAAGAGATGTTTTGTTTAGGGCCTCAGGAGTATGTAATAAAATGCTTACTTTTGGGACTCAGGAGTCTGTGTGTAAAAAATGTTTACTTTGGGGACTGAGGGGTGAGTAAGTAAAAAATCCTTACTTTAGGGCTGAAGGTAGTGTGTGTATGTAAACTTTGGGGACTCATGGGTGTGTATGTAATAAAAAGATTAATTTTTGGAGCGTAGGAGTGTGTGTGTGTTATAAAATGCTTATTTAGGTGCCCAGGTGTGTGTAAGTAATAGATGCTCCATTTATTTATTAAACAGTATATTTATTTATTTTTGTCTACTGACTTGAATATTTCAGAAATCTTATTAAAGAAAATTATGCAATCTCTGGTAGGATTCAAATCTGCATCCACTTTTGTAGGAGAAATATATGGTTTAATAGATAAAGAAATATACGGTTTAATAGGTATAGAAATATACGGTTTAATAGATAAAGAAATATACGGTTTAATAGATAAAGAAATATACGGTTTAACAAGTAAAGAAATATACGGTTTAATAAAAAAATATACGGTTTAATAGATAAAGAAATATACAGTTTAATAAAAAAAATATACGGTTTAATAGATAAAGAAATATACAGTTTAATAAAAAAAAAATATACGGTTTAATAGATAAAGAAATATACAGTTTAATAGATAAAGAAATATACAGTTTAATGGATAAAGAAATATACGGTTTAATAAATAGTGTGTCTACTCAAATATGAGTATCCACTAAAATAACTTTTAAAGGATAAAATTTGTCAGATTAATACATAAAAAAAATCCATTATTTCTTTAGAAACAAATTGAATAAAAAATCTAATCCAATAACAAAATTTTGAATTGTATTTGTCAGTAAATTCAGATTATGGAATGCCAAATTTTATCAATGTTACTTTATACACATCATCATCAAAACAAAATATTTTGTCACGATTGTTCAAATATTTTAACAATCTGCTATTGTCATAACAAAGACACTGCCACCTGGTATCCCCAGTGCAATCAAGATAATACTGCAAATAGACACAATAGATATATAAATAAACTTGGGCACTTCGACGTGGGGTAATAGTTAGCAAGCTTGTCTCATTAGATCAATTAAGACTGTGTAGTGAGTTTGATCTTCAGTGGGTGCTCCACACTTTTGGCCTTGTGCCATATCTAAACTACACTTAGAAGAAAATCTCCATATATAAATAAACTGATAAACAGAACTGTTCTTTTACTGTCACAGATTTTATTAATTTTATATCAACTTCTTATGTGGTTTGCACAAAACCACTAATTTTAAGTCATGGGTCATTTTTGCGTTCAGTCAGATCAATAAAATAGTGGAGGAAAGAATTTGTTTCAAAAAGACCAACCAATTTTTTTGCTTCTGGATGGAAATTGCGTAAAATTCACCAAACATTTTAGATCACTAAGCCCAATGTTAGCATCCTACCAGTTCACACAAACTGATTTTTAAAATTATAAAAGCTGAGTGAGCCGGTTGTTGGATCATCTGAAAATAATCTTATATATTAACAGTCGATATATAATAGCTAAAAATATAATTAATACCATTTCTGTAAGTTCTGTGGAGGCTGAAAGAGGGTTTTCTGTGAAGAACATAATTTATTTGGACAAAAGAAATCATCTCCAAGTTAAAAATGTGGCAAATTTGACAGATCTTCCATTGGATCTTTGGGACTGCAGCGATTCAGTTGTAATGTGACTAAGAAACCATAACACAACTGATGAAAACTAGTGTCGAAAAGCATCATAATTCTGAAAAGAAATATGATGTGAACAGAATTTCAATCTGGAAATATCTTAATAAATAAATATTTTCTATTAAATTATCAAAATGGTTTAATTCTTTTTGATACTATAAAGTGATTTGTTTCCATTCTCAGATTGAAAAGAAAATAAGCAGAATAGGTTCCTAAAAATTACCTGCCTTTATAGAACCGGTTCTTGGAAATTTGGGATGCCTATACAGCACAGTCCCCTTGTGGTAGCAGAGAGAAAAATGCTTAAAAGAAAGCATTTAGCAGAGAAGTGTAAAAAAATAATAATGTACAAACAGATTGGTTAGTGGCAGGTGAGTGTAAACATACACCTTGATCCTCACCCAAGTTTTCCACCAATTCAATAATTACTGATCTTGTCGGTGTGCACCAGAAGCTGGGAAAGGAGCCAGGTGTATCCTCACAAGGTAACAAGATGAAAGATAAATGTCACATTGAGAAATGATAACATAAACGTCTTTCACATAATATAAAATAAGTATTTTTATTCAGGTGTCGCTTGTTTTTTGTCTGTGTGGGTAGGTAGATGATATTTAGCTCTACCCACCTATCAACTCCACTCCTGGCTTATCTACACATCCCAACATGCGGATGGTAACATAAATGGATAGCATCAGAATCATGTAACAGAAAAGGCAGACTAGAACTGACTCTCTGGCCCTAAGCATGACCAGCACTTGGATACAACCTCTTTTTGGCTTGTTGTCACTTGATCTTAAAAAAAAAAAAACTTCATTCACTTCCCCATTTGGAACCACTTGCTGACTATAAAACAGAAACACTTGCAATCGAGATAAAACCCATATCTTCCTTTTCTATGAGGGTGTCTATAGTATCACAGTAGGTAGTGGTTAATGATCCAGTGGAATATAACAAAATGGAAGGGAGAGTACTGTTATTTACCTGTGTACAATACTGTGATAACCAGGAGCAATTTCTTCTTTCACTGGATGCAGGAAAACATTCGCATATCTGAAAAGAGAATACATATTTTTACTTACAACTAGCACTGCTTGTTGGGAGATTGTATCAAGTAGTGTTGCAGGGGACATAATCAGATATATCGTTGATTCACATCAAAAACAAAAGAAACTATAAATTTCTATGTGGTGAAAAAGTTATCCGCCTGACCAAGAATCCCTTAAAATTTTGATATTTGGACAGATTTTGTGAATATAGTGATTTTTTGCTAATTTTCTGTACTGTGTATTTTTAGTAGTAAATCTGACCTATATTAGTTGTAGCATTTAGAATACGAAATATATATATACAAATATAACTATCATGGAACAGAGATAATATATTTTATAAATAATATAGATACAATATATGCCAAATAAAAATTGGGGCAAAAAGTGGCACTATTATAATTTTTGCAAACCCCAAGATGCATATAGCCATAAACACACTGAGCAACTGGGTGGGCCTGGATGCAAAGTGGAAATTGATGAAGCTTTGTTTGCACACAGGAAAAAAATATATGATGGATGATTATTTGCTATCATTTTTGGCTTCAAATTGCCATCAACTTTTGATAGAAGACTGAAAAACATGCGAGAATGGGCAGTACAATTACAATTGAGAAGTCAAGAGCTCTGATCATCACCCAAGCTGTCTTCTCCCAGATTCCTTTGTGTGTCCATAGTTTCCATAGAGAAATATATATATATATATATATATATGATGGATGATTACTCTACAGAGTTTAATGTGGAGTCAAACATTTAAAAACTAAAAATGTTTTCATTTTTGGCATCAAACTGCCATGGATTTATATCCTGTTTAATATTGTTGGTTCTTGAATCTGTATTAAATTGAAAACACCTTTATTGATGCCGATTTTCCTTGATTGAAAACATAATTGTTTCCATATGCTCAATTTAAATGTCATGATGCAAATTTTTAGGCATGGGAAATTAAATATAAGGTGTTTAATATTTTTTGTTTTTTTGTTTAATGTTTTGTAAATTTATAGTGTTTTTAAGTTGTGGGGGTACAAAAGTATAACAGTATTAAGCAGGACCGGATTTAGGCCTGAAGAGTCCCCTCTGCTAATCGAATTTGGAGGCCCCCTCCTCATTATGTATGTTTGCTGCCTGTGTTTTTAAAAAAAAGAAAAAAAGAGTTACTATTTTTTAGATGATGTTTTTTTTGGTATAAAACATGAAATACTTTGACTAAAATTTTTAATAAATATGTATATAAAAAGATGCATTAAAATCTAAATTGCCCCCTTTTAAGGGTCCCCATTGAATTTAAAAGACCTGCTCTAGCTAGAGGGGCCCAAATACTCTAAATTGTTTCAAATTAGTTCAAAGGAGCCCAATACTAGAGATCACTTGAGGGCTCCTCTACTATGGAGGCCCATAGGCTGCAGTCCATATTAACCCATATGTAAATCCGGCAATGGTGTCAAGTCTGTTAGTCTATCATTTAAAAGCAAAAGTGACGACAAAGAATAATAAAATATAAGACTTACTTGTGAGTGGCAGCTGCTCTGTAGACCAACATAATAGACTTTTTCCAAGTTCTGTAGGCCTTCTCATCTTCTGTGTCACTGCTGGGAGAAGGAAAGTTTTCAGAGCAAGGAAAATTACAGAGAAAAAAAAAAATGTGGAGGTGTTAATTTTTAAATTTATTAAAAAAAAAAAAAACAACCAAAAGGCATGAGAAAATTGCTTAGGAGACTAAATAATTTTTGCATACGACAAATCAAACTAGATTCTTTGGGCCTGGGTTGAGATGCTCTTTTAAAAAGATTTGGAATAATCATTAATATTTTTCAGAACAAGAGAAACCAAGTAATCAAAAAACTGTTACCATAAATAAAATAATACCATCTGAATTATTTTAAAATTATTATTAAGAGAAATGCTCCTAAGACAGGGATTTGTCTAGAAAGAAGGGAAAATAAAAGTATTTAACGTTGCCTACCAATTCCTCATAAATAATAACTATTCCATTTTGATTCTGTAGAAAAACAAGACATAAATGAAAGAAAGCAGGGAAGATAGAAATGTTTAAAGTCTGTTTCAACAAAATAGAAAAAGTTGTCAATTTTAAATCTTTTCATTTGTACCCTCTTACTTCTTAAAATAATGACCAGTATTTGTATCTATGATTGTTATTGTAATATTCTGTTAAAGTTGTTAAGCTCAAATATTTAACGATGTGACAGGGCAATTTCTACAGATATTTTACTGTCATAGAACTCACCATGAGCTTATTCAATCATTAACTTAAGAATTAAGATTCATCAGAAAATTCAAATAGGAGAACCACAAAATTTTCAAAGGTCTTTCTAGTAATAATAATGATAATAAAAATAATATTTATTGTATATTATTATGCCTTTAGACCAAATAGTAGCATGATGAGAAAATGTTATTGCCCTCATTTTTGTTGTGTTGTAACCTACAAAGGGTTACTGAATGAGGAATAACCAAAATGAATGTTGGAAATGAAATGGTAATTTTTATAACATCAACAAAATACAATACTCGCCAGCGGCATGAAGTAGGTAAACCACTGCTAGTGGTGGACTACTTAGACAGCATATTACCCCCACTTACAATAGTGTCCAATGTATTTATGAGGATTGGGACATAACCATTAGTGTTCAGAGGTACGATATATAATATGTTGTTATCACAATATTTCGGCCATTGTGTCCTCCGGCCTTCCTCAGACACAGATCAGAATTCTGAATTAAACTTTTTATTTAAACTATGGGGGATTAGACTGCTCTCCTTCCACTGCCCATGTTTAGGGATAACTTGTCTAGTTCTTATATTTAGTATTGCTCAGTTATTGCTTGCTCTGTTTCCACCGAGTCTAGGTACACACTGCCTGGCAAAGGGATTGAACTTACAATTACTATGTCACCAAATTCATAGACTAATGCTTTAATCCATGAGGCTATTGTCGTGTAGTTCAGTTCAGATTTTTCCCTGTAGGTTACACACACACACACATTATTGGCTCTTGTCATTGATGACTATGGCTGTAACACCGATTACTACTGGTCTGTAAAGGTAAGATTTTTTTTTATGGGAGAGTGGTTTATCCAAATGCTTACTCACTTTCTTCACCAACAATTATTGTGCAATGCAAATTATGAAACACTTTATCAAGATTACTGGAAATGGGACATAGGGGAAGTGGTTTCATGCCTTTCCCAGTACAATTTCAGGTAAAACCTTAATCACAATTTCTATTTAAATTCCATTTCATATGTTGGTAACCATTACACTTCCACACTAAAAAAAAAAACAAAAAAAACAAAAAAACTTTGCTTTGACCTGAGGCAACTTCCTTGTCTCTCACACTCTCCTCCATCTCTCTCTCTCACACACACACACACACACACACACATTTCTTCTTTCCAAAATGAAATAGAGAGGAAAAAGTATGTGTATATATAAGAGAGTGTGTGTGTGTGTGTGTGTGTGTGTGTGTGGGGGGTTATTCAAGTAAAGCCACTCCAGCCTTTTGTTGAAGAATAAAAAGAACAAGGATGATGATGGTAGCCTCCACCGACCATAAAAACATTTTTACTCACTAATGGGATAAAGATGCCGGACTGTTAGGGATGGAATCAGAGAGGACAGCTGAGAGGCCAGACTGAGCCAACATATTCACTGTATTGGCAGGGTCATCACTTTCCCGAGCAGAATCGTCTTCGGTCAATTCCGCTTCACTGTGTTTCGAACTACCACCATCTTCTTTCTTGTCATCCTCCTGAACAAGAAAAAGAAAGAAAAGTACATTTAAAACACTAGGGAAAGAAAAAGAATTCAAACTAATATCGTCATCTTTTTTATTAGGAAGTGAGAAAAGTGAAGTAATATTATAAAATGCATTGCAGGAAAAAAAAAATTAACACTACTACAAAGAAAGGAGTAATTAGGTTGGGAGGCCTACTACCCAAATCCAAGATGGTGGCATATATTAAAAAAAGAGAATACAGGTTTGATCCCTGTTTAGAGCAGGGTGAGATTATCCTTTAGGCTAGTATAGGCTGCAGCTTTGGGTCTCTAAAGCTTTTATAAAGCAATGATTTTAATTTTCTAGAAGTTATAAATTCTAAATAGTTTCATAAAATGAAATGATATCAATATGACAAACTCATATCTTGATTATTTTATTGTTATAATGCTGGTTATAAAAAAATCTGTTTTTTATTTTTAGTTATGGTTGTATTGAAATATGTGCCAATTTGGTTTGCAATAGTAAAAAATATTGGTATTTCTTAAAGAATATTTTTATTGACAAACAAAGGATAGCTATTCTAGTTTATTTAAAGAATACTCCAAAATATGTAAATGTGTTGGTAAAGAAAAGAAAAAGCAAAAGAAAACAAATAATGAGTGTCAATTTCCGGCAGGAATAAGTCTGCAACAGATTTGTTTCTCAACCGCAACACTTGTAGCCAAAATCCAGTTCAACGATTGTCTGACGTAACAATCCAACAGGCCACCTAGAGACGGCAAAATTGGGTCACACACCCAGCCTTCACTTCTTGCCAACAAGAACGCCTCTGTCTCTCCCAAAAGACGGCTCGCTTTATACAGCCGGGGATCGACTATAATTTACATACGAATTACTAGCCAACGAGATTTCGCGTTAGTCGCCCGAGACCACCTGTCATAAAACATGGATGCCGCCATTTTGATTTTTTTTTCAGCCGGACTTTACATGACGCACAGATTCGTGGATGTTTCCAATGTAGGCCATTCTTTTCTTTCCTTGTCCGTCCAGCATTTCATTTAGCCAGGGACTGTTGCTACATTTGCGTAAGCATCCACTATTCTGCTTACATATTACACATGCCACTCGTTGCCTCTTAGAATGGCAAACTGTAGTCAGTTCAGCAGGACCCAAAGACTGCTGCCTTTCAGTTCAGCTACAGTAAATGTTGATAAAATATATCATGAGTAAAAAATATTCAAGATGGATGCAGGTGAGCTAGAGAGTGGCTCCCTCTGAGTCAGGTAGGGGGCATAATATCATTAACGTAGGAGCTCCAAAAGATCATAATCCAGCTCTCGTTAAGAGGCATATTTTACTTTAGTAAGACTTTCAATCTCTAGCTCATTAGATATTAAGCTTTTTCCCTAAGTTAAAAATTGACTTGGCAATAACTTGTCAAACATTGATTTTACCCTTCTGGTAAACATCAAATTCTGTCAACCACATGTCTGATGGTGTGTTGGGGTTTGGTGTTAACTGGTACATTCTCAAAAAATTATGAAGTGCCTCCTCATTTAATTTGTCCAGACTTGCTTTTTTCAATAGTCTTTTGAACATTCCCACAAACTGTTTGATTGTCCATTAGAGCTGGGGTGATATGGTGGGGTTGTAATATGTTCTATAGAGAATGACTTACAAAAGTCTTGAAATTCTTTTCCAGTGAATTGCGTTCCATTATCTGACACATTGATATCTGGTAACCATATCTCGTAAACGGTCCATACAAAAAATTCACTGTCACTGAGAATGTAGGATTTTTGCACTTGTAAACTTTCAGCCATTTTGTAAAACTATCAACTACCACTAGATAATATGCTCCATTCATAGGACCTGCAAAATCTATATGTAATCTTGACAAAAGAGTGTCTGTCTTTGGCCAAGGTTCTATTTTTGTGATAGGTAGTTTTTTTTTTTATATCTTGGTCCATTCCAGTCCAATATACAAAACTTCTCATGAGAGATTTCATTCTTGAAATAATATAATGTCTGGAATGAAAATCCTTTAACATATGTTTCTGTAAAAGACTTGGTATTCCAATTCTTTGTCTGTACATTAAACACCATTGTGTATTGAATATGCATTCAATTCTTGATTCTGTACTTTTTTAGTTTCTTTTAATTGCTTCTTTATTTTAGTAATAAAGCCGTCCTTTTCTGCTTTTTCAATTTAATTTAATGTAACTAGTAATTCCTATACTACATTGTGCAGAATTTTTTTTAATTTCCATCTCGCTTTTTAGTGCTGCTATGACAGTGTCATCTAATGCTTCTGCATTTTTAGATATTAACCTAGATAACCCATTCACATATCCTAATTCTTTAGACAGTTGATATGCCATCATAAAATTATAATTTAACAGGATAGTACACCAATGCTGTAGTCTGTTAGCTGTATGGGTAGGTATACCTTTCTTTGAACCATATATTGCTAATAACAGTTTATGGTCTGTTTGTAACATGAAATTTCTTCCATGAATAATTTCATGGAATATTTTCATAGGGAATAGGATTGCTAAAGCTTCTTTCTCTATCTGGTTGTAATTCCTCTCTGCCAGTAGAAGTGTGAAGCATGAGTGAAAGCTTCATTTCACCACCATTGTATTTGTGTAAAATCATTGCTCCAACACTGTAATCACTAGCATCTGATGTTATTATAATTTTTGCTTTTGGATTGTAGTGTGCTAACGATAAATCCGACGTAAGACTTTTTTTAATCTCGTCAAACACTTTTTGATATTTATGATCCTAATTCTACTTTACTCCTTTTTTCAGTAGATTGTTAAGTGCAGCTCTCAAATTATGTACAGGGTGTCCATAAAGTCCGTGTTCACTTTAAAAAATTTATAAACTTTATTTCTATTTGTGATAGAAATAATTCGTAAAAAAAGGATTAGAAATAAGTAAATCTATATTTTTTAAGGTTTTATTGAAATTTTATTTAAGTTTCCACATGTCTTCCATCATTAGCAATACAAAGGGTAATACGATTTTGCAGTTCACGGAAAACATTTGCCAACTGATTTACAGTAATGCCTGAAATCACATTAGTTATTTTAGCTATAATTAAAACTAGGTACATTAAACTTTATAACATTTTTTACAGATTATTTCTATCGCAAATACAAATAAAATTATAAATTTTTTAAAGTGCACACGAACTTTAAGGACACCCTATATATTAAGTACATAAATTCAATAATAATTAAGCAAGTCCTAAAAAAAGCTTGTAACATAGTTATGTTGGATGGTGTAGGCATATTTCTAATTGTATTTGCCCTTGATGGGTCTGGTTTCCTACCATTTTTTATCGATAATTTGTCCCAGATATTTTTGGTAAAAACAATTAACATTTTTCTTCACTAAGCTTGAATCAGTATTATCTTAGTTTTTGCATAAATGTTTTGTCATGCCCAACATGTTCTCCTTTTGACACACTTTTGATCAGAATGTTGTCTGGATATGACACTGAAATTGCAATCTGCCAGTATGTTATCCATGGCTTGCTGAAAAATAGTTGGTGCCACCTTTACACCAAAAGGAAGTCGATTAAACTTATATATAAAACTCTGTGCGTATTTATGGTCATTAAATAAGAAAATTGATCTTCCATCTGAATTTGTAAATATGCTTCAGAGAAATCTAGCTTTGAAAAAATTTCTTCTGGACTTGGTAATGGGTAATTGTGTGTTTCGAGACGACTATTTAATGTAGTCGAGAAACCTGCTCAAAAATGAATTTTGTATTCTTTTTTCTTTACGTACACTGCTGGTACAGTAGGGCAGGTCAATTTTGGAACCGTGGTAATGCGATGGTTATGATAGCTGGGATTTGACGTGATAAATAATGACACTTTTTTCTTTCGCAAATCATTATCATTAGGTGAGCAAATGACTTTAAAGGTTGAAAATTAGAACTTTGGCATTTTCTTTTGGTGATCAAAGATTTACTGCCATTAAAAATTTCCATACCATTGGGGAAAGAAAAATGTGTAAATGTCATTTAATAATAAAAAAAAATTGTCAATTAAAATATTTTCATTGATCTCAAGAAATCGCATAAATGATATAAGGATAATAAATAAGGAGAAAAAAAATTCACTTGTAAAGGTGAAATGGAGATTAAATATACCGTATTTTATGTAAATGACTGGAATAAAAGATATCTTCTTTTTTCTCTATCATGGAATTCAGGATTTGTTATTTTTCAGGAGAAAAAAAAAAAAAAACTAATTTTAATTATCAATAAAACACCATAAAACTAAGAAATTTATTCATTTTAATGATAAAATATTATAGTTTGTTTTTAATTGTAAAAATGATTAGTATTTTTATTTTATTTTTATATAACAGACTTAATTATTTGAAAAAGAAAGAAGCTTGTTTAATCTACATGATTTTATATATTTAATTGACTGGTGTTAAATCAAACGTGTTTGTTTTTCTGCTGAAGAAATGATATTTCCATTTTTAGGTAAGTAATACTGTTTCCTTCTTTCTATTTTTTTTTTCTTGCTTCAAATTAAATTTTATCTGATGACTTTGCTTTAAAGTGCCATACAAAAAATTGCCAAACAAGGCATATAGTCTGCACTTGTCTTCCTAACAAGAAGGTAATATTAATTCTATGGTTGTTTTTTGTTTGCTTTGTTTAATTTGAACTAATTCTTGTCCTGATTTTCAAAATTTAAAAGTATAAATTTTATTCTGATAATCTTCCTTTTTCTGGTAAATAATATTGTGATATTTTCCTTAATATTTGTCATGTATGCTAGATCTGTTATTAAATGCATGCACATTTTGAAATTGCAGGTTCCCATTGAAGAGAGGGAATATTTAAAAGATCAGAGAGAGAGAGAGAAAACAGGACCAAAAGGCAGTTTGCAACTTGGACCTATCGACAAAGATGCTATCAAAAAAAATTGTTGAAAGAGAGAGATTAGGCAGGCAGATTGAAAGACAGCAACAAGATTCTTCACATTTTGCTTCCTCTACATACAATATTATTTCACAGACATCTTCCACACACTCAGTAACCCCTGCGTTTTAGTGGTTTTATCACCTTGCTTGAGGTGAAAGTTTAAAAACAAATAAAAATAATATAATTAGTATCAATACTATTTGAATTTTCTTTTTATCAAGAGTTATTTAGACTTGAAGGCAAACTTCAAAATTCAAATTGGCGTTTTCACATCTTTGGTAACTTTGTAAATATCTCTTATCAATCTACCCTAAATTTCCTTTTCCTATACTAACTCACAAAAGTGCTGCAGGTCTTCCAAGTTCTTCAATTTTTTATGGGGAATGATGGCATTTTATTGTTAGTTCTTTTAATGTCATAGTTCAGTGTGTATACTAAGACTGTTTGCTCAATGCCTATGGATGTTATTTTTCCATTTGGTATTGATGACAAAACCATTTCTATATTTACTACTTGTTTCCAAAACTATTAACTTGCGGTGTCTAAATTGGGTATTAAAATCAAGTCTTTTTTTTGTTTTTTCTTTTTACTCGTGTCCTTTTAACATTTCTTCTTCTGTGGGTACTATGCATGATGCATACTTGGGTGATCATGTATCTTTTCAATTTATGATTGACATATTCATATAAGATTCTACTGGGCATAAAATGGGGGATCGGTTTCATATTGTCATTAAGTACTAAACTGACCCCCCCCCCCAATTTTTTTACTACATATAAATATCCTTCCCTAGGTTCCAAGTGTGATGCGCTCTTGGGCTATCATGTTTCTTTTCAAATCAGGATTGACATATTCATATAAGATTCTAATGGAAAGTGGGGGATCGATTTCCTATTGTCATTAAGTACTAAACTAATACCCCACCCCCAGAATTACTACATATTAATATCCTTCCCTAGGTTTCATGCATGATGCACTCTTGGGTGATCATGTCTCTTTTCAATTCATAATCGACTTAGAAGAATTCCTGCAAAGGGCTGCCATTACATTCTGCAGTGACCCAGTCTGTTCAGGTATTTAACCCATAGCTTGGAAGTGAGAAGTTGGATTCATAACTTTCCAAAAGTGTATTTATGTGTAAGTGAATGTAACGAACTTGACAGGAATTTGAACTCAGTTCACTGATTTCTCATTTAGAGCCATTATCCATCACACCACCTGCATCTCTGCTAACATTAAATGTCCCAATGGTCAAATCTATATGCAAATGGAAGCATTTATAAACACAAAATTAGTAAGTTTCCAATTTTTAATGGTTTGACAACTGGAGAAGTCATGACTTTCTCCATCAGTATTTTCTTTTTACTAGACAATAATTTACTGTATCTGTGTATAAAATACACCCCTGCTAAAAAAAAAAAAAAAAAAAAATATTTGAGGTAGTTAAATTTAACCTTTGTTCAACTTTTGTATCAATTAAAATAAAAATTTATATAGTCTGCAGTATGTTTTGAAACAAAATATTCAAACAGTATTTAAAGCAAAAGGACAGACATGTTAACACAAAAATAAACTCACACGAGAACTTTAGCATCAACAAGACATTTAAGCTGTTCTTTCATAATAAGTGCAATCAATGGAGGTCAGAGGAGCACAAATCACTCTCTCTAACGGTTGCATTTGCTGATGAGACTTTTCTGTTATACAGTGCTGCACAAATGTGAATCCCTCAGTTAATATTAAAAAAATCCCTATTTTTTTTCCCAGATAACACATCTTAAACTATATATTAATTAAAAAAAAACCTTCATTAAACGAATTACAACCACTTACAAAATTTCTCAAGCTGGAATAAAGATATTAATTAAAAATTAAGATGTGTGCAAAAGTAAGTGAACCCTTATATTTAATATCTGGTGACTCCTCTTTTTGAGATCACAGCATTGACCAGTTTTTTTCTATAATTTTTAAGAAGCTCCTGGTAGTAGTGAGTGTCAATTTTAGACCATTCTTCTTGGCAAAACTCTCACAATTGCTCAATATTACCTGGGTTACTTGCATGTACTTTAACATGAACCACACATTTTAAATTGGGTTTAGGACTCTGATTAGGTCATTTCAAGACTTGAAATTCCTTTTTTTGAACCAATTCTTTTGTGAATTTGCTTTGATGGTTTGGATCATTGTCCTGATGGAAGATCCAACTCTGATCCAAACCTAACTTTCAATCCGAGGAGAAGGCACTTCTGTTAAACATTGCTTGGTATCTTGCAAGGTCTATTGTGTCATCAATGCATACCATTTTGCATGTTCCAGTTGCAGCAAAGCACTCCTAAATCAAAATGCTGTCACTGCCATGTTTAAGTATTGGCACCAAATTCTTCTCTTCAAAAGCTGTATTAGAAGCTCGCAGATATACCTCCTCTTGTTCCTACTAAAAAGTTTGAGCTTGATCTCATCTGACCATAAACCTTTTGCCAGAATATTTCTAGCTTATTAATATGAGTTTTGGTTTGTTTGTGCTTTTTTGTAAGCAGCTCCTTTTTTCTAGGCATTCTACCATGAAAACCGGCGTCGTTCAGATTTCATTGTACTGATTCCAACATTCATCAGGGAGCCTTGGAGAACCACAGAGGTCACAGCCATGGTTTGCTGAACTAGATGTCTGTAACGAAGAAAACGGCAACTTACCTCGCCAAACCAAGCGACAGCGTGTCGCGTGTATCCTGACAGAAAATGTGGCAAAAAAGAAAATTACTTACCCCCCACCCCCCAAAAAAGGGCATGTATTCCGCATGACATGCTGAAGACAGAATATTTAAATTAAAAAAACAAGTCCCTCGCTATAAAAGTATTTTGATATGCAAAAATTGAGCGTCCTCTCCCAGCTGTCGAGGAATGGAAAAAATGCTCGGCCGATAAAAGCAGTTGATGTTCTTAAATCTGGGAATTTGGGTATTTTGACTACCGTGTTTGTTGGAGAGCGAGTTATTTTTCTGACTGGTTGCATGCATTGTGCTTTGTGAGATAGTACCTGCGAATCAAGTTTTCAGCATTTCTTTCTGTCTCCAATGTTTGAGTCTGAACTTAGTGATTTATTCTGTGTTGTGGAAGTAATCTGTGACAAATATTTCATTTGCAATCCCAGATTGCTTACAATGTCTATTTGCTCTTGCAGTTACTTTTTGTGGACAGACACTTCTTGATTGTGATGCCATCATACCAAAGGCCTTCCATTTATAAATAATTTGTCACATGTTGGAGATATGTCCTCCAAATCATTTTGATAGCTTTTTGTAATCTTCATCATTATAGGTATCTCCTATGCAATTTTTTAAAGCTTCAGGAAGTTCTTTTGATCTTAGTATATTTTGTTTTTAAATTTAATCTCTGTCCTCTTTTGCCTACACAATGAGTTATATTGGTTGACTTCAGTATACCAAAAAAAAAAAATGAATGTCATTTTGATTTTTACATGTGCACAAAAAATTATTTGTACTGGCAACCACCATGTAAAACAAAAATACAGAGTGTAAATGTAAGGGTTCACTTACTTTTGCACATCTTAATCTTTAATTAACATTTTTATTCCAGCATGATAAAAATTTTTTGTAAGTGGTTATAATTCATTTAATGAAGGTTTTTCTTAATGAATATATAGTTTAATTAAGATTTGTTGATTATCTAGAAAAAAAGAGACAAATATTTTAATATTATCTTAGGGGTTCACTTTTGTACAGTACTGCATGACATGGATATTGGAAGCTTGGCAGATCCTCCCTGAAAGCCTCTTGGCAAAATTATTTTAAAAAATGCTGCATCATGAACGCAATAGTTAGCAAAAAAAAATGACATCCTTTTTGAGGAAGGACAAGATGACTGGATTATGATGACATTCCAGATGACCAAGACATCTATTACACTGACAACATTGATAAAACTATTATGACATTGATATTTGACATAGATGGCAGTGAAGTAGACTAAAATATGTTTAATACCTATGTGAATAATTTTTTTTAAAAAGTAGTTTGGTTTGAGGTTTAAACTCTTTACTAGACATAAGTTTGAGCCATATAATATAACTTAATTTTGGTTGTAATGTTCTGACATGGCAACACATGTGGCTAAGAAAAAAGTTAATATTTAATTCTTGTATGCACAATTCTAATTTTTTGGCTTAAAAATCTGGAGAAAAAGTGGAGTGTATACATGAATAATCATGGCAAATGGTTACAGTGAAAGATTTACATCAGCTGTACAATTTGGTTATTGAAAATAGGGTTTCCAAATCTGAGAGAAAGTCTTATTCAACTTACAATAATTTGTCTTTTGACTGATCGTCTATTTATTCCACCTTTCTTTCTACCTAGAAATAAAAAAAAAAATAAAAAAAAAAATTTTGTTTATTGAACATTGTTAAAAACAAAACTGAAAAAAAGTACTTTTGGCACAGCATTGAACAAAGTGCAATTGACCAATCAGATTGTGCAGTAAGATAAAACTAACCAATAGAAAAGCAGAATTCATTTCAACACATTAAAAAAAAAAAAAAAAAAAAAAAATGGAATCCTGTTTAAGGTAAAAAAATTCTAATTAAGGGAAATTTGAATAAAAAAACAAAAAAAAAAAAACACCTTTGTCTTCAATTTCTGTGGTCATCATAATATTAAAACTTGTGTGGTTGTCAGGAAAAAGTTGGAATTAAATTTTGTTTTTTGCTATTTAAAAATAAGCTAAAAATAACATCAGTAGGCTAACTGGATTGTTATGATGTGGGGGGGGGCATCAATAAGTCCTTGTCCTAACCAAAGAGCTTAAAAAAAAATTATTAGCCAGAGTGAGTAGAAAATTTTCAGCATCTACCTTGTAAGTCAAATCAAATAAAGGAGTTATGAATTAATGAAAAGTAGATCTGATGGCTTAAAAAGTAAAAAGAGGCCAAATGTGTTTTTTTTTTTTGTTTTTTACTATGACATTAACCCTGTAAAAGGGCCCAAGAACCACTCCAGGTAAAAGGTTACATAATGCTGCCAAAATGCAAGGGGCTACCAGAAGTGAAAGAGAAGACGAAGACTTTAGAAGGAACCTGAAACCTGATCTTAAACAGGAAACAAGGGATAAATCTGTAATCCTGTTCAAATGACTGGGGAGGAGTGTGAACAGGATGATAGGCAAACCTATATACTCCTATTGAGCAAAAAAGTAAATAAATAGTAAATAAAATTTCTGAATTTTAGGTGCAGACATTAGAAGAAACAGGAAAAATTTTCATTCCTTTCTTCAATATAGCTGTTTATAAAAATGTTATTCAACCAAATTGTATGGAAATAGAACAGTTTAGTTTATGCTCTGAGTCCGAGCTAAGAATCGATTCACTTTGAGCATGGTAATAATGCCACTAAGACACAAGTGAAAGAGAGTGAAAAGACTTTAGAAGAAACTTGAAACTCAATCCTAAATAGGAAACAAGGTATAAATCTCTACTCCTGTTAAAAAGAGCTGGGAGGAGTGTTAACTGGACAATTGGCAAACCAATCTACTCTGATTGATAAGGAAGAAAAATTAGTAAATAAAATTTCACAGTTCAGGAGGCATCGTTAGATGGATAGAGTTAAAGTAGATTTTAGAAGGAAACAAAAACTCAATCCTAAGCAGGAAACAAGGGATAAACCTCTACTCCTGTTAAAAATGATAAAGAGGGAGTATGAACCAGAAGATAGGTGAACCTATCTACTCCTATTGAATAGAAAAAAATAAAATAATTAGTAAATAAAATTTCAGAGTTCAGGCGGAGTCATTAGAAGTATTGAGTTGAAGTAGACTGTAGAAGGAACCAGAAACAAAGGATAAACCTCTACATTTGTTCAAAACAATATATATCTGTGTGTGTGTGTGTGTGTGTGTGTGTATATATATATATATATATATATATATATATACACACACATACATACATATATATAAGATAATCCTAAGGAGCCAGGCAAAACTACCTAGGTTTCACCCAAATGGATCGTCAGGATAGTGTGTGTGTGTGTAGATGGATGTGTGTTTATATGTTAAATTGTGTGTATATGACTAGTATGTATAGATGTATGAATGCGTGTGTATGTGTATACACGTGTATGTACAGTCAACGATGAACTTATTCGTACATCCATCAATTTTGAATATTTTTATCCATTTTTCAGAATCTAATGCCAGTATGATGCTAGGTTTTTTATGTTAATAAGCAAAAAAAAAAAAAAAGGATAGAAAACTCAATTTTCAGAACAACAGCTTAAATACAACAAATTTGACAAGTGAATTATGCAAAATAGGAGAAGACAAAATTATTCGTACATATGATATTGAGCACTTTAACCCATAAATATAGCATACCTTAATATAATAATAATTACCGTGTATGTGTGATTAAATATGGAACAAATAGGAAAATATTTATAAATTTAACATGTTTCACTTTTATTTTAGCCCTTTTTCCCCAAAACCCAAAATATGTCTTAAAAAGCATCATTAGATTGAAACTTCCATGTGGATGTCAGTGAATGATGCCAAACTCATTAAGAAATATCTAAACTGTCATCTGTGTACAACCACTTCTTCAAAGAGATGATTAAAAATGGTTTCGAGCAAATGAAGTAAGGACCATCCGTCTTCAAGCCCCATGGACTGGCGCTACAGAATCATAAAGAATTGTACCAAATAACAGAAACCACATCACTTGATTGAGTGATTAGTTTTTTTTTATGGCTTATCAACCTTTTGCTGAAAGCATTTTTAGATTGTAAGATTTTCTTTTTCTTTTTTTGAGATAATAATGATTTACTGATAAAAGTCCTGCTAATTAAATGATAGCAGGGAGGGAGAAGGTGAATTCATACCTTTCCCCAAGGATATTTGCACATAAGTGAATATAACAAACCTGACAGGAATTCGAACTCAGCTCTCCAATTTCCAATTCTGAGTTGTTATCCATTATACCACCCACATATCCAAGCTTACAGCACCTGGTATTTAGAAGCTGTCACCCACCCAGATACTGGCCAGGCTCAACGTTACTTAACTTTAGTGATCGTCACATCATTTGCAGACATTCAGCAACAACATGGATATCACATGTAACTTGAAGAGAAAATAATGACATAATCAAATTGTTGACATTCCACACCACTTGAAACATAAGGTTAGGAAGGAAACTCCCATCAATACTGTGATAACAGTGGATTTGAGAAACCTATTTTCATGAAAAATTGGTTTAATAAAAGAGTTTATAAATTTCAATTGAATGTAGCACTGGCTGCTTGGCCAATGAACGCTGAATGCTTCCATATAAGGAAACAGCTAATATTACCATTAGAGATAAGAAGAACAGATACTACAATTTGATCCCAGCCCAATGACCAGGAAGTGAAGAAACGCATTACTTGAGTAGCACAGGCTGCTCGGTCAATGAATGCTGAATGTTTCCTTATAAGGAAACATTGAATATTGTCATAACCATTACATTTAGCTTAATATTTACCTCTGCCACGTCCCCTTGGACGTCCTGCACTGGATGTTGGCTCACTCAGCTTTGAAGAGACACTGCTTGACGGTGAAGATGGCTCATCTTTTATGGATATTGAGATTTCCTCATCCACACTGATGAATTTGTTTCCCAAAGTAGCTGGAGAATCCACTCCTTCAGCTTCAGTTGCTAAAGTTTCATCTAGGCTGTCCTTACTAGTTTCCTGAACAGAAAAGTAACATTAACAAAAACAAAACAAAAAAAATATATTAATTTTACGTAATTTAAAAAATAACAAAAAAAAAAAAAAACTATCCTAAAATTGTAAAAAATTTCTAAATTAAAAAAAAAATAAATGGAAAGGTAAATTAAAAAAAAATTGAAAAGATAAATTAATAAAAATGAACATAATTAAAAAATAAAAATGAATATGTTAACTATAAAAAAGTTAAAATTGTAAATTAAAAAAAAAAAAATTTATGAATGTAAATTATAAAAAAAAACAAACAAACAAAAAGGTAAATTTAAAAAATTCAAAACTAAATTTTAAAATTATAAACATTTTTGGAAATTTCTTTATTTTGTAATTGTTACTTATATTAAGATAGGTACCTTCATGAGATTGCTAAAAAAAAGAGCGCAGCATGAGGCAAAAGATGCTAAACTTGACAAAAACAAAATTTTATCATCTAAATGTTTATGTCAGTATTAAGAGGAAAGATCAAAGTATTTTTTTTTTTTTTTTTTTTTTTACATTTTTTAATCGTTCCTAGCATGTCTGAAATTTTCGTTAAAAATCTTGTTTTTTTTTTTTTGAGTCAGCAAAATTGACATCAATTGACAACAAAAATCAATCATGTCAACCATTTTTTTCCATTTGTATATATATATATATATATATATATATATATATATATATATATATATATATAAATGAAAATCTCAGTTTCAAATTCTTTTTAAAAATCAGTCATTTTTTCAGAACTTATTTTAAGAAAATTAGAAATTATAATATTTATTTAAAATATTTTAAAACAAACCTTACATAGTTTCTGCACTGAAAAGATGTAGGTCATAACAAAACAAAGCAGGTCATAACATTTCACATCCCTTGACAGGTGATGAGTGATGATTTCATCACATATAGACAGCTTATTTGAGGAAAAGTTATCGTATGGAAGGACAGAAGTGACATAATTATTTACATTTAAGTGAACCAACTTATTTACCTTGTTATTTTTAAGGAAGACTTTCAGTGCTCTATTTTTTTTGTATTTAGCTTTTACCTTTACATTTACGATGCTTTATGGAAAATATATTATAAAAAAAATTAAAATAAGACTGTTAAGAGGGAGATTAAATTTCATAAGAAAGGTATCTAATTAATTTATAGGTACCTTTCTTATGAAATTTTATCAGAAGTGTACATAAAATACTATAATTTTATGTATATCTATTACATTTTACTGTGTTATTTGTATTTCCATTCATTAAATTATTAATTTTGATATTTCATTTATGGAAAAATGTCATAACTGAGATAGTATTAAAATAAGATTATATAAATTTCATAAGATAGGTACCTAATACTTGTAGGTACCCTTCTCAGTTGAAATTGAAAAATCAAATTAACTTCTCCACACATTTTGCAAAAATAAAGGCCCTAACAGCGGAGAACAATGCTTCAAGTGACTTTTTATTGTATTCTTGCTGGTCTTCCATACATTTCAATTACAGCCATTTTATGGACACAAAAGCCATCTGGAATTAATTTTTTTATACCATTCGGGTCTTCTGATTGTTATAAGCTATACAACTTATAATGCAAAAAGATAAAATTTAATAACACCATTGACTAAACTGAATGCTGTTTTCACTAATTTTAGAATTAGTAACAACTTTAATGTAAAAATAATAAAATAATTTAAGAAATAAATAATTGTTTTAAAAATTCATTTTTCATCAAAAAAGTTTTTTGTTTTCAGACAATATTATCCATATTCATAAAAGCAACTAAGAGCATTTGAAATTAAATAATATCTTTGTTTCATTGAATTTTGCATGTTACAATTCAGAACTGATTTTCAGGTAGAGGGGGTCCAATTAAAAAAAAAAACAACAAAATACACAATTTGCTTCATCAAAGCCTTGTGCTTTTAACTAATATAATCACTAAACTGAATGATATTGAATTTCTAGAGTTCTCATAAAAATTAGTTGGGGGGGTAAATATATATAAAAAATTTTTTGGCATGACTTTAAAAAAAGTAAACATATAATAATTTCCATCATTTATGAATAGTTTCTGAAAGTTTCATTAACATCCGGCAATTATTTTTATTTTTGCAAGATTTTCCAAATTAATGTGTCAAAAAAAAAAAAAAAAAAAACAACCATGCTAAACATGTTATTTAGTAGTTCTGGTGATAAAAAGAGAAACAAGGTTTTTTTTTTAATCAAAACTTAGAATGTTCTAAAAAGAAGGAAAATTTTTTTTTTTAAATAATTTAAAAAATACTTTGTTCTCTCCTCTTAATGATAAACATTTAGACGATAAAATTTTGTTTTCATCAAGTTTGGCGTCTTTTTCATCATGCTATGCTCTATTTTAGCGATCTCATGGAGTTACCTATATTAAGAGTTTTTAAGTTAGAAGAATTAGAATCAGTTCATTAAAAGCTTCATTTAAAAAGATCAAACTTTGCACTTTGCTGAGAAGAATAGAAAATAAAATTCAGTGCATAATGCAGAAAGATCCTATTTATTTGCACACACATCTTCAAGAAAAATTAAATTCTATGAACTGAATCATCTAACTTCATTTCAAAATAACTTCAGTGTAATTTAATTTCTTGTAGTTTTTAAAATTGAAAATTCATACAGATTCAACATTCAGCGGCCTTTTGCTTTCCTTCTGTTCATTGTTTCTATATTCTTTTATCAACAAAATGTTCTTTATTGATTTCTTATTTGTCCACCACAATAATGTTACATGTCTCATGTTTGGAGAGGAGATAGTTCTGGGGTTTTTGTTTTTTTTAAATTATTTTTCAGATGATTCATCTTTGCTATTTTCTTTTTTCTTTTTTTTTGTTTTAAAAACAAAAACTTTAGATACAGTCAAATAGTATTGGACACAAAAATTTTTTTAAAGAAAAAATAATTTCTCATTTTTAGTATTTTTTTTCAGGTTCAAATCAATTTTTAGGCTTTTAGCCACATTAATTGTTTCTTTTTCATGTTCAAATCAATTTTTATGTTTGCAACCACATTAAAAAAATTATTTTTCATAAAATCTTACAAATTTTCATGCATCCAATACTTTTATGTATAACTGCATATTCTCTGGACACTTTATAGCTTAGCGTTAAAAATTCTTTCGGTTTCTCATTTCTAATTCAATTCAAACCAAATCACAGTACTGTGTGATACGGTTCAGTGCTAACTTGAAGAAAGATAAGGAATTAAAATTTTTTCTTTTAAAATACTTTTGGAATGTTTATCAGGGTTGCTCATCTTCTGAGTAGAAGTTCAGTGACTTAAAAGTTTTCACATTGGAAACCCGACTAAACCTTGGGCAACCAATTTGTCTACTTAAAAACACATGAGAGCAAGTGACAATGGTATATTAGAAGAAAAACTGGTTTAATGTCTTTTCACGTGTATGCATAAAATCAGTCGCTTTGAAATGCCAAGTCCCGAGTAGAATCATTGAAGCGAAACTATTTTCTAAGATAATTATTGTATTTGAAATTCTATGGCTATGAGGAGAGAGGAAAAATAAACAACAAAACACACAGACATACACACAAAGAAATACATACAAAAATGATCTATTTACTTAATAAAGATTTTCTTACATCTGTTTTTGGCTGAATTAGTGGTGGCGCCGTAACAGCTGAAGATTCTGAAATGTTAACAGTTTGAGAGGTTGAGGTTTCAAGATATGCTGCTGCAGCACAAGCCTCGTCCAATTCAGTTTTAGGGGAGAGTAATGGTGCCTGTTGCTGTGTTTCTTCATCTTGTTCTACTTTGGAGGAAATTGAAGCGGCAACTGAAGCGAGTTTCTCATCGTCCACTTCAAGCAGGTCTTTGGCCTGGGAACCCATTGACGAGGTGTCTTCATCTTGAATATTACTCAAGGGAGTTGGCTTTTCTTCCACACATTCTGTAAGGATTAAAAAAAAAAAAAAAAAAAAAAAAAAAACATGTAAAAATCAGGCAAACTATTGATAAATTTAGAGAAGCTGTTTCCTCACTGTACTAACTTCATACCAGTGAGAGAGAGAGAAAGAGGAGAGAGAGAGAAAGAGGAGAGAGAGAGAGAGAGAGAGAGAGAAAGAAGAGGAGAGAGAGAGAGAGAAAGAAGAGGAGAGAGAGAGAGAGAGAGAAAGAAGAGGAGAGAGAGAGAGAGAGAAAGAAGAGGAGAGAGAGAGAGAGAGAGAAAGAAGAGGGAGAGAGAGAGAGAGAAAGAAGAGGAGAGAGAGAGAGAGAGAAAGAAGAGGAGAGAGAGAGAGAGAGAAAGAAGAGAGAGAGAGAGAGGAGAGAGAGAGAGAGGAGAGAGAGAGAGAGAAAGAAATAGCTAGAGAGAGAGAGTGAGAAAGATATGAATAGAGAGAGTGAGAGAGAGGAAAAGATAGAGAGAAAGAGATAAGGCAGATTTTCAAGTAAAAAAAGGTTTGACGCCAGTATTTAAGTCAAAATGGACTGTATTATTTGCAGCATTAGAACAAGTTAACAAAGAGTTAGACAGACTTGAAGTAGTGAAAAAAATTAACCATTCAAAATGGGCTTCATCAGTGGTGTATGTAAAGAAAAGAAATAATAAAATTTGTGTATTGTGTGGATTTCTCAACGAGATTAAACAGTTGTTTAGAAACACATAACTACCTATTGCCAAGTCTAGTAGAAATTTTTTCCAAGAGGAATGTTGGAAGAATATTTTCAAAGCTGGATCTCTCCGAAGCATATTTACAAATTCAGATCGAAAATGAATGCTCTGAATTAATGACCATAAATACGCACAGAGGATTATATAAGTTTAACCGACTTACTTTTGGCATAAAGGTGGCACCAGCTATTTTTCAACAAGCCATGGATACCAAGCTTGTGGATTGCAACTTCGCAGTGGTATATCTAGACAACATTTTGATCAAAAGTGTAGTGAAAGAACAACATGTTGGGGATGTGAAAACAATTTTGGAAAAACTAAGAGAATATGGATTCAAACTTAGTGAAGAAAAATCTGAGTTACTTTTGCCGAAAATTAAATACTTTGTCAAATTCTTGATAAAAATGGTAGGCAACCAGATTCATTGAGGGCAAATGCCATTAAAAATATGCTTACGCCAACAAATGTGACTACATTACAAGCTTTTTTAGGACTGGCTAATTACTATCAAATTTATGTTAATTTATGTTATGCATAAGTTAAGGGCTCCACTGAATGATCTTAAAAAAAGAGTGAAGTGGAATTGGAATGATAAATGTCAAAAGTTGTTTGACAAAATAAAATAAAATAAAAAAAAACAAAAAACACATCAGATTTATCATTAGCACACTATGATCCAAAAGCAGAAATTGTAGTGGCATCAGATGCTAGTGAGTACAGTATTGGAGTGGTGATTTTACACAAAAGAATGGCGGTAAAATGAAAGCCTTTGCTCATGCTTCACAATCACTTCTACCAGCAGAGAAAAATTACAGCCAGATAGACAAAGAGGCTCTAGCAATTATATTTGTGGTGAAGAAATTTCATAAATTTATTCAAGGAAGAAGTTTTATGCTACAAACAGACCACTGACCTTTATTATTAACGATATATGGTTCAAACAAAGAAAGGTATACTTATGCATATTGCTAATAGACTACAATGCTGGGACGCCATCCTGTTAAACTATGATTTTACAATGGAGTACCAGGGTTACAAACTCGTATCCATACAACTGAATATGTTAGCTCTATCACTGATATTGAGTGCTTTCCAATAAGTACAACACACACATATATATAAGTAACTACACTCATCTCAGAAAACCTTTGGTTTCTTGATTTGCTAATGGTCAAATCAATCTCGAAGGAAAAAAAAGGTTTTAAAAAAAGAAAGTTATGAACATGAACGTCCGTCGAAAATAATCGTACAGCATACAGGTCCAAAGCCCAAAGAAAAAAACCCCGATACAAGTAATCAACTAACTTAAAAGTGCTCAATACAAAAGTAGAGCAGACCTAGTCAAACCTAGTGAGCCAGACAAACCTACCAAGGTTTCACCTAAATGGATCGTCAGGGAAAGCTGGCTAAAGAGGTAAAGAAAACTGTATACTTATAGGTGATAAACAAAAGACCAAGACCATGTGACCAAACATTAAAAAAAACAAACAAAAAAAACCCACAACACAACAATTGGGAAGGTGGGGGAGAAATTTATTCAAAACGGCTTAAAAGGGAGGGGTGATTTAGAGACAAACACAGGCAAAAATGGTTAAACAACTATATAACCAGGGGAGACGGGGCCTAATCCAATAACCAAGATCTTCTATGTCTGTTTTTGTTTTAGAATTTAATAAATCTTTAGGTTCCTTATATAAAGCTATGGCTAATTTTTCCTCTGTACATAGCTTACAGAATTGTTGACCTGCTATATATTTAGAACATCTTTTTAATATTTCCCATTTGAGGATTGAGTCTTTGTTAT
Source organism: Acanthosepion pharaonis (assembly GCA_903632075.3). Lineage (NCBI taxonomy): Eukaryota > Metazoa > Mollusca > Cephalopoda > Sepiida > Sepiidae > Acanthosepion > Acanthosepion pharaonis. The sequence continues at coordinate 184,387 of CAHIKZ030000637.1, forward strand.
TTTCCTGTTTAATTTTCCATACATAGCTAGATAAAGTAGTACTATGTTTGTTTTTTTCATTGTTAAAACTACTCGTATGATTATAATATCTTTTTTTTAAATACGTCCTGAGTAGCTCCCATATACACTTTAGGGTTTCTATCATTATTGCAGTCATCTATGTCCTTGTAAATTTTAGCCTGGTACACCACGCACTCCTGTTGACATTTTCCCTGTAGGGGACAGATTTTTTTGTTCCTACAATTACAACTAGAAGTAGTGGCGCGTGGATTTTCCCTAGTCTTTTACCTTATTAAAACCGCTAATTAAAGTCGCTATGTTTGGCATACAGCAGTAACTAAGTTTGATGCTATTTTTATTAAATATTTTATGTGACTTAGTTTTCTTGGGGAAATTTTGTTCCAATAGATTGAAAAATATTTTGCCAATTTTAGTTCTTCTTACAGGTAAGTTAAACGGAGAGTTAAACCACAAAATATTTCTATTTCTATTTTTATGTCTATTTTGTGTTTCAGTGTTATTATTTATGTCAATATATTCTAACTTATGTTTGTGACCACTTTTAACTAGAGCTTGCTCATAAATTGATTTATTAGCATCGAAGATGTCTTTATTCGATGAGTTGGTAGAAAGTCTATGGCTGATACTTTTTGAAATATGTCTTATGATATGCGCTGGGTGGTTAGATTTTACATTTAAATATCGGGGTTCGTGGTTATCTTTCTTAGAAGAGGAAACAGTACCATTTCTTAAATCTAAAGTGATGTCTAGGTAGTTAGTGACTTTAAGGTTGGTTTCAATTTCAAGATTAAATCCAAATTTTTTGAAAAGCCTGGGATTACTTTTATCCACTATGATTAATCCGCCATCACGGTAGAACCCATGGTTGTTAAAATCTATATGATCGTTAAGCCTATTGAGTAGCAGGCATCCTACTAAGTCGCATACCACTGCTCCATCATATGCTCCCATGGGATTGTCAAAACTATTTACGTCGTCTTTTTTTATCCATAGTTCATTATTATGGAATAATAATGTTTTCCGGCAGTGTTTAATCAGGTCTATTTTGTCATCAGAAATCTGAATATACTCTTTGGCTAATTGGAGAGCTTCTTTAAGAGATTTTTCTGTGATTGACGGGTAGTATTCTTTAATGTCGTATCTAATAAATGAACATCTAACATCTTTATTATAGTTCTTAAACCACCTAATACAATCATTAGATTGGTTTATATTAAGGAAAGTCCTTAAAGACTCACATATTTCTTGTAAAATGACCTTATTTTACCTAATTCTGTTTTTGTGGGGTTTATTAGCCGACATTCAGGGCTGCTAAAGAAATTACTCTTATGATCCTTTACAGTAAATAATTCAATTTTCTTTTCCTCTTTAGCCAGCTTCCCCTTGATATTAAATATGTGTGTGTATATATATATATATATATATATATATATATATATAAATGAATTTAATTTTTGATTTAATGTATTTTTACTACTTTAAACACTATTTTTAGTGGATACCTATATTTGAGTCAAGGCATTGCTTTATTTTAAACAATATTTAGTGCCAGAGGGAACATTTTTTTTTTAAATAAGTTTGATTGAGCATTCAAGCTGGATCCACTCAAATATAAGTATCCACTAAAAATAATGTGTGAATATATATATATATATATATATATATAGTTAAGGTAACAACAAAGGTTGGTATATAATCCAAATGGATCCTAGTAATATAAAATATTAAAATTGATCCACAAAAAGAGCTCAATGTATGAATTTGAATTTGTTTTTATGTCAACATTTTAGCACTAATTCATTCCTGATTCAACTAAAATGTCGACATAAAAACTAATTCAAATTTCTATAATATAGGTTGAACTTAATTAGCTACCATATTTCCATAATATTCACTCCCCTCTAACTCTTCAAATATCAACAGTATAACTAATTCTAATTTCTATATTTAATTACCCCCACTCTATAACCTCTTCACACTATATTATTATTTACAAACTTTCCATTAATCCCTTACATCCTTTTATTTATATATTTTAAATTTATTTTTAGACCCCTTTTTATTCCTCTTAATTTTAAATTAAAATTTCATTCTTCACATAACACCAAATTAATGTCAAAGTTAATATTTGGGTTTAATTTTATAAAACTTCTTCCTTTTAAGACAAATACCTCCCACCATGTCTCGTGCCTTTCGTCTGAATGAAACATTGAAATAGATAAATTCTGTATTAATTTTTCAACAGGTTGGTCTTTTCACTGTTAAATTCTACTTTCTGCCCCTCCTGACTGTATAGACAAGAAACCCAGCCCACACCAGTGTTCATAAGACAGATGACCAATATCTTAATCTGCTGAAATAGACTATGCCCCATATGAGGTAAATTTGGATTTTATTGTTTATTTTATATATATTTTTATTCATTGAAAGTATTTTAGTTTTGTTTATTTTTCTTTGCTTCTGTATTTTGGTGTTAGGATTAAAATTTATTATTATGGGATTTTAATTTAGTCTTTTTTCAGTGTTAATTCCTATGTCCATGCTGCCTATATCAATAAATGGTCTATATCTCATATTAAGTACTCTTCCCCTATAAACATAGCAAATTTTAAACCACACACACACATGGTGCCCAATCCTGATCTTCTCGCAAAATGCAACATTGGTGGAATTCGCAACTGTTTAAAACCCTTGTTTTTGTCATATATAAAAATCCAACATGGCACATAAACGAAATATTCAGCAAAAAATCCCATTTGTCAGTAACATTTTAAACAACCCATAGAATGTAAAGTTCTTAAAGCAAACCTGTACCAAACCGTTTTCCTGAATCTTCGATGACTTGGCTGTCCAAAAATGACAACATCAAGATGAAATAATGGAAACTGACCGTGAAAAACATAATTATGCGCAACAAGTTTTGATCAATCAGTAAACTTCTGGACCTTTTCGGGCGATGCAATAGGATCCAGACCGTTATTGTTTGCACATGGAATTATTCACTGGCAATTAATCTTCGATTTAACTGTGGAAAACGTCACTCGCCTGTTAGCATTAAGAAATTATGCACAATTTTCTGAGAAAAATCACCGTTTTTGTATGAAAAAATATTCATTTTCACTTCAAAATAATATCAAACTTCATCCGTTTCTCCTTAATTTGGTGTGAACATCATTGAATAAAAGGAACGGCTAAATGGCCTGATGATGGGAAATACGAAAGACATGTGGCGAAAAAAAACAATGTCGCCTGCTAAGTGTTGTTGTCATCACCCAGGTCACGGGGTGTTAAAAACAAAACGAAACACAACAAGCCATTGTTCAAACATAGGTTTGGAAAAAAAAAAAAAAAAAAAAAAACTTATATTAAGCACTACCAATGTTGACCCCTTTTTTTTTTTTTTTTTTTCACTCTTTGCTCTTATCTGGGAGTGGTGGGTTTTATTACAAGCTGATGATAACTTGTTCTAAACGTTTATTGCTGGCTAGCTGGCTGACCTTTGACCCAGACATGTCAATTTGGCTTAATTTTCCTTATTCCTGCTATTTTTTGAAAAAGGAAAAAAAAACAAAAAAACTTTTGGTTTCTGGTGGTCAGGAATTGCAGATAAATCTTTCGCCTTTTACTAAAGATTTCTGTGGCTGGGTCTCAATTTTTTTTAATCACTGGCAGTCATATAATTGAAAATTACCAATGGACTTTGTTGCATTTTGACCCCCTAGGAATGTTGATTTCCTTTCAGAAAATACCTAGTTTCATGGGGGTTCAAAAGTTTCCTTGATATTTGTTTAGATGATGAAAGCAGTCATTTTTCAATATTTTATCCCTATAAAAGTATGAAAATCCATTTTTGCAGAGAAAATGACTTTTGCCATTTTTGTGATGATATTTACTTAGGATAGAAATTTTTTACCATAGCAACTCTGAATTGACTTTACTTAAGTTCAGTGGGGCTATAGGAAACTTCAAACAGCTGTGAATTGGGCCTTTCCTGATGCAGTCACAACTTTCTGGGCTTGTCATGTTGCAAGGATAAGTGATCACGGAATACCTATGGCCCTCATACATAGCCAGCTTGTCTGTTGGACAGCCCTGACTCAGGTATAAAGAGTAACCTCTCAGCTGTTAATGTGCCTCATACTAACTTCAAGCAAGTTGCTCCAGGACAGAAATAAACAGAGATATTTGTGTCAGAGTAGTATCACAAATTTTTGAAAATCAGTCATATTGACTGGCTAAGAGACAAAAGACAACGATGAAAAGTGTCAGGAAATATTCCTGTGGCTATGTCCTGAGATCCTCACTGTTGCGCAATATGTGGATTGTATGCAGGTCATGAGCAGGACTGAAGTGTCACATACAACACAAACATAAAGACTGAATGAGGTTGCTAGATCCTCATATGTCCAAATTGACAGAAGAGGCCATGATCACACACACACACACACACACACACACACACACACAGATTCTAACTGCAAGTAAACAAGAACGGGAGTGAAACTATGAATATGCAAATGGGAACAAGATAGTATTAAGTCTTACCTTGAGTGGTTGAGAGATTTTCTGTGGTTTGCGTGTTAATACTTTCTGTAGAATCTTCCCTTACAGAGATGAGATCTTCGATCTTTAGCTCTGTTTTCTCTTGAGATAGTTCAGGAGTAGATGCTATTTCCAGGAGAGTTCTCGGATCCACCATATGGATCTTACTCTGGGCTGGAGTTCCTAATAATTTTGACAATGTTGGAGCAGCTATAAACAGATAAGGGAGAAAAAATTTGCCAGGAATTTATAAATTTACATAATTATTTGGTTTGCATTAAAACATATTTCTTACAATTAGGTAAGTTTGTATATCTTGATTTGAAAGAGGTGTTCTATGCAAGGAATTCACAAATTTAGCATTGTCTCTCTTTTTCTTGAAGACAAAAAAATAATATTGCCATGAAGAATATAAGAGTGAATAGAATATTTTGCTTAGTGGGTAAAAGCCCAAGAAAATAAAATAGGAGGTGAAAAATAGACATAAGAACCTTCTAAGTAGCAAATTTTAAAGCCCAGTGCTACTAAATTTTGAACTTTTTTCTTAATAGTAACCCAAAGTAGTCATTTTAGGCCACAAGAGAATGTATAGTGCTACTGTTTCTTCAAATTGACTTTTCTTATTAGTAGCCCAGTATGTTGAAAAGAAAAAAGAAAAGAAAAGAAAAAAGAAAGAAAAGAAAAAAAGAAAGAAAAGAAAGAAAAGAAAAGAAAAGAAAAGAAAAAAAGAAAGAAAAGAAAAAAAGAAAGAAAAGAAAAAAAGAAAGAAAAGAAAAAAAGAAAGAAAAGAAAAAAAGAAAGAAAAGAAAAAAGTTAGTTAGATTCAGTGACAGGACCAAAGAGTGTGAGTTCAATACCCGTTTAAGGCAGTGGAGAACTTGCAGAGGGGAATTAACAGGAGATATCATTCATTAAATATGGCTCGTGGAACTAGTCTACTCCAGTGAGTGAAATAAAGGGTTCAGTTTGTCATTCCAACCACCTTAAGAAGGCCAGATTGTACAACGTCCGAAACATTGTAATAAATATGGCAACAAAGATGGGGACATTAGTCCGAATAATGTAAATAATGTAAAGAAAAAAGAAAAGAAAAAATAGAAAAAGGAAAAGAAGGAGAAAAAAATGGAAAAAAAAGAAAAAGGGATCCCAAAAAGTTCTAAGTAACAGTATTTCTAAATTTAGTAGTGTTTATTTTTAAAAGTAGTCCAATCTGCCAGTAGATATGTTTTCTCTAGAGGACATGAAATCTATCATAGTAAAAAAAAACAAAAAAACTGGGGTGAATATATACAAGCTCATTGTAAAAGTAAAGTGACTCCCCCCCCCACGCATTTAATATCCATTTGTTTGTTAATAAAATATTAAAGATCTGCATGTGAAATTGCCACTCTAGGTCACAAATAGCAAATTGCATTACAAGACAATGTTCAGCACTACTAAATTTTGAAATGACTTTCTTCTCATTAGTAGCCCAAATTAGTTTCGTTTTAAAAGTAATTAGTAGAAAAAGAAAGGAAAAAGAAGAAAAAAAAGTTATTAATAGAAAGATGTCTAAATTTACCAGTACTGGATTTTTAAAAGTAGTCCAATCAGAGAAATATATACTATATATATATCATATATACTTGAGTATAGCGTGAGTTTTTATGATCAGTTTTTTTTGGGGGGGAGGCACTATACACAGATATTTTTTTTTTTTTGAAGAGGTTAAAATACATGGATTTTCAGTGATTGGCTGCACTATACACAGATAAACTTTTTTTTCTGGAAGGGTTAAAATTCATGCAAAAAAATTCAGGAGTCACACTATACATGAAGACAGTTTATACATGAGTATATATTGTAATCTAATATGGTAAAAAATGGGGGATCAATTCATGATTGTTTATATTAAAAAATTAAAAAAAAAAAATGAAAAGAAAGGGGTGATCTTCCACTTAATCGCCACTTAAACAAATATTGAAGATCTACGAATAGAGTTGCCAAATTGAGCTATTGTTGTAACTTAGAAAATGTTACTGAATGAGGAATAACCAAAACGGAGGTTGGAAATGAGATGGTAATCTTTATAACATCAACAAAATACAATACTCGCCAGCAGCATGAAGTAGGTAAACCACTGCTGGGGGTGAACTACTTAGACAGTATATTACCCCTACTTACAATCGTGTCCAATATATTTATGAGGACATACCCATTAGTCTTCATAGGTATGGTATATAACAGCTACCAAGTAGAAAATTGGTCAACATATGAAAGCCCAGTGCTGCTAAATTTTGAATTGATTTTCTTATACCAACCTAATTTACAAAGTGGCCTCAAAGGGTTGCAAGTTGGGAAATCCAAAGATTGTGTTAGATTTTTAATAGTCAAATCTGGTAGCAAAACTATCCTAATGTATATATGCCCCAAGGAGAATGATAAGGATCAGAAACAGATTCTAATATCAGCCATGCTTTCAATGTTTCTGGGTCAAAAATTTGAGACCAAAATACAAATATAAAATTCTTTTGATAGTCCAGTAGATATTTATCATATAATGTGGGAGTAGAATTCTATGCACTAATGAAAAATTGCACCAATACTTTCCAAAAAAGAAGAAATTAATTTTAAGTTCTTAACTGAGGGAAACACTAATTGTTCAGTAATGAGATCATTCCTAAACAGAAATAAAAACTAGAAAAGAAGATAACCTACTTGGAAAAAGAAAACCTATTGGAGATTAGATTGGTCACTCAATTGCCAAGTCACCAGGAACTGGACCAATCACTAATCAACACAGCAGGAATTAATAGTGGGAATTTATTAGTAGTAATAAAAATCCTGCAAGTTGAACAGTAGCAGTTGTGAGAGCCAGCAGTTTTGGAAGAAAAGTGAAAATGTGCAGCTTTCTTCAGCAAACAGATTATGTTCTAATAATAGTTTTGGCCTAAATCTAAAAAAATTTGATTTGTTCTTGTTTCCCAATGAGCAATTAAATTGGGTAAGGTGGTAGTTTTTGATATATTTTAAAAAGTGTGCAAAATTTAATAATAGCAATTAAAATGGACATATTAAAACAAAAGAAAAAAAATAACAAAAACTGGTAAAGGTTATATTGATACTCTCTCATAATATTATCAGTATTGAGGAAAGCTCACTCTGATTTTCACTTTAAAGCTTGAGAGTAAATTTATATTAAGCCCTAACAGCCATCCCTCTAGTAAGTATAATTAACTTTTATACATTTATGATATAACATCTAGTCTTTGATGTTTTTCATTTTAGTCACTGTGCCCATTTCTTGTCACCTGATTAAAGAGGAGTGATAAGTCAGTTGTTTTTTTCATTCATTTGAGTATTACCACTTTATATTAATGTAACCCCCTTCTTTTTTGTTATTAGTTCATCTTTATTATTATCATTATCATTATTATTTTGTTATATTTTAGTAATAGCATTGTCAGAGTGGTGTATAGCATTCATTCCAATTTATATCTAATAGAATTTGATTTGATTCATTCATTTTTTATGGCTTATCAACCTAGATTATTTAAAGCCAGAAAATATTTTTAGATTTTAAGAAATTTTAATAATGACTTTAGTGATACAAGTTTTACTAATTAACCCCTAGCTGGGAGGATAAGAGGTGGATTCATACCAAATCAGAATTTGATTTAAAAAAAATATTATAGCATGGATATAAAGTGGGGGATCAATTATATATTACAGTCAATATATAAACAGATCCCTCACTTTGTGGAAATGGTAATTTCTATACATTTATATTCCACAGAATGTAAATAAATCTAAAAGACATACCTGTGCAGCTAATCAGTATTTGATTGATTGATTGATTTGTTTTTTATGATTTATCAACTCATTACAGGTTATTTAAAGCCAGAAAATATTTTTAGATTTTAAGAAATGTTTTTGTTTTTTGAGATAATAATGACTTTAATGATACAAGTCTTATTAATTAACCCATAGCTGGGGAAGAAGAGGTGGATTCATACCTTTTCCAAGGGTATTTGTGTGCAAAAGAATATAATGCACCCAACTGGAATTGAAACTCAGCTTTCTGATTAACAATTCTGAGCCATTATCTATTACACCACCCACACATCCAAGCTTACAGTACCTGGTATTTCTAAGTGGTCACCCATCTAGGTACTGACCGGGCTCAACATTGCTTAATTTTGATGATCGTACTGGGACCAGTATTTCAATGGGATGTGGCCGTAAGCTGTTTAAATAATGCCTCATCATAATCAGTAGTACTGGATTTATTGGTTTAAAGGCTGTTAATATTATTTTAATCAGAATGGTTAGTTTACCCAATAAAGTCTCTTATCCAGTCTCTGAAAGTAAAATTCCTGAACATTGACAATACCTTTTTCTTTACTCAAGTTTTTGATAAAAAAAAAAAAAAAATTACAAATGTTTGTAATTTTCTTTCATCATTTTAAAAAATCTTTTTTAACAAAAATATTTAGCATAGAAAATGATGAAATCTAAACTGGAGAATGTTTGAGTAGTGATACTGTCAGTGGGCAGCAACAAGAAAAAAATAACCAAGGCTTTGACTAAATACATTAGTTTTAAGTGCAGTTGATGCTAAAAGAATGACATGATTATAGTAAATCCATTATCAGTAAATAAGTAATCATTAGAATGACAGTTTTGATCTATTTACTTAATAAAGCCTATCCAGGATATCAAAGATTATAATTTGTATTAAAATCATTGCTACACACACACACAAAAAAGGCAATATATTTCTATAATAATTTATAATGACTTCATTTTCATTAATCATTTCATCTCAAGATGGTGATAATGGCATCAAGATACAAGGGGTTATTGGGAGTGAAAGAGAATGAGAAGACTTTAGCAAGGAGAAAGGACAATAAAAGAACAGGATTCAAGAAGACAGAACATAACAATTGATGTCACATTTAAATTTTTGAAGATTGCAACTAATTGGATGAAAGTTCCACAGAAGAAAAGTGAAAGGAATATTGACAGAAACCTTTAACTTGATACTTTTTCAAAAAATGACCTATATCAAATGGATATTTGGGCCATGCAACACAAAATTCAGTCAAGTTAACAGAATTTTTTTTTTGCCATATTTAGCCTGTTTTTATTTCTAATCCCAAACTACAAATAATGCTAAAAAATAAGCCTGATACAAAATTATCTATAAATATATATAAAATTACATATGATAAAAAAAATAGCTTTAAGGTATGCTATATTTATGAGTTAAAGTGCTCAATATCAGGGTTAGAATGTATGTAAATATAAAAATATATATGTAGACATTGAGGTCAACACCCAGTGGCAACAGTCTGTTTCATGCTTAAACGTAATCATTAGGCCATCTGTGTTGTGTTTTGCCTTGACTATTTATACATGTTGGCCAGTGATGCATTATGGGTAGATCTATTGTATTATTCTAACAATTATCAGGTGGTTGTAATGGCTGTGTTTTCAAATTATTTTAGAGGGTTATTGAATGGAAATAATGGTGGATCTGGATAGTTTTCTGGCTATTTTACAGTATTATTTGTTAATTTTATTGTTGATTGTTATCATGTTTGTGTTTATGCATGCATTTGTAATTTGTTAATTTGTTTATTATTTACTTATTAAATAAGTAAATAATTTACTTATTGTTTTAACCTAGAAAAAAAGGTTACTGAATAAGAATAACCAAAATGAAGGTTGGAAATGCTACAATAATATTTATAACAGGAACAACATACAAGATTCGCCAGCAGCGTGTAGTAAGTAATCAATTGCTAGTGGTGAGCTAGAAGTGAATCAAGGTGAATTGCAAGTGAAATCACACAGTGAATCAACATATAGTATATTCCACTCTATTTATAATGATTGGGACGTACCCATTATAGTCCATAGATACAGTATAACACTTATTAAATAAATAAATTTTAATTTGTTTATTTATTAAATAATTAAATAGATTCAGTAAATGATAAACAAATTAACTATGAATGCATGCATAAACACAAGTAAACATAATAATAACAAAGAACAATAAATAACAAAGCAATCAATAATAAAGTTAACAAACAACACTATAACATAGCCCCCAAATCTGTATCCAGATCCATTATTATCTCCATTCAATAACCCTCTGGAATAATATGAAAACATAACCATTATAATCACCTAATAACTGTTAGAATAATACAAAAGACCTACCCATAATGCATCACTGGCATGATGATTATGTTTAAGTATGAAACAGACTATTGCCACTGGATGTTATATGTAAATATTCTCAGATGGAATGTATTTATAAATATAAAGGCTTATAAATTTAAGAACATTCATGTTTTTTTTTAACAATTTGTCATACACAGAAATAAATCCGACCACAATTTTGATCTAAAAAAACGCTGCACTCATCAAAAGACAAAAGTAATTTTCTTTAGAAGGAAAATTCTTGAGAGTGCTGCCATTGAATATTATCAAAATATCGATCTATCCCCCAGTTTTTTTCCCAATCTCACCTTCTCTGAAAAAATTACTACTTCCCCAAGCCAACATACACAATAAATATATTGAAAAATCAAAAGAAAACAGTTAAATTTATCTTTTCATCCTTTGAAGATGTACAGCACAAATGTCCATCTCATACCATAAAAATCTAAACACAATCCAAGCAATATTCATTTAGAAAAAAAAAAAAAAGACTGAATATTATTAACTTTAATTTTTGCCAGACTGTATTATAACACTGTGTCCTCCGCATACTTTGACTGACCTTTCAACCACCTGATGAACATTCATGAATATTCTCAAATTTAAAAGACTTGATAAACCAATGACATCCTCACCTTTCTATATAAACATGTGCAACGTAATAAATCCTACATTCTCATGATAAAGTCCCTCAGAGGACAAAATATGTCAGCTAAGTATAGCTTTCCTTTTGTCTCTTTTTATTCATATATATATATATTTCAATTGGGCACTGTTGAATGACAAGCTAATTTTATAAACAACAGCCACCTGTACTAATGCAAAGCTCTTCAGTAAAATGAATAGAGCCCTATGGCTGATTGGCATTTGTTTACATTTGTAAAAACAATATGCTAGATTTAGCTAGCTCATTCTGTCGAATGAAGATAGCTCAGTGGTAAAAACTCTAACACCAAATCGGTTGGGTTTCAATCCTTTCTTGAGGCATTCGGATGTCTAGTCACACTGAAGGGCTGTGAGGAGCGAAACAGTACTGTCTGCGAATGACATATGTGCGTGTGTGTGTGTGTGTGTTATACTGTATTTATGGACTATAATGGGTATGTCCCAATTCCTATAAATACAGTGGTATATACTGTATGTTGTCTTCCACTTGGGATTCACTTGCAATTCACCTTGATTCACTTCTAGCTCACCACTAGCAGTTGATTACTTACTACATGCCGCTGACGAATCTATGTTGTTTCTGTTATAAATATTATCGTTCCATTTCCAACCTTTGTTTTGGTTATTCTTATTCAGTAACCTTTTTCTAGGTTACAACAATGTATAAGGCAACAATCCCACTTTTATACATTTTTTGTTAAAGATGACTGACAAAGTATTGCAATTAAGCTTTTAATTTAATTTTTCTTGTGTACGTAAAGGAAAAGCCAACACTCAATAACAATAACTATGAACTCAGCCACAATGTGCTGACCATGTCTGATTTTGTCGAGAATTTCAATATATAGTATGAAGACCTGATATGGCAGTAGTGATTATTATGTTTACTGTGATTAAGGTGGATGAAAAATTTTATCTTTTTTTTTTTTGATATCACATATCCTTCTTGGGTCAGTTCACACACCTTCATTTTTTCTGTTTACTGTGACCATTTTGCTTAAAGTTAGTATTTCCTTGACTACAGAAGAAAACTTGGAAAGTTTCCAATACACGCTTAGACTTTGAGGTGGGGGAGGTGGGGGGAGGGACCCCCGAAAGTGATTAAACCTACTCCATTTATTAATTTTGCACTTTTTGATCCTTCAAATAATTTTCCAACCTCTTCTTTTATTAATACCTCCAGTTTATTGCATATACAGACCCCACCCCCAATTATTAAGATCCACCTTTTTTGTTTTTAGGCACTTATGAATATTTTAGTGAAATTTTCACATTCCAAAAATTATCTTTGAATAGTGAAGAGAAAAAAAAAACAAAAAAAAAACAAAAAAACAAAACAAAACAAAAAAAAAAACTGTGTCATTTTAAAATGATACCAGGATATGGGTAAAAAAAATCCTATCTCTTGGATTCAGTCAATCAGTTAAGTGCCATACATGATACACACTTAGGCAATCATGTCTCTTTTAATTTATAACTGATTAAGTAGAAAAATTTCCCACAGTAGGTTGCCATCTCTTTTTGCAGTAGACTGATTGCCAACCAAGGCTATAGGACCCAATCTGTCCTACTATTAAACCCATCTCTAATACCAATTGTAATATTAGCAGTTTCCTTGTATGGAAACATTCAGTATTCATTGACCAAGCAGCCAGTATTACTTGACTTTTGCTTTTCTTTCACTCACGGGTCATCAGACTAGGATCAAAGTGTAATATCTGTTCTCCTTATCTTCAATCAGTCAGTTAAGTGACATATGTGGTACACACTTGGGTGATCTATTTCAATTAGGTAGATGGTTTGCGGTTTCTTTCTGTGGTGGACTGGCTGCCAATCAACTCTATAGGATCCAGTCTGTGCTGCTATTTAACCCATAGCTTGGAGGAGAAGAGATGGATTCATACCTTTCCCAAGAGTATTTGCATGCATTTGAATGTAACAAAATCGACTGGAATGCAAACTCAGCTCTCTCTCAGCCATTATCCATTACACCACAACTCGCATCCTCATCTCTTGAATTACATAGAATACATTAAATGATTTTGATAATAGCAGCATCCTTAAATTAAACCTTTGCTACGAAATTGTTTTAAGAAATGCAACTTACAGGTCGAGGGCGATGTTGTGATATCTTGTGAAAGTCTAGTTATACCAGTGGACAGTTCGGGAGAAATTGTGTTCACTATGGTGGGTGCAGTAAGCGTCTTAGGGACAGGTAAAGCAACCATGGCAGGTAACTGTGTGGTCTGAGTGCCTGTCACTGGGGAGGACAGAGTCTGAAGTGGGGGTGCACTGCTGCTGAGAGTTGCAATGTTAGGAAGTGCAGTTGGTATGTGCTGTTGTTGTTGTTGTTGCTGTTGTGGTGTAGAAAGGGGCTTACTGGGCAAGGATATTGTCAGCCCTGACGAGCCTGAGGTCACTGTAATGGGAAGTTCTACTGGAGCCAGCACAGATGTGGCAGGTGATGAAGAAGTGGATGATGATGATGAAGTTGATGATAAAGATGACAACGTATGCGCTGAATGCACACTAGTTGCATCAGACACTTGCAGGTGCTGGTATGCTTGAAGGGCTGCCGAATGCTCTAATTCTGCCTCCTGAAATTCAAAGAAAAGTGCATCAATTATTCATAATATTCTATTGGAGGATTGAAACGTTTAACAAACTACGATTATTGTCAAGAGAGATGTAGGTCAGAAAAGTGTCATTTAGTCGCATCACAATGTGTGCTTGACTAATACAATACATAAATACAAGACTTTAGAACAGGAATTGGAAGTGGGGGTGTTACCTGAATTTATATATTAAAAAAATTACTTTAGATGACCTACAACTCTCTAAAACAAAACACAGACAAAAAAAAGATAAAAGGGGGAAAAAAAGAAGGAGACAGAAGAGGGAAATAAAGGAGGAGGAGACAGACGGAGAAATAATAAAGAAGGAGACAGAAGCGGAAAGAATAAAGAAGAAGGAGACAGAAGCGGAAAGAATAAAGAAGGAGACAGAAGCGGAAAGAATAAAGAAGAAGGAGACAGAAGCGGAAAGAATAAAGAAGAAGGAGACAGAAGCGGAAAGAATAAAGAAGAAGGAGACAGAAGCGGAAAGAATAAAGAAGAAGGAGACAGAAGCGGAAAGAATAAAGAAGGAGGAGACAGAAGCGGAAAGAATAAAGAAGGAGGAGACAGAAGCGGAAAGAATAAAGAAGAAGGAGACAGAAGCGGAAAGAATAAAGAAGAAGGAGACAGAAGCGGAAAGAATAAAGAAGAAGGAGACAGAAGCAGAAAGAATAAAGAAGAATGAAAAAATGAACTAGAACAGTTTAACATTTTTAACCATGATGTAAAACGGCTCAATAAGAAAACTATATAAAAAGTTAAATAGAAAGACTTCATTGGTGTTATTTAATAAAGCCTGTTTAGAGATTATATATATATTGTGGGAGATAGACGCAAAGAGCCCAGTCTTGAACAAGTCAAAGTCCTGAAGACCTTCAACCCCTTCTCTGTGTGGCTCACTTTTTACTCAGATTTTTGGGCATGCATGCAAATTAGTGATAGTTAAAAAAAAAAAAAGAAAAAAAAAAAGAAAAGAATCACACGTGTATTTCTGACTAAATTGCTAATGGCAACTCTGACCCATGCGGGTAAGGGTTAGAGTTCCATGGTCCCATTTCAACAAACACACGTAAATTATTTTCGGATAGAGTGTATCTGTAAAAGAACAAAATGAATAAAAAGACAAGAAAAAACTATTCCCAGCTGATGCGTTTCATCATCTGAGGGACTTTATCAAGGCAAATGTAGGATTTATTTTATTTATATACAGGAGTTTTATGCAATGTTTTCTTTCAATCTCTGACAAAGCTTTAATAAAAGTAAAACATGTTAGATTGAAATGTTTACTATTTGTTCTTTATTTTATCATACAAGAGCAAGGATGATAAACCAATGGCATCCTTGCTCTTGTATATAAACAAAATAAATTCTACATTTGTCTTGATAAAATCTCTCAGAAAGCTTAAATCGATGGCTAAGAATAGTTTTCCCTCATCTTTATATATATATATATATATATATATATATATATATATAGTGTTTATATGTTATTTTTATAGATATAATTTATTTAAGTAAATGCAGCATTTTTTAATTAAACATTATTAATTACATTTACCAGCCTGAATATTCAAGAAATTTTGTATAAAGTGTGCTTATCTGAACATTCAGGCTGGTAAATGTAATTAATAATGTTTAATTAAAACTGATCATTTACTTAAATAAATTATATCTATAAAAATAACGTATAAACAGAAAATATATTAAAATGATTGTTGGACTTAATCCAATCCAATCCAATCCAATATATATATATAATACCAATTGTAATATTAGGAGTTTCCTCTGTGGAAACATTCGGTATTCATTGACTGAGCAGCCAGTATGACTCAAGTTTCGCTTTTCTTTCACTTCCTGGTCATCAGACTAGGATCAAAGTGCAGTATCTGTTCTCCATATCACCCAAATCACCAATCAGTCCATTAAGTGACATATGTGGTACACACTTGGGTGATCATGTCTATTTCAATTCAGGACTGATTAGGCAGTTTCTTTCTGCAGCGGACTGGCTGCCAATCAAAGCTATAGGACCTAGTCTGTCCTGCTTTTTAACCCATAGCTGTGAGGAGAAGAGAAGTCAAAGAAAGACAGAAGGGAAATAAATGCACCCACACATCAAATATATATATATATATATATATATATATATATATATATATATATATATATATATATATATAGATAGAGAGAGTCTGAATACTTATATCCTGAAAGGACATGACATTTAAAAAGAAAATGAAAAGAATTTTATGACTTTACAATGAAAATCTATTTTAT
This sequence comes from Acanthosepion pharaonis, assembly GCA_903632075.3. Lineage (NCBI taxonomy): Eukaryota > Metazoa > Mollusca > Cephalopoda > Sepiida > Sepiidae > Acanthosepion > Acanthosepion pharaonis. The sequence continues at coordinate 200,721 of CAHIKZ030000637.1, forward strand.
TATCTTATCATAAAATAGATTTTTTGTTATCTATGCAATCAATCTTGTCAAGAGTCCCAATGAGTAATTGAAAAATTACAAAAGTCTCAGTCAACCTCTGATAAGTATTAAATGTTATTATATTTAATTCAATAATAATACACACACTCTTTTATTGTGAGATCAGAAAGCCCCAAGTTTGCTGTAGGTCAAGTGCCAAGGTGGGGAAAGTATGAGAGAGAACCCAGAGGAAGCTACATGCCTTTTTCAGTTGCTGCAGGCCATCTGCACTCTTTAGTTTACTCTGTAGAAGAGAAGAAAGAAGTGGGGATGATGGAGGGGTCGGCTTGGGTTTCTGCTGCTGCTGTTGCTGCTGCTGCAGTTGTTGTTGCTGCTGCTGCTGCTGATGTTGCCGCAACTGTTGCTGCAAAAACAAGTGCTGAAACTGCTGCTGGACCTGCGTCTGTGGGTGCTTTAACTGTTGCTGTTGTTGCTGCAACTGAGCTTGAACCTGGGCTTGCAGTTGCAGTTGTAGCTGCTGCTGCTGCTGTTGTTGTTGCTGGGGTGGAGGTGGAGGTGGAGGAGGTGGAATAGGTTCTGGAGTGGTGACAGTGGTAACTGGAGTCGCTGTTTCCATGGAGGGCATCACAGGGGCTACCACTGCTGGGGCAGTGGCTGTGGTCACTATGGGTAAGCTGCTGACAGGACTTGTGCTATCCGTCTCCAGAGGCTGAAATTAAATAACAGAAAATGTTTGTCAGCTCTTTAACACATTGACTGCTGACCACGAGATAACTCATGGTCGACAGTTTTTATTATGACACCAATTAAAGAGTTATCTCGTGCTTGGTGCTTTTTGATGTTTTCATCTTTGGAAACAAACAAGGAGTTTATTTTAGTGCAAAAACAATGTTAAAATTTCAGTTAAAACTCTAAATCAATTCACAAAAATTGTTTTATTGCCTAGGTTGGTGTACAGAAGAAAATGGGAACATACTGCAAAAGCCAAAAAAGAAAGGGAAAAAAAGAAAGGGAAAGAGAAAAAGAAAGAAAAACAAAAATGAAAGAAAAAGGAAGATAAACGGAGAAAGAAAGAAAGAAAAAGGAAGATAAACGGAGAAAGAAGGAAAAGGGAAAATAAAAGGAAAAGGAAAGAAAAGGAAAAGGAAAGAAAAGGAAAAGGAAAGAAAAGGAAAAGGAAAGAAAAGGAGAAGGAAAGAAAAGGAGAAGGAAAGAAAAGTGCACATAGAGATTTGGACTTTGTAAACTTTTATGATACATACATATTGTACACAGAGTGCAATGGGAAATTGTCACCATTTTATATATTAATTTTATATATGTGCATTGTTTGTTTTGGATTTTGTAGGGTCAGCTGGACACCGTCTATGATAAAAAAGCACTATGAAAATAACACTTACATTTACCAAAATTACACAAAAATATCTTGAAATACTAAAGAGTAAATTTATTCAATAAAATTGTCATTGGCTTCAACCACGGCCTCCAGACGACTTCTAGACAGTCTCCTTGTTTAAGTTGGTGAGTGTTGCCATAATCCTTGTCTTCAGTTCATCTTTGGTGTTACAAGGAGTTTTGTTGGTCTACCCACATATAATAATCAAGGGGGTTGCAGTCTGAGGAGTTTACCCAGCAGGTGTTGCCTCTCTTGATGCAAAAGAAGCACTGGCATGTTGTGCAGTAGACAGAAGACTTCACAGCATTGACAGGACAGTTTTTCTAGGCCACAGTTGTTTTTTTTCTGCTTGAATTTATTGTATTTATAAGAACACATGGCACAGAGGTTGTTAGGAGACATCTTTTGGTATCTCTGGGATAGGAGGCTGACATTTTGCAGGTGTTCCAGAGCATCAGCATTGATTGACTGCCTGTACACTGCAGCTGGCCAGAATGCACCCACCAGATCCATACAGTATTGATCTAGGAACTTTCTGAAGCTGAGGGACTTGGTTTGCTGAGGGAAAGTTGTCTGGAACAACACATCCATTTTAGAGAAATGAGAAACTTGATGAAGAAACATCTTGGCCAGTGGTGATGACAGTGTGTCTTGTACAGACGTGTCATCTGGTCATTTTTGATAGATCTCCCTCCTCCATGTAGTGGTTGTAGTCACTGACCAGCTGATGCATTTTGATCTGGATCATTGTGCCATCTTTGTTTCTATGCTCAGCACTTCACATTTTCCGGGGGTTGTGACATATATTAACAGGAAATTGATGGGCTTTCTGTTATTCCACACCATTGCCATGATGACATCCTTGCATTGAAAGTTATTGTCACCATTTTCTTTATATTCAGGCTTTGTGGGTATTTCTTTCTGTTGGTCATGGCTCTTTCCATGGCAAGAGTATTCTGCATTGTCAGCAAGTACTGGAACAAATCCACACTGTTGTAGTATCTGTCCATTACAAAGATGTGATGCTTTCCTTGGGTGTTAGCTGAAGTCAGTAGGCAATACACAACATTGCCAATCACCCTAATTCCATCAATTTCCTGTGTGGTTTTGACGGTGTAGATCTCTGCTCCCACTATATATCCAGTTTCTCCTTCACAGAGCATGAATGACTTCAGATCAAATTTGTCTTTGATGTATGGCTTGATGGCAAGTCTGTTCTTGAGTGGAATTATTTCTTCGTCCAAACTGAGGTGTTGTCTGGGCACATAAGCGTCAAAATTTCTCCAACAATGAATTTAGCATTGATTTGACCTTGTAGATGTCATCTGCTTTGTCAGTTGTAGCATCAGTTTCATCTATAACATGAAGAAAAGCCCAGATGGAAAGAAATCTGTCTCTTGACATTACTTCTTGAAAACCTGGCATTTCTGACAGAAAATTTCCTCCCCTCGATTCGCAGTACTTTCTGAAATGAGGCTTCATTATTGTTGTTTTCATCTGCAATCTCAACCCAAAGAAAACCTTTGCTTCTGCTTCAGTCAGTTTATCTTTGTATGTCTTGCCGTAGTGTTACTCAGGCTTTGCTTCCTTGATTTGATCTGCACGCTGGTTTGTTTTGGTTACAAAGTTTTGCCAGAACTCATCATTCAGAAGTTGACGTAATCAATTGTGTGAGAGCTTCTGTTGATACATTTTAGAATGTTCTTTTCTCCACTTTTAGAATCATCAAACTCGATGTCATTTGCCTCATATTCCAACCATATCAATCTTCTCTTACGTCTTCTCTGACATCACCGGAGTCTGTGAGGACACGCCTCCTTTAATTAGTTGTTTCTGTATACACAGTTCCATTTTCACTGTCTGTCACAAAATCATCCTATTTGAATTCCATTTCATTATCAGAGCAATCATTGTCATACCCCAGTTCCGATAAATCATTAAGCATATCAATTACTTGCTGTGCAGAGTTCTTTTCTTGCATGTTTTGTCCTTGATTGCTTCTCTGATGGTCCAGATTGAGACTCTGCATGCTTCATGGTAAAAATGATACTTTTTATCCAAAACACATGCACAAAACACAATGCAAAGGTGTGGACATGTTGGTATAACATTTGATGACATCAGAATATTACGGCTTTTCTGATTGGCTCTTTAAAATAAGACAACCACTAGCAAAACACGACACAAGTGTTTACCCACCGTTCAACTGGTGGCTGGGGATTAAGTCATTTTTCTCTACCGCCGGTAAAGCAGTGGTCAGTACTCAAAGGGTTAAGACTTGAAAATTGAAGGTTATTTTACTCCACATTACTTCTGTATATAAATATAGGTCACTAAATAAAATTTCTACAATTGCCTTGATAAAATTCCTCAAGGAACAAAATGTGTTGGCATAAGGTTTTTCTCTTACCCTTTTCATATATATATATATATATATATATATATATATATATATACACACACACACACATATGCATACATTTATTCGTTCAAATGTTATTTTTAATGGATACTCATATTTGAGCAGATGGTCTGTGTTGCAGCATACCTATGGACAATAATGGGTATGCCCCCATTCCCATAAATACAGTAATGAACACTGTACGTGTCTAGAGTTGGAAATTCATTGTGTAATTCACTTGACTCACTTCTAGCAGTTGACTACTACTTCTACATGCCACTGGTGAATCTTATATGTGTTGTTCTTGTCCTAAGTATTATCATCCATTACCAACCTTCATTTGATTATTTTATTCAGTAACCTTCTCTAGGTTACAACACTGATTTTTATTCAGGCCAGCAGATGTAAATAAATATACTGTTTAATTAATAAATAAAAACAGAACATCTACTCAAATATGGGTATCCATTAAAAATAATGTTTAAACAAATAAATTAAATATATGTCAGATTTAATCCATTTCCTAAAAATTGTCTTTGTTTACGTTACAATATGAAACAGAACAGATTTGTATATTTCGAGAATGGCGAAAGATATGTGTTCAAATGCACTATTTGGGCTTTGTTTGATTATGAGGTCCTACATGGCCGAGATGTCAAGGCACGTCAGATCTAATGAGTGCTTTCCATAGGGGACAGAGGTTTGAATCCTGCTGAAGGGTACAAAAGATTTTCTCAAATATTAGGACAGAAGATGTAAATAAATATACTTTTTAATAATAAAAAAAAATATATGAAAAAACAGCATCTACTAAAATATGAGTATCCATTAAAAATAACATTTAAACAAATAAATAATCCATTACCTAATATATATTGTTAAATATAACAGACAACGAATGTCTATTAGGTTTCATCATGAGCCGTTAATATAGCTTAATATAGTGGTGTTAGTTTTGGAAGAAATGTAATTTTGTTGAGTGTGGGTTGCTTTGTTTTAGTATAGATGGCCTCCAATTTCTTCTTTTTACTAACAATAAATGCACTACATATTTGGTTATACTACAACCAGGTTCTCCCATAGACTTACTTATCACCTTTCTGATCTTAGTTCCATTAAACAACATTTTTTAGAAAAACAGCCATGTACATATTCTGTGACCGTTATAGTCACATAGCAAGCTTCTATGTAAACGTAACAAGATGCCATCTTTGATAGTGAACATCTTTGTTGTAATGTCCATATGACCACTAGATGATGGCTCATGTGAGCTTAGATCAATGAACAGCATAATAAAAAAAATATCCAAATGTTTTTGTTTTTATTTTCTTCCGCAACTAACGGCTCATGATCAAACATAATAGACATTCGTTGTCTGTTATATTTAACAATATATATTTGAATAATGATCTGCTGCCCCAATACATTATATATATATATATATATATATATATATATATATATATAAAGAAATATAGTCTTAAGGTGTGCTATGTTTATGGGATAAAGTGCTGAATATCAGAGATAGAGTGTGTGTGTAAATATAAAAGTGAACATTGAAGTCAACACTTAGAGGTAACAGGCTGTTTCATGCTAGACGCAATTGTCATGGCCTGATGATTGTGTCTAGCATGAAACAGCCTGTCGCCTCTACATGTTGATTTCAATGTTCACTTATATATTATATTCTTACTCCATTCTGGACATTGAGTTCTACCTGGATTCTATCCTCATGGAAATATACATATATATATACACACACACACACACAATAAGTTGCTTCTAAAAGACCCTACTATAGAGTAATTAACTGGCAGAGCCTAATTTTAATTAAATTTCCAATGAACAGTGGCCAATCACAACTAATAGTGTCATGTTTTTTCATGCAATCATCAGACAAACCACTTGATGATTTCATTTTATTTATTCACCGTAATTTTGCTTTAATAGATAATGTTGGGGCCACCAACCTTCCCATCAGAATGGAGTGATCTCTCTACTACTAATAGGACAGATCTATAGAGTTCTGGGAAGATCAGGTGACCATCACACTTCCGTCTCTCTACTGGAAGATACAGTTGGACTTTATACTCTTTCTGATGGTTACTGACTAACCTGCGTTCGTTTGACTACTAATCTCTCTCTTGTAAATACCTCTTCAGATATACCAGTATTTTTCCCTATGTATGTGTTTTTCCTTATTTCAATACCCACACGGGGAAACACTCAACATCTCAACAGATAAATTAAAAACAAAAATTGAAAAAAGCAGAATTAATAATGCAAAATATAAAAACAAATACTTACAGATGGGATATCCATTGTGTGGCTTGTGGAGTCATTGCTTTTTTCATCGGTGGTTTCTGAGCCAGGGGTATGGCCTTGTTTTGAAGGAATGTGCTTTATCTTGAGAATACCTTTGGCAAGACAAAAAAAAAAAAAATTTAAGGCTTATATATATTTCTGGAGGGCCCGTCTACAAAACTCCGTAGTCAGAATGCTGAAGGTAACATCAATCAGCTAAGTGACAAATTTTATATTGATATTAAATTCTATATATATGTATGAATAAATACAAAAGGAAAACTTAGCTGATGTGGTGCCTCTTCCGAGGGACTATCAAGGAAAATGCCTCAAAGGCTGAAATCTGTTTTCCTTTTGTCTTTATTCATATACTCTATTTGAAATTTTTACACACACATGCATATAAAATAAGAGGCTAGAGGAGGGTTCCACAAGTGAGAAGTGCAACAGAGGAAACTGTTAGTATAGAACTTATGGATACATCTGACCACTTCGACTGTAAGATGATGAGACCTTACTGCCAATCTAGTACTGTGCTTCAATTCATAAAGTCTAGATGTCAGATTAGTACCAATAACATTGCAGATTCTTCTTTCTATTTTATCAAGAATCTCTAAATACATAGCACAAGCACCAGACCAGATGTGACAAAAATATTAAATGCATGGGTGAATAGTAGACTTATAAATATATAAAATAGATTCTGTCAAGATAAATTGTCTAGGACACAGTGAACCAATTATCTTAGCAGCAGACCCAGCTGTTGATACAATATAATGTTCCCACTTCATGTCATTAGCCTGAGAAGTATTTTTGTTTCCAAATCCTAAATTAATAAATCACCCTCTATCACTTTATTGTTTCTTAGATTTTCTTAGGAAAATAAAAAAATAAAAGATAGTATCTTTATAAAAATTGTTTTTTTAATAAATTAATCTTAGTAACGATTGTCTGGATATTCCTATTATTTGGGAAGGAAAGAAAGAAAGAAAGAGAGAAAAAATATAAACAAAGGATATGCACTCTCTCCTCCCCTTCAGGCTGTTTAGACATAGGAGGGGAAGGTCTGGTTTGCTTATGTTTCGCATTGGACCCACCTCCTTTATTTTACTCATAGATTTTACTAAGTAAATCCAAGAGATAATAAAATTGATTTCTAATACTTGTGCCTAGAGTGCAGAATAAACATAGGAATCATATCTAGTTTACTGATCCAGGCCACTTGAGAATAAATATATATGGCGGGGCTTCTTAACCTGGAGGCCCATGGAAATTGATATGCATGTAGTATGCAGGAGAGTGCAATATAGAGAAATGCACATACAAGTGTTGTGGAAAAACCAATCAGACTGTGAGTGTCTGCTTGTCTGTCTTTGAAAGACTAGTTCTTATAGGTGTCCGTGACTCAAAAAATGTTAAAAACCACTGATATATGGCATATCTTTTCCAACATAGTTTCTGCTAAATTTAAAGTGCATCTCGTATAAGAATTGTTCTCAGAAATCAAAATAAAATTTTATCTTGTGGGGAAAGTTTGGTAATGGACCAGTGCTTCGCATGGACCCACATATCCTTAAAATTCCAGATGTTATTTTCTTATAAGATGGAAAATTGAGTCATGTTTGCTCACCTGGTGTACTGGTCGTTTTGTTGGGGCTTTCTGATAATTCATATCTTCTCTCACATACAGCTGCAGCCGCTTTCTCTTTAGCACGCTTCTCTCTACAAAAGATTTTCAAAAAGATTTATCAAAGAGTGCATCATGAAACCTAGGCTAGCAGCAAAAACTATTTGCTAAAATGTCTCCTACCCATTAAAGAACAAAAAAAATGATTGCATGAAATCTTATTTATCATTTGTAGAGTACCACATGAAAGGACGTAAGAAAGGAATTTTGATTTAAATTCTAGAATTGTTGCTTAGAACAATTCACACCTTCAAGTTTGTCAAGATGTTTCAAATTAGGAAACATAAATGATCATGGCTCTCCAGATTGCTTTCCTTTACTATCTGTGAATTGCCAGGACTTCTTGCCAAGAGAATGAGGTACCCTATAGCCTCTAAGAACTTTCTGTTTCTTTTCTTGAAAAAGATAGTAGAGTGGTTTCCCCATTTCCTTCTCCTAAACTAGTTCACTTTTTTTTTTTTATAGATGCAATGCCCCTTCAGGATGGAAATAATCATGGCTCTCCACAGACTCCTTTCCTTTATTATCTGTGAATTGCCATAACTTCTTGTGAAAGATAGTAGTGGTTTCCCCATTTCCTTCTCCTAAACTAGTTCCCTTTTTTTTTTAGATACCATGTCCCTTCAGGATGGAAACAATCATGGCTCAATTCTTGTTAATTCCCCTCTGCAAGTTCTCCACACTGCCTTAACCGGATATTGAACTCACACCTTTATCCCCTGTCCTTGAGGACACATGGCACAAGGGAATTAACAGGAGATAACTAGTACCTGATATCCATTAAACATAGCACGTGGAACTAGAACAGTCTACCCCGGTGAGCGAAATAAAGTGTTCAGTTCGACATTCCAACCACCTGAAGAAGGCTGGAGCGTACAATGGCCGAAACATTGTAATAAATATGACGACAAAGATGAGGACAATAGTCCGAATAATGGAAATAGTGTAAAAATTTTTTTTCTTTTTTTGGAGTTAATAATGGCTTAGAGATACAAGTCTTACTAATTAACTCATATCTGGGGGTTGAAAAGGTGGATTCATCCTTTTCCCAAGGGTATTTGTGCGTAAGTGAATATAACAAAGCCAACCAGAATTGGAACTCGGGCTCTCCAATTAACAATTCTGAGTCATTATCCATTACACCACCTGCACATCCAAGCTTGGTATTCCCAAGCAGCCACCCATTTAGGTATTGACCAGGCTTGACTTTGCATAATTTTGGTGATTATACAGAAAGTGGTGGTTCCATGTGATATGGATGTAAACTCAAAGTTTAGAATTGAGGAAAACGCAAAAAAAAATTCAAGAATCTGACAAGCTAAAAGTTTCCCCACACATAGCTCATAATTCTACTAAAACATAAGGGATTACAGGGTGTGGAAGAATTAGGAAGAGAAACATTAATGATGAGTAGAAAGAGAATAGAGTAAGCAGGAGGACAGTAGATAGCAATTGACATTGCATTTAAATCTTTGCAAATTAAAGTTGGCTGGATAGCATGGAGTCAGAAGGGAGTTCCACAAATGAGAAGTGCGAGAGAAAAAACTGTTAGCATAGAATTTACAGCTACATATAACCAGCTCAAATGTAAATTGATGAGATCTTGACGCCAGTCTAGTACAGCACTTAAATTCAAAAACTCTAGGCACCATAGCAAAGAGCTCATTCAAACAATTACCATGAAAGTATTTATAAAAAAGACACAGAGAGGCAACCTTATGGTGGGGTAGGGGGAAAGTGACTGAAGCTGAGCTACCAGATCAGGACCAGTAATCTTGCAGATTCTTCTTTGGATCTTATTAAGGAGTTCAAGATAAATAACAGGGGTACTGGACCATATATGGCAAGAATATTCTAAGTATGGACAAATGGTAGACTTGCAGATATGCAAGATAGATTCTGGAGAGAAAAATTGTCTTGCCTGACATAGTGAACCAACTTTCTTAGCAGCAGATCTAGCAATGGATTTAATATAGTCTTTCCACTTCATATCAGCAGAATGTGAGCCCAAGAAGTTGCAATCAGTCACTTTCCTGAAGGATAGCATCAGCCTTGCTGATGGAAGGCAGCAAGGGGCCTTTCAGATGATTAATGGAAAGAACTTACTTTTGGAAGTGTTCAAATTAACAAGCCATCTTTTGCTCCATTTAACTACAGACTTGAGGGTGTTTTGCACATTGACTGCCATTTTGACCTTGTCGATAAGCCTTACTATCAAGAAGGTCATTAATAAAAAAAAGAGTAAGCCCAATGATGAAGCCCTGGGGGAACACCTGCGTTAGTACAAAAGTATCTAGACAAGTGGCCATTCAGGATAACTCGCATTTCACGATTTGAAAGATGTTCAAAAAAGTGTCTGGAGACACCATAACTTTTCAGCTTATGGAGAAGACCTGAATGCCAAAACCTGTCAAAGGCCTTCAAGATATCCAATGTAACAGTCCAAGCTTCACTGTTTTTATCTAGAGCATGATAAACTCTTTCCACAAATATCATCAGTACGTCAGCAGTTGACTTGGAGAAACAAAAGCCATAGTGCTTGTTTGAGAAATGGCTCTGTGATGAGAGATGATGAACCAATTCAGCCTTGCTTAGGATCTCTAGGAGTTTCCCAAAAAGAGGTAGAAGGCTAATAAGCCAATAGCTGGAAGAGTTGGAAGGCTCACCAGAGTTCTTAAAAACTGGAACAACAGATGATGACTTCCATCAAGCAGAAAAGCAACAAGGCATTTATTATATAGTTTAGAGAGAACAGGAGCCATTTTGGGAGCACACTTCTTAATGACTATTACATGGATACCACTGGATCCACATGCTTTGTGGGGATCTAGGTCAGAGATGATAGCAGAAACCATGGAAGGGGACATATGCAATTCATTCAACAGACTTGGTTCTAGGAGGGAAGTTAGGCAGGAATATTCCAGATGAATCAAGAATTGAGGAGAATTTACAGATAAAACATTCAGTTTTATCAGCAGAGGATGATAACACCTTACATTGATTGAAGAGGAGAGGAACAGAGACAAGAAACAGAAAGTTGTTAGAGGCTATAGGGTACCTCATTCTCTTGGCAAACAGAGAATTTGCTACTTTGAGGATTTGCTTATATTTATTGTGAGCAGCAATGAAAAGGTGCCTGTTGTGACAAGAGATGTCACGCTGGTATAGCCAAAAATAGCGGTTCTTGAGTGCGAAAACAGTCAAGCCAGCTGGTGTGAACCATGGAGAGGATTGAGGTTTCTCCTAATATTTCCAAGAAGGGATGAAAGCATCCATGCCGGCTTTGACCCAAAAAGAAACCTCAGTGGCACAATTTTCAATTGGGAGTTTAAAAACGTCAGTCTAAGGGGTGTCACGGAGAAAATCAACAAGTCCTAATCAGCAGGCTAGTAATGAAGAGAGGTATTGTGGAGGAGGGGTGAGAGTCCTGTTTAATAGAGGATTGGAATGAAATATCAATAGCTACCACAGAGGGGTCAGAATTGCCAAGAGGGCAATGTCACAAAGCTCGGCCAGAGTGAAGAGAGGAGGCAAGAAATAAATTAAGTAGAGAAGTATATTGCTTGGTTTTGCTAGAGAAACGAGTAGGGAAGTCCATGATATCTAATATACTACAATTCTGGAAAGAGAATGAGCATTAAAGGAAAGAGCTGACAAAGTTTAGTAATGAAAGACTGAAGCATATGAAGGAGTAGTCTGGGGTCTTGAGAGACAATTCCCTGGTCACTGGAAGATTATCCTGGATGTAAACAGCAAGGCCATGCATGTGAATACCGGAATCTTTTTGGTAAAGAGGAAGATAGCCTGGAAACAAGTATTCATTGGTAGCAATGGAAGAATTTATGTTAGTTTCACAGAGGCCAGCGATATCTAGCGACTAATCCAAGAGGAAATATCCTATGCTGTAAAATTTGGAATGGATACCACGAATATTAGTTAAAGAAAATATTTGTCTATATTTGAGGTATTGTAATTATTCCCCAAAGACACACGGGACAGTGGATAAAAGCTAGTTAGTTGAGTAATCCAGAAAGTGACTTGACATAAAGGGTTATGAGTTACCTGGACACAGGTGAGGGAACAAAAACTTGAAGAGTTACTAAAGGGAATTAATTGAAACTGAGATATCCATAAAAGGCATAGAAATAATGTTGTGAATGTGGCAATAACAATGAGAACAACAGTCCAAATAGTGTAAATAGTTACAATACCACATCTCAGAAATATAGACAGATACTGAAGAAGTCCGGAGTGTACAATGGCCAAAACATAAGTCTGAGCGATGTAAACAGTATAAATACCTCACAATGTTCTTCCATATTTCAGGTAGATAATCATCCATTTGACCACTTTGGATGCATTCAATTTCATGTTTTAATTTCCTGAAAAAAAGCAAAATGAAAATTTCCAAGCAGTCAGAACAGAAGCAGCAGATTTCAGAACAGAAAAAGAAACTCTAAATGCTTGCTTTCATTTCAGATTGAAAAGACAGCTTGAGAGTGTTGTAAATACAGCCTGATGGTTACATAACCAGTATTTGTCAATTAAAATACATAAAAATAAAATGTGGCATGATCAAAGAGATCATGGATGATGTGATCAAAGGATTCATTGCATATTCATATGATTGAATGAAAGATATATCTCATTAACCAGTTGACCAAGTAAATACAAGTTTTGAAATAGATGTGCAAGTATATATCTTAATATCAATATACAGTTTGATTGAATAAAAAACTACTGATTTTTTATTAATAGGGATCACTTCATCATTATATAAGAGTGCTCCATTTTCAAATATTAAACACTTTCCTATTTTTAACAGTGTTAGTCTTTTTCCACCTATTAGTTTAATTAATATTATAATAGCCCTATGGTAGAACACTTTCTAAAAAACACCATACAAAGCACTTATAGACAGAAAAATGGAGTGGATTAAACTGGACCCTTCATTTAAGAACATGCTGATTTTTAAGAATTAGATAACTTTTTCAAGAACTGAGCACTTTTTTGTTTTTCTTACATTGTTAAAATTATTTCACACTTATTGGTTGAAGTAATATATAATTATTTCAGCAATTAGATAGGTTTGCTTATCACCCAGTTCACATTCCCCAACAGTCTTCTGAACAGGAGTAGAGGTTTATCCCTTGTTTCAAATTGGGTTTTCAGTTCTTTCTAAAGTCTACTTCAACTCTATACTTCTAATGAGTCCGCCTGAACACTGAAATTTTATTTACTAATTTTATTTTTCCTATTCACTTGGAGTATAGATGTTTGCCTATCATCTGGTACACACTCCTCCTTGGTCTTTAAACAGGAGTAGTGGTTTATCCCTTGTTTCCTGTTTAGGATTGGGTTTCTGGTTCCTTCTAAAATCTACTTTCATTCTATACTTCTAATGACTCCACCTGAACTCTGAAATTTTATTTACTATTTTTTCTTTTCTTCTCAACCGGTGTAGATAGCTTTGCTTATTGTCTGGTTCACACTCCTCCCAGGTCTTTTGAATAGGAATAGAGGTTTATCCCTTATTTCCTGTTTAAGATTGGGTTTCTGGTTCCTTCTAAGTCTTTTCATTCTAAGTAGTCCCTTGCATCTTAGTGGCATTATTGCCTTAGTTGGGGGTGAACTGATTTTAAAAAAAAGAAAAAGAAAACAAAGAATAAAGAAAAAGAAAAAAAGAAAAAAAGAAAAAGGAAAAAAAGAAAAAGGAAAAAAAGGAAAAAAAAGAAAAAGGAAAAAAAAGAAAAAGGAAAAAAAAAGAAAAAGAAAGCTAATCAATTCTCAGACTCAATGAACTAAACTGTTCATATTTTCATACAGTTTGGTTGAATAACATTTTTATAGACAGCGATATTAAAGAAAGGATTTAAATTTTTTTTACCTCAAAATTAACTTTTAAGAAAGTAGTCCAAGAGACATAAAGATACAAATAAAATCAGAGGTTTATTCCCTCAATGGTAATTGCAATGACTGAATAATAAAATAGCTAAGTTTCTAGAAAAGAAAACTGTAAAATCCTTTGATTTAATAAAAGAAACTGACTTGTATTTGGTCTCTTCATCTGTGATCATCTTCATTAATTCCTCAAGTCTTTCTAATGTCAGCTTTCTCACAATTTGTTCCCCTGGGGTTTCATTAATTTCTTTGTCTCCTCGCTTCCTTCTGAAAGAGAACAGGAAAACAAAAAAGAAGTTATTTGCACAATTTTGTACATTTAACTCTTTAGCAATCGACATTTTCAAACCCACCCCATAAATATTGTCCCTCAATGTCTCATTCTTTAGCATTCGACATGTTCAAACCCACCCCATAAATATTGGCCCTCAATGTCTCACTGTCTGCGTAACTTCCTACTTTATTTGCAACGATACTGTCATGTGATGGCAGAGTATACATTGGGGTGGGTTACATAGAGAGTTGATATTTATGGGGTGGGTTGAATGCTAAAGGGTCAAAGCAAATTTTCTCACTCATGGCAGAATTTTTTGTTTGTCGCCATATTTCCACCTGCAACAGACTGTTAACTCACATGAAGAGTTTATTAAAAAAGAATTTGGGTCATTGTGTGTCAGCTTCCTCATAATAATAGTGATGTCAAGGGAAAAACTGTCCTTTTGACACCTAGTTTTTTTGTGAGCATGAAGGTCTAAAATTGCTTTAAAAAAAAAAAAAAAAAAAAAAATCAATAAAAATTAGTTAAAATCTAATCTAACAGTACTTTTGTGTACCAGACATAAATGTCAGCAAAACAGAATTATCCCCACCTCCCTGCACTGTGCTCATATTGTATAGCATGCTTTTTATAGGCACTGGCATGTTTATTAGACTTATATTAAAATTTGCAGTGGAACATTTATTTAAATTTGCATATTTATTTTGAAAAATTCCCACAAATATATTCCAAATGGCACTTTTATTTGTTACAAAAATGTACCATCAAATTAGAACCGAAACATTTAACGTGTTCAAACCCACGCCGTAAATATCAGTTCTCGAAGTCAGTTATTATTTGCAATAATGTCATCCTATGTTATGGCAGAGTAAACATTGGGGTGGGTTATAGTAGGTTGAACATTGAGAGCCAATATTTACAGAGTCAGGCTATCAGTTATCAGTGCACAGAAAGGACTGAAAAATTATTAGGAAAGTTAAAGCAATGGTTCCCAAATTTTCTCATTCATGGAAAAATCTTTTGTTTGTTGTTCTATTTTCACCTGCAGTAGATTGTTAACATACATGAATGAGTTTTTAAAAATGTCATTGTGTTTATCAGGGCAAAATATCCCTGTAAGTGGCCAATCTGCTGGTGGATTGATGTTTTTATTAAGATATATGGCCAAGCAAAGTTAAAAGGTTTATATCTGCCAATTAGGTGAAGACACATGACAATATACCAGTACAATTGTTGGCTTTCAAACAGTTCCATCTACCCAATTTTGCTCAAAAAAGGTCTAATTATCTATTATATAAAAATAAAGTGTTACTGCTGACACTTGAGTTTGAACATAGATCGCCAGTGAGCAAACACAGGCAATCCCATTATTGAATTAAGTAGACCATGTGACCATATAGGAAACGCATATATGGGAGGTAGCATGTGTCTAATTGATCTGCATTTCTATTCTATCCTCTATTACTAAATGGATTGCTATTCTCTTCTCTACACTATTCTCTATTCAGATCAATACGGATTACTATTCAAGCAAGTACTATTAGTGCGAGTGCTATTTGAAGGCGCCTGACACCAGCATTGTTCAACGGCATACTATAGTTGTATCTGTGATTACAAAGTCTTTACTACAATGAGCATTACGAAAGTGACAACAAGTATTCGCTGACATTACAAAAATGTCAAACGAGTGTTCATTGACATCACAAAATTATCATAACAGTGCACAGAAAGGACTGAAAAATTATTAGGAAAGTTATCAGGTTTCAATTTCCAGGTCATTTTCTTTTTTATAGGCCTTGTTTCTTTAAGATGTAGGTGATCATGGCTCTCTACAGCTTCTATTCTTTAAACATGTGAATTGCCATGACTTCTTCGGAAAGATAGTAGCTTCCCACTGACTTCTCTATAGTTTTGAATTCAGAACAGTCTTTCTTCTAGACTGGCCACCATCCAAGGCTGGCAAACTATCTATTTAGTCCATAGATTTTGTGCTATTTCTGCTTGTAGCAGATTGTTAAATCATGTGAATAATTTTTTTTTTTTTAAATTTGCATGTTTATCAGACCAAAATATCCTTGCCAGTGTCCAGGCTGCTTGGGGATGGGTGTTTTTCTAAATATAGATGGCCAAGCAAGGTTAAAAGGCTTCTCTCTGCTCATTAGGTGAAGACGTGATTATATACAAGCACAACTATGAATAGCTTCAAAACATCTTCATCTACCCAATTTTGCTCAAAAGACAATTTTCATTATCAGAACAGCATACAGAAAGACTGAAATATGAAGGGAGTTATCAGTTTGCAAGTTCTAGCTCATTTTTTAAAATGCCTTCTTCCTTATACAGGTGATCAAGGCTCTCCACAGCGTCTCTTCTTTAACATATGTGAATTACAATGACTCCTTGAGAAAGAGGTTTCCCATTGCCATCTCTACAGTTTTGAATTCAGAATAATCCTTCTTCTAAACTGGCTGCCACTCAAGAAGAACACCTATTTAGTCCATAGCTGGGGGTGGAGAAAAAAATGAATTTAGGCTTTTCCCAAGCGCATTTGTGTGAAAGTGAATGCAACAGACTTGGTAGGGATTTGAATTTTGCTTACCAAATCCTTCTTCCATGCCAATAAAGGTTTTGCTACTCATACATATAATTACAAATTTATTAAATAAAAGAATATTATTGCATATCAACTCTGTAAACTTGCCTTACCCTTTTTTCTTTTTTTTTATTCCTCCTTCCATGCCAATAACGGTTATGCTACTCATATAGATAATGAAAAATTTATTTATTATAAATAAATAAAAGAATTTTATTGCATACTAATCCTGTAGCCTCTCCTTCACCACACCCACACTAAGTGTTGCTCCTGTGGTTTCTGTAACAATTAAGTTTGAATGGAGTAAGAGGGTAGTTCTATCCCCACAGCCAACTGGTTTTGAATTCTCTTTGTGTATTCTCCACACTTTGGTATTCAGCTTACCAAAAAAAAGCTATCAAGTCCAGTCTATTCTGCTATTAACTTTTAGCTTTTTAAGATTCATACCTTTCCAAGGTTGTGTAAAAGTGAATGCAACGGGCCTGTCTGAAATATGAACTCAGCCCACCAATCCTACTTTTTGCATTAATAACTACTATACTATTTACATACCCGAAAAGAATGTTGAGTGCCAGGAATTAATCATTTATAATCATGGTGGAATGTAAAGGAATTTGTACTAGTTCAACTTGCCCAGGTATAAAGTTGCTTGCTACAAATTAGCAGGACTAAATTTACAGTAATCAGAAAAAAAAAAAAAAAAAAAAAAAAAGAAGAAGAAAAGTTAAGTTAATCCTTACTTTGGAGTTTCAACTTTTTCCAGTAAGTCAGCATACTGTAAGGCACAATTCTGGGAAAAGAAATTAAAAAGTTAAAAAAAATTATGATAATAACCTTATTACAATTGTGCTTGTCACTCCTTTTGTTAGTTCACAAGACTTACACCCTGTCAATACCTCATAAATAATGGACTATTCCATTTTGATCATATGGGGGGGAAAAACACTACATGGTTTCATTGAGAAAATGAAAGAAATAAAGGAAGAAGGGAAGATAGACGTTTTTAATGTCTTCTGCAAATACTTCATAAATTAATGGATTATTCCATTTTAATTGTATGGAAAAACAAGACACATATCAGAGATATTACTTGGTTTCAGTTAGAAAAAGAAAGAAAGAAAGATAGAAGTGCTTAACGGCCGTTTCAGTGAAATGGAAAAAGTTGTTAATTTCAAATCTTTTCATTTGTACCCACTTCTTAAAATAACAACCAGCATTCATATTTATGATTGTTATTGCAATATTTTGTTAAAGATGTTAAGCTCAAATATCCATTGATGTCATAGAATTTCTATTGTTGTAGAACTTGCCATGAGCTTCTTCAATCATTAACTGAAGAATTAAGATTCATCAGAAATTTAAAATAGGAAAACCATGAAATTTTCACAAGTTAAAACTAGTAAAGATATAATAATATACATGTTTCATTGAATAATTATATCTATTTATTTCCAGTTCCCTAAACAGTTTCTTGATGTTAAGATGAAATTCAGCAAGGAAATTACAATAAGTTTGTAGAGGATGATCTCAGAGGAGATTGAAAGGGTAGGAAAAAACTATGGCATCTTCCTTGATGAATTTCATCTTAACATCAAGAAACTGATTACAGAACTTGAAAGGATCATTATAAAAATAGACATAATGTTTATATTATTCAATGAAACAGGTTTGAATGAAGATATGCTGCCTATATATATATATATATATATATATATATATAGATATATGTGTATTATTAAATAATATTATAATTATAATAACAATAAATATATAACTTATATTGTACTTATATATTTTTATCAAATTTATAAAGGTACAAAAATTGACAGAACGATGATTTTGGCATGACAAGTTGTTTTAGAAAAATTTATTTTAACTCTAGACAGAAGTTTATACATAAAATGGCATTTCTAACATAGGATCTTCAGAGTTGTAAGAATATATGGTAAAAATATAAAAATGTTCTTAAACTGCTTAAGTGGTCTGTTGATGTCATGAAAATAAACAATTTTAAGGATGTTAAAAAAATTGTGCAATTTTCAAACAAGAATGAATATGTCTACTCCATAGAAATAATCTATTATGTCATAAATAGCAAGAATACAGGTCAGTCTTTATAAAAATAAAATTATATAAAGACAAAACTAATAAATTTATATTTTTGTAATCTACAGTAAGTATTAACTATTGTCACCAAGTTTCAAATCTGTACATGCAATATCCACAGAGCTATGAATATCAGAATTACGTTGAAAGCCTTATTTACCAAAAATGCAGTGAATGCTCTAGATGCTCTGGTTTTAAAGATATTAAGAGATACAGATTTAATATTTGGAATTTATCAATAAATTTGATCAATGAACACCTGTGAATTTCCCCAGATTTTTCTGAGTGGGTCACCTGTAGCTGATGGTAGATTTGAGATGGAATGACTCATATACATGTTTTCAAGCCTTAAAAAGAAAAAAAAAAAAATTTCAAACCTCAGTGTCACCTTAGATTGCGGGCATAATATACAAACTTTTACCACCGAGTTGTAAATAATTGAGACACCACTCCCAAAAATTACTGTACATAACTTAACAGTCTCTCCAGCAGGATGCCACAAATATATCCACTAAAACTTGTGTTTGGTGAACATATTTGGCATATTAACACAGAAATTAAAATAAAATAATAAAATAGTAACACATCTATTCTATTAATGCTATACAACACATCGTTCGTTGTCAGATGAGTGATACTGTGTCTTACAATAATATGATACTATCAAAAATTTACTTGGTATGATGTATAATCTACAGTATAAATATTTTATAGGCGTTGACTTTAATCTGTCTATCAGTAGACCTGATGAATTTTAAATGTTCAATAAAATATCAATGCAATATACGGTACCTACCAGTGTGTGTTGTAGGTTGTTTGCTATACAACTTGTATAGAAGATATTATGGCTTGTGTCTAGCACTTATTTATGCTATTTACATTGTCTGAGTTGTTGTCTCTATTGTTATTGCCACATTCACAACATTTCGGCCATTGTACCTTCTGGTCTTCTTCAGGCAATATTTGCTGGAATTTTGAACTGAACTCATTTATTTAGTCCATGGAGGTAGATTTAGTTAATTCCACATGCCATGTCTTTGGATATCTCAGTTTTAGTTAATTCCACTTGATGACTCAATTCTCCAAGTTTTAGTTCTTTTTTTTCTGTTGAAGCCAGGGATTGCACTCACAACTCTCTGGGTCAAGTCATTTTTTTCAGGATCAATCAACACACGCCTTTATACACCGGGCCATAAAACTGAGATGTCCACAATCTATGACACATGGAATTAGAACAATCTAAATAATAACTAATAATGGGTTCAGCTTGAAATTTTAACAAATACCATCTGAAGAAGGCTGGAGAGAACAATGATTGAAACCTCATGAATGTAGCAATAAAGATGAAGACAACAATCTGAACAATGTAAATAGTGTAAATAGTTACAATAACTTATCACAGAAATATAGATAAATAACTAGCACTTGTGTCCTAAACTAACTCATGCTTAGTACTATTTCCAAACCAGCATAGACATAATATAAACTGCTTTAGGATGTTGGGTCATTTACCTTAGTCTGTATCACATAATATCTAATCAAAACCAAAATCACAGTGCTCATGAGAAACTGACACCATTGTCTTTATAGTCATTTATTTCCAATGAATGGCAATTTCTTATTTTTCCCAAAATAGGCCAGCATAACCAAACTACAATGCTATAAAAATTCAGCTGTGAAAGTGTAATTTAAGAGGAAAATATGAGACTATTTTTCACTTTTGGCTCTGGACTATATGCTAAGTAAATATCAGAAATTAAATATTTCTATGATTATTTTTTTAGCAACAGGGTTGCTGCATGGGGCAACCATTTTGCTCAGTTGCTCATTAATTTGGATGGGGTAGGGATGTAGAAGACTGTCAATAGGTCAGTTTAAAATTTAGTGAACTGAACTTTATTTTTTTTTTTTTACAATAATGTTTTGTGACATATTATTAGATTGTATCAGGGGTGTCATTGAGCTTAGCCTCTACTGCAGAGTATCTGATTGAAATCAAAATGTCAGTACCCATGAGTAATCAGCCATCAATGTCTTTGTAGCTGTTCATTTCCAGTAAATGGCAATTTTCTATTTCCCTCCCAAAATAGGTCAATACAGCCTGACAACAACACTATAACAGTATGAAACAGTCTGTCGCTTCTGAGTGTTGACTTTAATGTTCCCTTACATTATATATATATATAATTTTGACGTCTGATAAAATGGCAATTTCCCATTTTACACAAAACGGACCAGCACAGCCAGACAACAATGTTACAAGACTGAAGTAGTGAATGTGTAAAAAACAAAAAACAAAACAATATTAGAAAAAAATAATTTCAACTCAAAGTGTGTCATGGAATAGAAATCTCAGCCAATCAGGAAGTGAGGAAATGTTAAGTAATATCTTACCTTTTGTGAGAACCAATCAGGTGGTCTGCAACCACCTTCAGCAAATGGCTTGATAGCTCGACTGACAGACACCCTACATGAGAAAGAAAATAAACAAAGAATTAAGATACAATATGTGTACAACAATAACTAGGTACAATTATAACAAGATGTTCCTCCTTATCACCACCATTACCAGGTGTGGTTGTAGATTCACTGCTCGACTGTGCACTTGATAAGTTCCCTCTACGTATCTGGGTTAAAAGCCAACGAGGTATTCATTCATGCATAGCATATCTTGGACAAGTAGACCTGGCAGACATCCCTCTCATTCAACTTCACCATAGTTATGAACATCTGGCTGTTGATTCTATCAGCCGTGGCTGTTAACTTCAGTCCAGGTAACCCTCTGCTAAGCAATGCCATGTCATCACCACACTGTCTGCTGCCATAGCTATAGGAACCTGTCTATCCCATTGTGCTAGATGGCAGCTGACCCTACAAAAAAAGGGTTCATCTGCCATTTGACAATCCTGAACTTGGTGTCTCTGAAGAGCACCAAGTGCTAAGTCCATTTTGGCATAATCTAAGGCAAGAAAAAGCATAGGAAATCGAATCAGAGCAGCTTCTCTCAAGCCACCAAAATATCAACCTAAACAGGACTGTTACCACACAGTTGGACATTGACAAATTTGAATTCATATCACAGGTACTGATTTCAACATTAAGAGTCACAACATGCACAGAATCTTCTATCCAGGATGAGTATATATCTTTACTTGAAATTGAGATCAATCCAAGTCAATGAGTGCAGTGCACGACCTTCCATCAATTTGAACTTTGATTACTGGTAGTGCCAGATTTACATCCACTGCAAGGAAGAGACGTCTTTTCCTTCAACACATTTTCCCAGGCAGTTATGTGATATATGGCCTATAGACTGGCATTGTTCTGTGCAGACCTTGTTATCACCTTTTGTTCTCTTCTGATAGCTCAGACAGTCTTTCACCATATAGTTTGAGCTGTTGCACTTATAGCACATATTATTGTGTGGTCTCACACGATGGACTTCATTTGTTTCACTTACTGTCTGTGCTGCTATTATCATACCTGTTTACATCATTTCATCATTCACGATTGCCCATGCTATCTATCTTAGTCTGTCCATATCTATCTATCTATCTTAGTCTGTCCATATCTATCTATCTATCTTAGTCTGTCCATATCTATCTATCTATCTTAGTCTGTCCATATCTATCTATCTATCTTAGTCTGTCCATATCTATCTATCTATCTTAGTCTGTCCATATCTATCTATCTATTTATTTATCTATCTTAGTCTGTCGATATCTATCTATTTATCTATCTTAGTCTGTCCATATCTATTTATCTATCTTAGTCTGTCCATATCTATTTATCTATCTTAGTCTGTCCATATCTATCTATCTTAGTCTGTCCATATCTATCTATCTTAGTCTGTCCATATCTATCTATCTTAGTCTGTCCATATCTATCTATCTATCTTAGTCTGTCCATATCTATCTATCTTAGTCTGTCCATATCTATCTATCTATCTTAGTCTGTCCATATCTATCTATCTATCTTAGTCTGTCCATATCTATCTATCTATCTTAGTCTGTCCATATCTATCTATCTTAGTCTGTCCATATCTATCTATCTTAGTCTGTCCATATCTATCTATCTATCTTAGTCTGTCCATATCTATCTATCTATCTTAGTCTGTCCATATCTATCTATCTATCTTAGTCTGTCCATATCTATCTATCTATCTTAGTTTGTCCATATCTATCTATCTATCTATCTTAGTCTGTCCATATCTATCTATCTTAGTCTGTCCATATCTATCTATCTATCTATCTTAGTCTGTCCATATCTATCTATCTATCTATCTTAGTCTGTCCATATCTATCTATCTATCTATCTCTCTTAGTCTGTCCATATCTATCTATCTATCTTAGTCTGTCCATATCTATCTATATATCCTAGTCTGTCCATATCGTCAGGGTGTCCATTCTGGTGCCCTAAGGAGCTGCTTCATTCGGTCTGTTTGGCATGCCATGAATGTGCATGCCAAACAGCCGTGTCACAGTTGCCTTGCCATAAATTGTTTGTATGCCATGAACGAATCTGTTGTAAATATTGCATACAAGGCAGTTTTAATTCTTTTTGCATCTCCCTTGTTGCTTAATTGCTGATAGATAGGCAGCAAATGTCCTTCCTGATAGCCTCAAAAGGAAACATACTCAGCCCACTTCACACAGCACACCCTGTAAACAAGCTTTGCTTTCTCCACCCACTCTACGAACATGCCAGTTGTTGATTCATCAAATTCAGGTTTCAGCTTCAGATCAAACTTGCTGAAATAGCTTGTGTAGAAAATGAATAATTACAGCAGGCTCTTTAACACACTGACAATTGCCGACACACCAAATCCTTGTTTCATCTCAGGGCACTCAATTGATGTTGCCAAATATTTCTCTGCTATTGTGACTTGTCATTGGTTGGTTGATGTTTTTTTATGGTTTATCAACCCTTTTCAGATAATTTAAAGCCAGAAAATATTATTAGATTTTAAGAATTTTTTTTTGGGGGGGGGGATAATATTTTAGGGATACAAGCCTTATTAATTAACCCATAGCTAGAGTGGAGATGAGGTAGATTCTTACCTTTCCCAGGGTTATTTAAGCATAAGTGAATATAATGAGCCCAACAGGAATTAGAACTTGGCTCTACGATTAACAATTCAGAGCCATTATCTATTTTATCACTTGTACATCCAAGCGTACAGCACCTGGTATTTCCATGCAGTCACCGATCTAGGTACTAACCAGGCTTGACATTGCTTAACCAGTGATCATAGGGGAACCAGTTTTTCAATGTGATGTGGCCATAAGACACTCATTGTGAAAATGTCTCAATCCATCGTGCAACAAAAACAATGAACCTCTTTCTTTCAAGCTCAGTAATACCATATTCTTAGCTTTTGAAATAATAGAATAGGTGAAAAGGTAGGGATCAAGAACAAAAACATACCCACCCCCTCACCAAATGGGGCCCAACTATTTACTGTATGAAGGTCTAAAAAAAAAAAAAAACAAACAAAACAAAATACAACTCTAAACTTAAAATTATATCTCCTTTGAAAATATCCATATGATTTTTGAGTATTGATGAAATTGTTCATCATGAATAAATTGTGATGCATTTTCCCTATTTTGATTTGCCCCATGTATACTCTGCCATGATATGACATTATTGCAAATAATGCAAGAAGTCACACAAACAGTGAGACTTTGACCACAAACCGTGACTTTAAGAGCCAATATTTATGGGGTGGATTTGAGAATGTTGAATGCTAAAGGGTTAAAGTAAATATCAGCTCTCAATGTTTAACCCACCCATGTTTACTCTGCCATAATATATGATGACATCATTGCAAATAATGCAAGAAATCTTACAGACAGTGAGACTTTGATCACAGTGTGACTTTGAGAGCCAATATTTATGGGACAGGTTTGAGTGTGTTGAATGCTAAAGGATTTGTGGTTAGTTATGCCAGAGTAGACTTGGGGTTTATCTACTGGAAACTTTGGAATTAAAACAAACTGGGTATAAGGTATATATTTTTATTTATTTGGTTTAGATTGGAATGAATCCTTTGATATTCAAGTTAACAAAATGTTCATTATAAGGCAGATCTTAGCAACAGTACAGAGAAAATTGGTTTCGGTTCAGTAGTGGGTAGTTTTGCCAATTGTGAAGTCAGAACTTGATAGTAGTAGTCATCTTAGAAATATCTCAGCATCAATCTGTTTTTCTCAACCCGAAAAAGGAGAGAAAATATCATTAGCAGATAACCTCTTAATTACTTCAAGTGTCACACGTGGCTGATAACTCTGGCAGTCACATCTATTTTTGTGGTTTCTCTTACTATCTCTTCTCCTTGTCCAGCTTAGTGCTGTGAGATTATATCCTTTTGATCAGGCTCCCAGACTCTGGCATGAACCTTGATTTTGGCTGACATCAAAAATCTCTTTGTGGTAATTTTTTTTGAATGGCCCAAATTAATTTATTATCTGGCATGAAGACATAACTGCAAATAATGCAAGAAGTCATGCAAACAGTGACTTTGAGAGCCAATTTTTGGTGAATTTGAGCATGTTGAATCTTAAAGGGTCAATACAATTTGTTTATATATATATATATATATATATATATATACACACACACACACACACACAGACACACACACACAAAGTGCAATGGGTAAATTGTAGCCATTTTATATTTTGAATTTTGTGCATTGTTTTTGTCAACTGGACAGTATAGCAGGGTCAGTTGGGCACCATCTGTGAGAAAAAGAGCATCATGATATAATTCACTCCACCAGAAATTTGGAAAGGGCATGTTAGAAGCTTCAATATGAACATTTCAAAGTGTTTGAGTGTCAATCTGAGGACTGTTCAGAGGATTTGGAAAGAGTTGGATGAGTCTAATGGTGATTACGAAGATATTTTTGTGTAATTTTGGTAAATATATCTATTAAAATGAGATATCAGTGTTATTTTCATTTATGCATAATTTAGATGACAAGTTATCCATCGCACCCTATCTGTGTGTGTGTGCGTATATATATATATATATATATATATATATATATATATATATATATTGTGTGTATTTAGGCAGCATTTTTCATTCATACATGTTTCATTAAATAATATAGACAAGTGTTGTCTATTTTATGTAAATTCTTTTCATAATGTCTGATAAGCTTAATAACATTATCATTAAATGATGAAAGAAAATCACAATATTGATACATATTTTTTAATCCAATCTAAGCTTTCGGCTTACATAAGCCATTATCAAAGATGACAATTACTGTACAATAAATTAAGCAATATACGGACAAGAATGTGATGATAGCATGTTTCTGTTTACATGGATGATTTCCAAGCAACGATAAACACATGCATATAAGACGCTGGAAGCGAAAATTGCACCGCAGCTCATGATATCACACATAACCACGCGTGAGTGAATTCAAGAAGTATTAAGTAGGGGAAGCGGTTGGTATAAACCAATGGCTTCTGTTACCAATTATAGACATTTAAGGATATTTGTGGAGATTAGTTTATTTTGTTTAGGTTAGGTTTCAACTGTTTTATGTATATAGCTTCAAGAATTTTCCACATAAAATATAAATCATGTACTTGTTGAGCAATGAAAGAAAATTATTACCAGTTTTGATCTCCATTTTTCACCACAGAACAAGCCAAGGAAAGTTTCTCCCGAGATGACCAGACATCGAGATGGACTGGTTTCAATTTATGTTCTGAAAATAAAAAATAAAATATATCCTTAAAATCTGACACCATGAGAGAAATCCTAAGCTCAACAAACTATTTTAAACCAAAGCAAAACAATGACCTCTTTGATGACATATAATAGGGAGGGCCAAACTGCAGTTAACCGGCCATATGCAACTCTTTTTCATCAAATATTTAATGAAACATGTATATATATATATATATATATATATATATATGAAAGTTTAATTTATGAATTATCTGCAAGAAAAGATTAACATTAATAATAGCAATTGATTAACTGATTTGTTTCCTAAGTCTTATAATCCTATTTAAGGTTATTTAAAGCCAGAAAATATTTTTAAGTTGTAAGAATTTATTTTTTGGAGATAATAATGATTTAATGATATAAGTTTTAGCAATTAACCCATAGCTGGGAGGAGGAGGAGGAGGAGGTGGATTCATACCTTTCCCCAAGGGCATTTTCATGTAAATGAATATAACAAACTCAACTGGAATTAGAACTCATCTCCCTGATTAACAATTCTGAGCCATTATCCATTACACCACCTGGTATTGCCAAGTGGTCACCCATCTAGGTACTAACCAGGTTCAATGTTGCTTAACTTCAGTGATCATATGAGAACCAATGTTTGAACATGATATGTCCTTAAGCCTTATAGCAATTTATAAAACAGATTATAACAATGTCTCATTATAAAAGTATCGATAAATAGATTTATTCTTACTGTTGAGAGTTTAGTAACCTCTGCATGCAGTTTGATAACCTTCACCTTTACACACATGCATGCGCGCATGAGGCAGTGACACTTTACAGTCATTCTGTGACATTTTGTTTTTTAATCATTTCATCACCAGCATAGCAATAAATCACTAACATGCAAGAGGTTACTAATTGTTAGTGAATATGAAAAAATATATTATTAAGAAGAAAGGACAATAAAAGAACAAGAATTAATAAAGACAGAAGATAGCAATTGACATTGATCTTCAAAAATTTAAATGCAAAGTTGACTGGGAAGCAAGAAGCCCAAAGAGAGTTAGATAGTGAGAAGAGCAAAAAAAGAAACTCTTAGCATAGAACTTACGATATTGAGTCCCCCCCACTAGGGCAACATGTGACACAAGGTCGGTTGTTTATTGTGGGTTTTTCCGAGCCCATGGGCTCGGCCCAAAAATATGCCCGTTTGAACCCGTATAAACGGGTTCAGGGCCGGTTTTACCTCCCCGAAGGAGACACCGGCCTTTGGCGCAGCCTCCTTCAGGTTCCTCTCCGTCCAGAGACAGAGAGTTGAACCGATCAGTCGCTCAGAAAGTGAACTACTGACGCAATATATAGCATAGAACTTACAGTTACATCTAGTCATTTCAACTGTAAAATGTTGAGACTTTGCCGCTAGTCTAGTACTCTCAGACGATTAAAAGAAAGCAGTTTTCTTTTGGAGATGTTAAAATTAATAAGCCACTCCTTGCTCCATTTAACAACAGATTGTAGGTCGTTTTTTTAGATCAGTTGCCAATTTGACCTTATTGAACCAATCAGACTTACTGTTAAAACAGGAGTAAGTAGTTGTGTCATCAGCAGAAATATTGAGCTGAGAATTGATGACATTAAGGTCATTTATGAAAATTAGGAACAATGTAGGTCCAAAGATAGAGCCCTGAGGAACGCCTGCATTAATGTAAACAGATTTAGAAAAGTAGTCATTCAAGACAACTTTCATTTCACGATTTGATAAGAAAGGCTGAATCAGTTCAAAAATTTGTCCAGAAATACCATAACCTTTCAACTTGTAAAGAAGTCCAGTATGTCAAATCCTGTCAAATGAATAAGATATATTATAGACACTATTGTCTTAAGAAAAACGTTTTTTTTTTTTTTTGATGAATACTAAATTTTTACAAGAATTTTTCTCATATTTTTAATTTATTTTAATTAGAATAATTTATTAGGTTTTAAATCTTTTAAAATTGTATTTATTTGTATCAGTTAAGTGATATTAAGTAAAAACTATATTTACTAATCCTAACTCAGCAAACCCTAGAATTTTAAAAAGAAATGAAACTTCAAATCAGCTAAGCTGAGAATTGTAAATATGTCTAAAAATGGTTCAAATCAGCCAATTTTAGTGATTAAAAAAAAAAAAAAAAAGACAGAAAGAAAAACTCACTCCAATCAATAGAAATTTATTTTGAAATAGAGCAAAGTATTTTACTTATTGGAAATGTATTAAGTCAAAATTTAAATTAAAATAAAAGATTCAAGAAAGATTTTTCATTTTAGGTATTTTCCTTAAGACAATAGATTTTATATCTTATTCATAAAGCAATTTAAAGTTAATTAAAAAATGTAGTTTTATTGCATTTTTTATTTTATGATTCAGAAGATTTTCAGTAATTGAGTCCTGTTTTACCAAAAAAAAAAAAAAAAATTCTCCAAGGACTTCTGTTTAAAACTAATATAAACATTAAGCTGTACAAAAACGAATTTTTTGAAATTTCATAAATTAAATAAGTTGAGGGTACATGTTAAGAGAAAAAAATTTACCAAGATTGTCTAAAAACAAAACTTTTCTAAAATAATTAATTTGGGAGTAAGTCCTGAAAGTTTCATTAAAATCCGACAATTATTTGGTTTTTGAAAGAAGTTCCAAATGAATGTGTTTTTCACCGCAAAAAATAAAATTTCCTATATAGTCACATGTTATCATGAGAAAAAAATAATTTAATCATAATTCTGAATGTTCTAAAAAATATAATTTAATAATAAAAAAAATCCTTTTGATCTTCCCTCTTAATAATAACAAAGATTTTGACGATAAAACTTTGTTTTATTAAGCTTGCGGCATTTTTTCATCATGTATACTCATTTTTTAGCGAATCTTTCTTTTGAGGCACCTACATATATGCATCATTAGAAATTAATATTAGAAAAAAGGGTCGTCACTCCATAATCACAAAATTGTAGTGACAAGTTCTCTCCCTTTATTTGTAAACGGTGTCCAGTGAATACGAAATACAGATTTAACTTTTCCAACCAATCAAACGAATGTCATCATAATTCAACAGGAAAGTATTTACACACAAATGACCAATTGATGTTCATCTCTTGCTGAAAGAACAAGTCAAAAAAAGTGAAAACTGTTCTGTAAACTTAGTTTAAAAGCATCAATTCTTGTAAAATTAACCAAAATTTATATGGATAAAGGAGAACAAAGGAAAAAGAATGTCAACCTCTCTCCCCACAAACCCTTTCTTTAGGCAGAGAGAAAAAGAAGCATCAAAAGAATGGAGGAGGCAGAAAAGAAAAGACTCCTCCCCGCCCCTTCTAATCTCTGATTATATCCTCAAATTCACTCTAAGGAAGCTTTTTGTGTCATTCTCTACTCCCTAATGAAATTAACATTCTCTTTGTATTTGATCATTTAGCACAAGGAAGATATGTCAGGGTCACCATTTCATCAAAAATGTAGAGAGCAGGTAGTGTTTGAAAAATAAGGAGCTCAATTAACATGAAATGTGAAAGACTTGGAAACCTTTTTCAGAAGCAGCAAAATTCACTTTGGCACTCAGAATAGATTAGAAAGAAATATAGTTTGTGAAGGGAGGGAAAACTCACCCTTTTTTATACATTAAAAAAACAAACTTGGCCTGTCCATTTAGAACATAGGCAATAATGTCTCAACACAAATTCCATTTCTTTATTATCTGTGAATTTCCATTATATCTTGGAAAAGATAGAATACTTTCTTGTTGCTTCCTTTACAGTATTTTAATTCACAATAATCCATTTCAGAAACTGACTGTCCATCAAGGCTAGATAATCCATATAAAAATTGTTATAATAAAAAATGTAGATAAAAAAATAAATATTATAACTGTCTAGGTTTGTTTATTACACTTGCTTTTTAAGTATTTTCAAAAAAATTAAAAGAAAGCCAGTTAGTAAAAAATTAAATAATAAATTTGTTGTAAAACATTTCAAACTTTCCAAAAATAGAATGGCATGAAAAAGTGCTGAAAATGTTTGTCAAATGTGGATGATTTGTGAATTAATTTTCAAATTTCAAAAAGATACACACTTTTTAATTTTTTGACCAATCAAGAGGATGAGTGACTTTTTTATGAGCCATATTTCTATTTTTTTTTTTTTTAATTGGTTATCTTGCCATAAATTACTGTCTATATTTCTAAGAGTAGGTATTGTAATTATTTACATTGTTGGAACTGTTGTCTTAATCTTTATTGACATATTTACATTTCGGCCACTCTACACACCGGCCTTCTTCAGGTGATATATGGACACATGACCCAGTGGATAAAAGTGTTGGTTGAGTAATCCAAAAAGTGACTTGACCCAAAGAGTTGTGAGTTCAATACCTGGCTACAACAGAGGGAATAAAAACTTGAGAGTTGAGTTACTAAAGGGAATTAACTGAAACTGAGATATCCAAAAAAGGTGTGGCATTTAGAATTAGAACAATCTACCCTGAATAAAAGGTTCAGTTCAAAATTCCAATGTATATCACCTGAAAAAGGCCAGAGTGTACAACAGCTGAAACATGAATATGGTAGTAAAGATGAGAACAACAGTCTGAACGATATAAATAGTGTAAATTGCACACAAAAGGAAACTTCTGGATCACCCCCCCCATCAAGCTATGCCACTGTCTAGCCAAATTATTTCTGTATGCAAAACCCTTTAATATCTTCCACAAATTCCTCCTACTGATACAATGAGGTTATATTTATATATACTTTATTATTATTATTATTTAAGTACATGGTTGTAGAACCTTCCTCCATTCATTTTCTAAGGCTGATATATAGATTTTCACTTCAGTCTCTTCATTTTGCTAATTTACTTTAGCTGAAGCTTGACATACAATATTACTCACAAAACAGTTTGTTTTTTTTTCATTGGGTAAACATCCTTATTTTAAAATTACGCACTAGTTTGTCAATATCATGTGTAGATGGTGTAATCGTTAACAGCTCAGAATAAGAAATTCATGAGCCATGGTTAAATTTCAGTTGAGATCGTTTGCTTTCATGAAAATATCCTTGAGAAAGACCTGAATTCAACTGTTCTCCTCCCAGTTATTTAAAAAAATTTTTTTTTTAATTTTACACCATGCAAGGCAATAAAGCCACTAAGATGGGGGAGGGGGAGAATATGATGAAAAGAAAAACATTATTCAGGAGAGTGAACACTAAAAAAAAAACAGGAATTATGAAAAAAAATAATGATTGACATTGCATTTAAATTTTTGTAGATCAAAATTGACTGAAAGCAAGAAGCCAGAAGAAAGTTCTACAAGTGAGAAGTGCAAGAGAAAAAACTTAACATTGTAAGTCCTATCTTAATAGGTTCTTCTATTACTTCAGTTAGACCTAGCAATTTTAACTATAAAATGATGAAACCTAGCTGCCACTCTAGTAGTTATGGGTTAAATAGTAGGGCAAATTGGGCTCTTTAGCCTTGGTTATCAACCAGTCTAGAAGAGGGACAACTCTGAATTCAAAACATGTTGGGCATGTTGCTAGCAACTCTGACTCGTAAAAACCTACTTCTTACAGTATCATGTGTGCAACAAAAGAAATAAGTTAAAAAAAGTAAGAGGAACAAGAAGACCAACTAAGTTTCTTTATAGTAAACAAAAATTATAGTGTTTTGGTCAGTGGGTTAAAAGGAAATAAAAAGGTTTACCAGCAAGAAGTTAAAGTTAATTCAAAGTAACTTCAGTTGGGAGTTGCTGAGTTTTTGTGGTATAGTTACATGTCCAGGGAAACATTTAACTCTGAACCAGATTTCTACAACAACTGTCTTCACCAGCCAACTTGCTTAATTTTGATGCCAACCAATGAAAGTTCAGATAAAGATTTCTTTGAAGTCTTTGATGTAAATGATCCAGAGCTCAACATGTTTAATCAGTAAAAGGAGATTCTCTTAACTACAGCAGTATCACCTAGTGTCATGAGGTTGTGGCCCTGGACTCCACAGGGGTAACATACAGGATATGAGGGAGTGAGTTGGCAATATTAAGAAGCTTTTTATTTTCTCCACACTTCTCTGTCAGTTTTTACTTTGTTCAAATAGGAATTTTCTGGGCTTTTCTAGATGTTTTTATTTATTCTCCAAGACAATCAAGTGGTTAGATTGTTAGTGCTGAGACCATGACCTAGGTTTGAATCTAACCTTTATAGATTTGCTGAAGAAGGTGACTTTTTGATAATATTGAACCAGAGAGTATACAACACTGAAAACCATACCCCACAGGTTGACCCAAACCTTGTAAGTGAGATTGGGTAAATAGACAGTTTTAAAGCTATCAATGCTTGTGCTAGCACAAAGTCATTGTAACCGTGGGTTTGAGAGTACTGGCCTTGTTTAAACTGTTGATCATGCAAGATTATGTGTTCTCTCTTAAAAACTATAACTAAGGTCTGCTCAACATAGTTGCAGTATAAAGCACAGGTTGGCTCTGTGGGTATTGAAGAAACATAAATGTGCCTGTGCAGGCATCTGCAACAGGGATTATCTAGCCAGACTAATAGACAAGGATACTCAGAAATGAACAGCCATTATATATAAAATAAGAGAAAGAATTATATTTATGTAGAGATCAGCAGTTGTTCATTCTGAAGTGTCAAACAAAGATTAAATAAACTTTCTATTAAAAAAAAAGTTTTAGTTTTAAGAAATTTGATCTGGTTTAATATTAAAGTTGTATTTTGGAACCATCTGATTTCACTTTCCTGCAAAGGGTTTCCACTTCTCTTGAGACTATAAATCCATATCAGTCTTTTGGAATTGAATTTCATTGAGCAAATGAGGTATTTTGGTGACTGTAGTATATCAGGGAGGTGTAACTCAGATATTATGGTAAAAGAAATTATATTTGTACAGATGGATCAATGAATGTGACTACTTTTTTTTTTTAAATACAAAATACCACCCAATAAAAGGCTCGAGAGAAACTCAAGGTAGAGTTACAGTCAAAGTATGAATGGATTAATTTCTTTTTTTTACGACTTATCAACTCTTTGTGGGCTATTTAAACCAAAACATATTTTGAGTTGTAAGAATAGTTCCTTTTTTGCAACTGAACACTGCATTAACAATATTTTTTTTAGAACAAGAATGATTTTTTTTGAGATACAAGTTCTATTTAACCCATACATGGGGGATATGGATTCATACCTTACCCAAGTGTGTTTGAGTATATGCAAGTGAATGTAACAAACCCCTACTGGAATTTGAACCTAGCTATCCAATTTCTCATTCCGAGCCGCTTTCGATAACACCACTTGCATGTTCACGTGATGATGAATGAAGTGTGCAACATGAATGCAACAGAAGTTGGTATAAAGATGAAATTAATGAACATAAGAAGGATAGATAACAAGTGAGCCTTGTCTTGAAGAGGTCAAGATTAAAGTGATCATGTGAGAATCTGTTCCACATAGTGGCAGTTCTTTTTGTTTTCTTTTTTAATCAAATTCATCCCATGCAAGGCAGTAAAGCCACTGAGACGCAAGTGGTTACTGGAAGTGAAAGAATAAGAAAAAAAGAGAAACATAATATTACTGATCCTCCTTTGTATTTTATCAAGAATCTCTAAATATACAGCAGAAGCACCAGACCATATGTGGCAGCAATATTCAAAGCATAGACAAATGGTAGACTTATTGATATATAAGATAGATTCTGGTGAGAAAAATTGTCTAGCATGCTACAGTGAACCAACTTTCTTAGCAGCAAACCTAGCAATAGATTCAATATAATCTTTCTACTTCATGTCAGCCAAGAACATTAGTCCAAGAAGGCACAACGAGTCACTCACATGGAAGTTAGCATCAGCCATGCTGATGATAGGTAGGTAGGGGTCTTTCAAATGATAGATAGAGAGAGGAAAAGTTGTCCAATTGGTACTTTCTTTTTACATTTAGATTGTGGGGGAAATGAGGATGATTCATCTCTTTAGTGTCTTCTAACAGTAAAGGTCTGAACTGGCAAACTAAAGAATGGAGCTCGTCTGAACATTTGTCATGGAAATAGCAATAGACTTTGGTTGTTTTTGTTTAGTGTCTAACCTCTATGGGTTATTTAATGCCAAAATCTAAATATTTTGTATGCAACTTACATCTCATTTTTAGAGGTAATAATAGTGATACAAATTAAGAATAGGGGTTTGGCAGCAATCACGCCGTTTTTGATCCAATTTGACTCTTGTAAAGATAAAACATAGCAGAAGGAGACAGGTATTTCCTGGAGTGATAGAAGGAGACATCCAAAGTATGGAACTTCAAGCAATCTAAATGCCAATAAAGGAAGTTTTTGAAAATAATGAATTCTACATTAAATCTTTTGACGTCAATTGGAAAGCAGAGAGATTTTAAAATAAAATAATACCGACAGCTCGTCAAATCGAAAGCGCAAGTGCATCATAATTGCGGACCGTCTCGGTGATTTACTTGCCTAATGTAAGAAAACTTAACAAGCATATCTTATTTTTTGCTAAATAATAATAATAATAATAATTCCTCTACCATTCCCTATTAAAGAATTTCACAAAAAATTTCCTTGCCTTGCATCATCGCTTATTTTTTCCGGAACGTATATTCCACGGAAGTGTAATTTAAATAAAAGTGAACAGAGATAATTTAAACTACCAATTAAAAATCAGTTATTCTTTATTGTTTTAAGTTAACATAATGTTAGTTTATTTCACAAATGATAACCAAAAAAAAAGAAAAAAGTGTACTGTAAATAAATTTAAGTCCGAACAAACCCTATTAAAATTAAAACATTTAAAATAAATTAGAATCTGAGATATTCAATTATATTTTTCATTTAAAAGACATTCATTCGTTTTATGATGATTTTTTAAAAAAATGCTCATAATAGTCGCCGACTGCAGAAAAAATTCCATTATTATTATTATTATTATTATTATTGCTATATTTCCATCAGGTTCCACGTGATTCTAATTAAAATTAATTGTTATTAAAACAAATAGGATCTTACTAAAGACTTTCCCCACTTTCTTTTAGTCTTAAATCTACGCTTTTTTAATTTCCTTTTTTTCAAAAAAGTAAATTTGTAGTGGCAAGTTATCCTCATGAGACGACCCTGTCCTTTCTTCTACCATTGTGATTGTACCAAAATGTTGTCAAGAAATAATCGTGATTATTTTTCAATGTTAGCAATGACCGATGCATGTAACAAAATATGTAAACAATTCACTTATGTAAAAGAAAATCCATTACAGATTTGAATAAATTTAATTCAAAACCAAAATCTATATTAATTATTTACACTAAGTGGACGAATTTGATGGTTGGCGCGTAAAAATATGGCGTTGGCGTAAGGGATGAGAGAAATTATGAATTGCAGAAACTAAATAAATTAGTTTTATTTTAAATATAATTAATCAGTCCAAAATCTGCAATTTGCATGGAGAAATCAGCTGAAGAGAGAATAAAAGTTACCGAAGAAAAAGAGAAAGAAATGAATAAAATACAACCGATTACTTTCGTTCACATGGTTCGTTTTCGGTTTAAAAAGGATGTTGTCATAAAAAAAAAAAAGTGTTTACGTCTTTTTCTTGAGTTTAAAAATCCGTTTTATTGTGCATTTGTAACACTATAAGTCGATGATTGCATCTATTTGAGCTCTTTCTATATATGAAATACAATTAAAATGCATAAAAATCAAGCAGAAAGAGGCACCGAGGCCCTAAAAAAAATGAATTAAACCAAGTTTCACTTACTTGGAATGTTCGCCATGCTGTAGTTTCCTTTTTTTAAGTTATTTCAATTTTCTATAAATAAATCTAATTTTATTTCCAGTTAATTAATGGGATAATAGATTCTGTTTAGAGCCGTGCATCACTCGCCAGTCATTTATTGAAATAATTTACTCCTGCACCGCCCAAGCTCTTGAAATAATCAGAGTAATTTAATGGTAAGGAGTAACAGTAAGTAAAATTGCCAAAAAATAATAATAATAATAATGCTGGCGATAAAAGAGAGAGGAAGGAAATACCACGTGATCATTTAACTCCAAAATGGCGACGACTTAGGGAACAATCATTAGTACCGTTGGCTAAAGGAATAGGCAACTACAGCGTGGTCAATATAATTATGTTATTTTGTTAAATTTTTTTATTATTAACGAAATAATAAAGAATATACTCTAATTTTGTAATATTATTATTTTTTAATTTTTTCCCAGAACTCTTTGTCCGGAAGTAACTTAAATTCAATTGTAGTTTAAAAAAAAACAAACAATCAGCAGCAGTTTGTAAATAAATTATTTCGTCACTTGTTTTTATAGTACATGTTTTTTTTTCTAATTTGCTTTGGTAAATAAAAAAATATTTAATTGAAGGACGTTTATGGATGAAATAAATAAATTTATCTGAAAACAACAATATTTATGAATAAAACCAAGAGGAAAACTATTCTTTACCAACGCGTTTCGTCCTTGGCTTGATAAAAAAAAGTCCATCAGTGGGATGAACACGGGTTGGTAAAAATAAAAAAAATTTCCTTTTGTTTTTATTGTCTTTTTACAGGTATATTTTTTATTTATATCTGAATTTCTATACAACAATATTTATCCATATTATTTAATTACGGTTATTGACATTCCTTTTTAGTTTTTATTCCAAATAATTTCAGGACGTGGGTGGTTATAGCTTTCCGCAACTTCCTATATTTTGTTTCTCCACTCTTTACAACCCCACTTTGTACTTGTTCTGCTACTCATTCACAGGTTACTTACTGTTTCTCCCTTAATTTTCTTGCTCTCGATATGTCCTGTGAGTGTTAAATTCTCTAGTCCCTCTTTCCTCATTATGTATCCAAAAAATTTTGATTTTCCTTTCTTATAAGTTTTCTTGTTCCTATTTTTAAAACAAAGTTTCTTTTACAATAACTTATTTTTGTGCAAAATAAAGGAATTTTTTTCTTCCTGGGAGAAGTTGAGAACGTTCACACTCTTATCCCAAATATTAACTAAGGTGCAGTAAACTGTAAACAAGACTTGCAACTATTATATGGAATCTAAAAGAACAAAAGTTTTTTACAAAACATATAAAAAAAATACTAGTGATAGAAATTAGGAGGATTTGAGATAATTATAATTAAGTAATTCATCAAGTCTAGAAGAAACCTCAACAGAATGCAGAAAGCACTAGACGGCCATTTCGTCCTATATTTGGGACTCATCAGCAGTGCGCATCCACTACCGGGAATTGAAACCCGGACAGTTACATTATCAGACAAACGTCATACCAACTCCTCCAACGAGCCTCGGTGACGATGAGTGGATGCGCACTGCCGATTAGTTCCAAATATAGGACAAAATGGCCGTTCAGTGCTTTCTGCATTCTGTTGAGGTTTCTTCTAGACTCGATGAATTACTTAATTATAATTATCTCAAATCCTCCTAATTTCTATCACTTGTATGTCCTTGCTTGAACCGGCTTCTAATGCTTTGGACTGAGCAGCATGGGGAGAGTAGTCATAGCTCGTGGGTGCAGAGTCCTATGGTTAAAGAGAAACTCAGATGAGTTCCACCACGGAATATGTGATCAAGCGGCGCTATATCGAGTCTGATTAGCTACCTCATCATCACCAAGGCCAGATGGAGCAGTTGGTATGACATTTGCCTGATAACGTAACTTTCCGGGTTTCAATTCTCAGTAGTGGATGTGCACTGATGATGAGTCCCAAATGTAGAATGAAATGGCCATCCAGTGCTTTCTGCATTCTGTTGAGGTTTCTATCAGACTCAATGAATTACTTTATTATAAAAAAAATACTATATTTTACAAAATGGGCTTATACAAAAATTTACTTTTGCGTGGCTTATTTAAAAAATATAGCATATCAAGAAATATACAACAATTTTAAAAGATTTCAAAACAATGTTCAAAAAAAGAAAACCGTCTTTTTGACATTCTGTTTTTTTTTTTTTGCAGGTATGACGATTCATGTTTGACCATTTTTTAATAGCAGCCTTTTAGTTTGATTTTTCAAAATAACACTTGCTTTATTTTTCCAATTTTTATTTATCCTATAAAAATTAGAAAGAACAATAAAAAAATTAAGAACTAAAATGATATGCCTATAACATCTTAAAGGGTTTTTTCCAAAAACCCCATGCTATTAATGCTGAGATAATGACCCACAATAGTAACAGAAGATAAAGGATAATTCCTTGTGTGCCAAGTTGAAAAGTCCATTCTAGAAGGCTTGTTAAAGAGAGAAGAGATATATAAACAACGGGTTGTACAAAACTGATACAATACAATTTTAATGTCACTGTATTCAAGATGGGCTTATACAAAAATTTCCTTTTGTGTGGCTTATTTAAAAAATATAGCATATCAAGAAATATACATGATTTTAAAAGATTACAAAACAATGTTAAAAAACCGAAAAACTCTGAGAAGGTAAAATGCAAAATTAGAAAATAGGCAAATTTTTTAAAAGGAAAAGTACAGCCATCTATTAGAAAGACAAAAAAAAATCACAGAATGTAGGGACCATTGCAATTTTGAACCACTAATGTCACAGGGACTTTTTATAATTTTTCTTTTATAAAACACAGTTCTACTAATAGGTTTCAGATCTTTTTTTTGTATACTTTTCAGGAGGTAGCCAAAAACTGATTTCTCTTTTGAGTCCTTATTCTATCTTCAAGATGAAATTTTTATATCAGTTTTTCTTGGTTGAAATATTTGGATCTTCTTTGAAAATGTGTTTTTTGAAATTTGAATATCTTCTTCTGCAACCAACAGGCTCTGTCCCTTCTGCTGTATTGAAATTTGATTACATCCTTTGAAATTTGAGTATGTTCTGAAGCTTATCTGCTAGCTTGTCTTATATAAGAAATGAAGAGGCTCATGACAGACCTTACCTTACCTGGGTGTAAGCCTAAGTTTTTCATTGGCTAATAAATTGAAATTGTATAAATTTAAAAAATGAAATTGAGACAATCCACCATAACCAAAATAATTTTGGCTATTCTTTTATAGTGTGGAGATATTGGCATGTTTTTCTTGTACATGTCGGTGGTCACCATAATTTTGTGGGGTATTCACTCACATAAAAGTAGTGGTAGTAGAATTTTAGGCTTGTTTTTACAAAAATAAAAACAGAAAGAATAAGTGTACACAATACAGAGAAGGCATGATCAATTGTATGAAAATTTAATACAATTTTATTTGTGTGTATTGGTGTGTGTATTTTACATTACAATTGTGTTAATGTTCATGCTATAAAAGGGAGCAAGTTACCCTGTAATATCACAAGTCCTGTCATAGAGGAAAGTTACACACGTGTTGTCATCCCAATTGTTCTTGGGTGAAGAAATTGAATTTCATGTCTTTTGGCATGATATCCATATTTCTGGCAGGAACAGTTTTTGTTGCATGCTGGGAGTAATTTTATTATTTTTATTTAATTTATTTTAAGCAAGATTTAAATATTATTTTTTTATTTTATTTTATTCATAATTTTCATTATTATTATTATTATTATATTTATTTGTAACAATAATAATATCCCTGTAATAGTCAATTCAAAAATAGAAATGTTCACACACAAATGTAACCATTTTTTATAAACCATCTGACTTTTTTAAAATACACTTCTCTGAAAAGTATGTGTATAAGACAAACCTAGACAATTATAATATTTATTTATTTGTTTATTTATACTTTTTAATTAACTATTATTTTGATGTAATGAATATGCATCCACCTGGGTTCCCCCTCACTGTAATATGATTGACTGGTGTCAGCCATAAATACAGACTGATGTGGAGGTACAGGATGACACCTATTGGCTATGCCTATTGGCTACGCCTATAGTCTTCGCTTATTGACTACACCTATTGTCTACCACTACGACGAGGACCCGTCCATTACGGTTACCTGCTAGATTGTCCTACTCATTTACAGTAGTCCAAAACCACTTTGCTACTTTGAACAAATATATCCCTTTCCAGGACATATCATATTTTTAATTATTTCGTATTAATAAGTAATAGATTTTTTTGTAATATTTCCTTGTTACTCGCATACTCTGTCCATGGTATTCTTGTAAGTCGTCAACAGAATCACATCTCTGTCACTTCAAGTCTCTTCTTCATCTGTGAGGAAATTGTTCAGCATTCACTACCATATAGGAGATTAGATATGTCATGCCAGTTTATCACTTTATTTTGTTTCTAATGTTATTTTTCCTATGTTTTTAGTACTTTACTTAGTTTCTGGAAGACATCTTTTTTTATTCCAATGTGTCTTTCACATTTCTGTCTTACATTTTCTGTTTGCTATTGCATTGCTCAAATAGTTGAATTTCCACAGCTGCTTGATTTTGACATTCCCAATATGTAACTACCACTTTGATCTATCTCATTTGCTGACGATCATGTTTTTGTACAGTTAATTTCTTTTGTACAGTCTTTTCTTCTTGCTTTTCATTATTTTCTTGTCTATGAGTTCTTTCCTTTGAGTTTCTGGTAGGTATGAAATAATAATAGCTCCCTTTACCCACTCCCTTCAAGTTCAGATGAGCTGAGGAAAAAGATGGAAAGAAATTTGTGAGCCTATGTGAAATTTTCTTTGGACCAATGAAAACTTTGTTTTCACAGGAATTAGTGGTTGAGCCTAGAAAAAGAAAGAAAAG
Source organism: Acanthosepion pharaonis (assembly GCA_903632075.3). Lineage (NCBI taxonomy): Eukaryota > Metazoa > Mollusca > Cephalopoda > Sepiida > Sepiidae > Acanthosepion > Acanthosepion pharaonis. Next base: position 241,822 of record CAHIKZ030000637.1, read on the forward strand.
AAAATAGCGAGCATATGGAAAATCCTTTTTGATATCAAATAAGAAAAAAAATATTAAATCAACAAGAGGAGAATAGTGTCTGAAGTCATGTGAAAAGTTTTGTTTCTGTTCACATGTACAGTGTTCAGATTTTTGCCAGTGTCACATTACTTGCTAATTATATTATTGGCCTTAAGCAAGCACTTGGCATTTCAAAGAACTATATGTCAACAATCTAAGAAAGCTAAGTATTTCAAACTATTTTTCTTTGTCTACTTTTGAATATTTATATATATGTGGATATTTTTGAACCCCTACATATTTTAATTCACAAATGAAACAAAATGCCATATATAGTCTGGAGCCCCTTCTGATTGTCTAAAGGTTCTTGATAAAATCCAGAGACAGATATGCAATGTAATTGGCCCTGATCTGGCATCTCGTCTGCAGTCGCTCTCTCACAGATGTTTCATCACCTCCCTCTGTCTTTTTTACAAATTCTTTCATGGTAACTGCTCCAATGAGCTGCTTTCACTGGTTCCCAGGTTTCTTGAATTTAAGCATTCAACTAGGCTGGGATCTTGCTCTCACCCTTTCACTGTCGAAACTGTTAAATGTAGCCGTCTCTTCTACTCCAATAGCTTCATGTCTCATACTTCTCGCCTGTGGAACTCCCTCCCCTTTTTCTGTTTCCCTGATAGCTATAATCTCCAACTATTCAAATGTAATGTCAATCAATGTCTCCAGATGCCTTGAACAATCCCCTATCCTTCTCTTCATCTTTTCCTCTATCACTCCTATTTGCTCTCACTCCAACTCTCTGTAACCCCTTGCGTGCTAGTGGCTTCCCGCCTTGCTTGGGGTGAAACGCTTAAAAAAAAAATGAGTAAACAACAAGAGAAATAATAATGTAGAAACAATGTATTGGTTTAACAAATAATAAATATTTATATAACACAATAAAGGTACAAATATTTGTTGTTCAAGTAGTTTAAATTGTTCCAAACTTTTGTTTGGTTTGTAGTATTATTAAAATTTGGGTTTGAAAGATTTGAAGTTGTTGAATTGTGTGTATGAAAATGAGAAATTGTCCTTAAGTATTATTGTAATTGTGGGAAAATTAAACAGTTCTGTTTTTGTATTAAAATATTGTTCTTGATTTACTGTGATTTCTACAAAGTTGCCACTCTTTGACTGAAGTTTTAACATGTGATATTTGTAGTAAAATAAATAAATAGTTTGACTGAGTGTTCTTTTCAAGCTGGGTTTATGTTAATTTATGTAATTAATGTTAAGCCTGAAATTTGATGACATAGGTTCATTGTCGAATTGAAAATCTTGGTTTGTCTCAATGCCAAGGATGAACAACGTTTCATAGTTATTGAAAACTTGTATTGTACCATCCCGCTACCACTTCCTTATAATTTTGTACATTTTTCTGCAAAAAAGTGGATCAGAGCCTTCTCAGCTTAGTAAAAATTTTCAGGAAATATCAGCTTCTAATTGGTCAATGCCAACCAATCAGATTGTCTGCACGTGAAGAATAATTATTCCTGCGCATCGATTTTGATCCTATCATGTGATTACATTATCTATAAATAGCAAACACAAGCCCGTTGCTTTCTCTCTCTCTCTTCTTTCTCTTCTTGCTGCAAGATGTAGTCCCAAAGAATTCTCGTCTAGACCATAGGCAGTCAGGCGTTAAATAATTATTCATGCATTCATGTACATACAAACTTTTACAAACTTTTCCAACCTTCTCACTCACATCACCACTCACATGCTGAACATCCCTTATTGTTGTGTATGATACACCTAATTTACATAAGCGGACTACCGACCATATAAATATGGGTTGGTACCGGAAGACGGGGAAGATTGTAGAGATTAAGAAATTGAATCCAGAGACTCTGCCCGACTGCGATTTAGTCAACCCATTATGCAGGAACAGTCTTCCCAAGAATATACCAAACTAACTGTAAATATTGTGTACCTATTCTTTGTTTCAATACATTTTGTTAACGTACATTTTGTGTTGTATTATTCCATGCTTATTTAAGCTTCAACACTTATATACTCACATAATCTTTTTCATACACAGCAAAATCTTCTGAGAACAGTCATTATAAAAATTCTTCCAGTGATCTTTGAAATACAAAAATAATAGCTAAAGAGAGACAACTCTTGTTTTATTCAACCTTTTCTTACTTAAATGCATGCTTTCTTTCACATTGTTGTTTGATATTGTACATCTTGTTAAATACATATTTTACGTGTAATGATGTCTTTTGCTTATCCTTTTCCACATCAGTTTTGTTTCCTAATCTAAAGTTAAATTAATGTGGTGAAGTCCGCCACAGTATCACGTGATCAGCTCCAAATTGCTTGGTGCAACTTGTGTTTTAACTCGGGTCAGAAACTAGATTGATTCGATTCGGATGTAGTTGAGAACAGGTGAAATATATTTTTTAATATTTGTTAACCAATCAGAAAATGTCTTTGCAAAAACTCAATTGGGAGCCTGTATTATGTTTTAGTTGGGCCGATTTTGAGAACTATGTAGGATTTGAATCCTACAAATGTACGTCACCGGTATAACCCTTCTGTAGAAAATGAACTTTCTTACTTTTGTTTTAAACATTTTGGAATATTATTTTCTGTCAGATGATTTTATGTGTTGGTTTAGTTTGGTTTGTTTTACAGCATATCAACACCTCAATGGGTTATTTAATACCAACAATATTTTTATTACTGGCAATATTTTTTCTGGTAAAATTTTTTTCCTCAAAAATGTATTGCTGGTAATAATTTTTCCATCAAAAACCTATTATTAAAACCTATTTTTACACTTTCATAGTGTTTTGACCTCAGCTTGGGGGTTAATTATTTACCCATAGCTGGGACCCTAACAGGTGCTACCACCCTGGGTCAGGGTGAACCTGGGAACACCAGCAATTAAGATGTGGTTCCACGCTCCTCAAAACGTCCTGATTAGAGGTCTTGCTGTTGGACGTAGTTTATCATCTTACTCAAGACACAGATGTAGTTTATTGTCATACCAAGGATGGTTTATATGTTGTATGAACATTTTCTCTTCATGACAATTCATTGAAACTACAGACTTTAAATACTTCTGATTTCTTTTCTTGAGCTACCGACACAACTTCAAGCCTGTAAATTTATAGAGGACCATGTGTGTATATGTTGTTGTATTAGAAACACGTGTGTAACTCCTGGTAGAACTACAACTACAAGAAAATTGCTGGACTCAAGTTAAGTCCAACTGAAGATAAAGAAGACAAACAAACAAGACTGATATATATATATAAACAAATATATATATTAAACAAAACAATTTTATAAGGGACATAGACAGTTAACATTATGTTTGTGTGTGAACATTTGTGCTTTTTGTACTTTGGTGAATGTCCGTACATATGTGTATTTTGTGAGAGCTCACATAGTAGCAGTGTTCACTGAAATGAAGAAAGAAGAAGATGATTTACCTCACCTCCACGCGAGGAGGAAAAAGAAATCGAGGCAAGAGGTCGCCCAGTATTTATAGCATGGGGAGAGGGACCCCTGGTGAAGAATTAGGGAACTAAGGAGGAGCTAACTCCAACAAATAGATAAATAAATTCTTTATCCTGTTTCATTAAAAATAATGTGTGTGTTTCCTCGTCATTATCTGCCTTCATTAGCCTTCTTGGTGTGGGTAAACCAACTATAAGTCCAACATCACCAATGTCATACTGGGGAGAATATCTTCAAGAAGCTACAATAAAATTTTAATGTTTTTTATTTTAAGCCCATTAAATATGAAAACAAAAAGGTTAATTTGTGGGGATTATCTCCACCTTGCCTGCCAAGATGCTCACTAGGTGGTGCTATTCATGGCTATAAAAGAATGAGACAATAAACACTCTTTCTCTTTTTGTTCTGGAGTGTAGTTGCAAAAACATACCTCTCTACATTACAATAGGGGAGATTTCTACTTATTGACAGGCTGTCTTCTTAATTTCAAACAGCCACATGGCACATCACACACACCCTATGCTAAGTAAATAAATTTTTTTCCTTTTTTTTTAGCTAACTCTATAAGTGTAAATATAATTTACTCTTTTTCATCTTTTGTAAATTATTTTATTCCTTATATAAAAATGTATATATCAAATTCCTCCATGTATTGATTTTATTTCTTTTGGAAATGTTGAATTCATTTACTTTGAAAGTTTTTCCATTTCAGCTATAACAAGTAGTAACTCCACTTGCAACAAACTGGTGACTGACAGCAACCTTGTCCATTTCAACCCTCTTACTACAATTAACAAGAGAGCACTCAAAGAGTGTATACAAACGCCAGCACCATTGTCACTAAAAGCTGTTGTGGTGTCCTGGTGGTGTGTTAGCCTTGTCTGAATGTTATTTTTTCTATACATATATTTTTTAGGGTTAAAAAGGGCATGACAAGTCCACAATGGTATTACAATATTACAAACAAAATTGTATATGAGATACAATGAAATAAGCATAGAAAAAAAAGATAAATTGCTTCAGAGAAATGATTGTATATTTTAAAGAACATATTTGTATACAAAAATAAAAAAATTTTGCTTATTTGTTGGTGACAACATGTTTTGTTGCAAACTATCCTGAATGTTTGCCTTCTGCGACAATCAAAAAATAAGGAGAGAGAAAGTTTTGACTTTTGTTTTAATTGGCAGTAAAATGCTTGTTCTGATGCATTATTGGAGTATTCTATATTTTATTTAACTTTTTTTTTAATAATCTAACTTTATCCTTCTTTATTGTTAATTGCCATTCTTATCTGTATTTTAAAGTATTTTCATTGCTTAACTTTTAATTTTCCTTTTATTATTATTTTGGTTCCAGACTATATAGTCTAGTAATAGAAGTTAGGGGTTATTTAATAATTCATTGATTGCTATCATTGTAACTGAATAAAAATCAGTTTATCGATATGATGCAGGGGAGGTAACTGTGAAAGTTTTTATTTTTACCATACAGAGTGGTCCAAAAGTCTTGTCACACTCCCTACCAAATGTAATGAGAACAATAGAAGAACAAGTAATACAGTAATACAAAGCACAAGTACTGGATTCAGTTTATTGACACTGTCACACATTGAGAAGGTCTGTATGAACACTATAACTTTATAACACAAAAGGATGTGGCGCCATGTCTTGTGTGATATTTTATGAAGCTGTGCTTTGTTGATTGTTGCAAAGGCTCTTTGGATGGCGTCCTTCAACTGATGGGTATTCTGGTATTGTTCATCTAAAACTCTCTCCCTGAGAATATTCCACAGAGTGTTGCAATAGAAAATTATATTATGTAAGGATGACAAGACTTTCGGACCACGCTGTAGATTTGAGACTAGGTAATAACACTGAAATATCTCTCAATCAAATAAAAAAAATCTGTGAATCCGATCAAGTATTTTATCAACTATTCTTTGATTCATGGTTTACCCTTGCACAAAATATTCACTGATGAATTCTGGAGATATTGCATGAACCAATGAATAAACTGTAATATAACATACACATCTGGATAAACAAACAAATAATATAAAATTATATATTCACATTCTCACATGGGTAAATAAAACATGAGTTTCAAAAGTGGGAGGTTATTTCCCCTCAGATATGCAGTCCCATGATTCATCACATGATGCATCAGTATATAGGCAGTGCCAAATTTGAATCAGTATATAAGCAGTGCCAAATTTAAAAGAAGTCTTGGTGCTATTTAAGCATGTGATTTGTGTGTGCGACTTTTCTTAAATATGTGATCTTCCTTAAAGAACAATATCTACATGCACAAATTTACTTAACTCTTTGGCTATCCAGGGCATTTTCATATGTACTATCCAACCATTCATGCTTGTTTTCAGATTTAAAACTACTGCAAAACAACTCGGTTTATTTGTCAAATAGAATGTGCTAATATATAGTGTTTCACATAATAAAAACCTGTGCATTACAGGTGTTGCACAGAACATACAAATCATAAGTTTTTTTACACTACACTTTGTGCATCACATGGGATACAAAGGTTATAATCATTTCAATAAAGTAGAAAAATAGATGTCTTTCATTTAAGACATTACATTATCAGTGAAGCATCCTGTGGTCATATATGTTGCCCAAAATATTAGATTAGGCCTTTCTTCAGATATCCTGCTTAATAGTAGACTTAAACTTTTCTTAAGCAGCATTAGTTTTATCCTTCTTTTAAAAATCATAACTCGTGTGCACCACATATAATACACACGACAGACAAAAGGTAAAGGTAAAGAGAAACTGTGACGTTGGACACTATAGATTTCTTTAACCCTTTGCCTATCCAGATCATTTTCATGTGTACTATCCAAACATTCATGCTTGTTTTCAGATTTATAACTATTGCAAAACAACTCAGTTCATTTGTCAAATAGAATGTGCTGATATATTGAGTTTCACGTAATAAAAACACGTGACGCACAGGTTATAATCATTTCAATAAAGTAGAAAAATAGATGTCTTTCATTTGAGACCTTACATTATCATTCAAGTGTCCTGTGGTCATATATGATGCATAAAATATTGGATTAGGCCTTTCCTTAGACCTCATGCTCAACAGTAGACTCTTTTCTTAAACGTCCTTAGTTTTATCACTCTTTTGAAATCATGTTTCGTGTGCACCACATATGGTGAACAGAAGTGGAAATCACATGTCTTGTGCATCACATATGATGCGCAGGACAGGTAAACAATTAAGTAACATCTAAGTAGCAAAATATTATAATCTCATCCAGATTTCATTTGCTGGAAAATTACATGATCCAATACCAAAAATTTTGTTATTGCATTTCTGAATGATTTTCAAACTGTTTAGTCAGTGATAGTATTAGTTAAAATAATAATTTCCTTTAGTTTTTTTTATCATATGGTATTATTTTTTTCATGTATTATTATAGTATATTAAATAAAGACTTACTTCTTTTTCTTGTCTTATTCCGTATATATCTATTTTAATGTATATCTTAATGTAGAGAATTTTCTCAACTCGTAAACTACATACTTTACTGATGCATTATTCTGGGAGATTAGACTTGGAAGTTAAATCACGTAGTTAACGAGTGCCAAACTCTTTTTTGCACAATGGTGAACATGATGCAACCAAGTGTTAAGGTAGGACTTAATTCAGGTAACTTGCTTTCTCCTTATCTTTGTCTCCATCTATCTCTTTCACACACACAAACAAATACCCACACTCTTCATTGATTGAGATATTTTGAAGTCAGCTGGCACTAAAACATGGTTTCTGTGTTTCTGCTTTGTTTTTGTGGTCTTTCCTTAACATTTCAATGTTAATGCCTTGCCTCATCTTTACAAGAGTCAGATCAGATCCAAAATGGAGTATTGCTGCTATATCTGGGCTGGAGATGCCAAATCCAAAAGAGTTTACATGGCCTTGTAGGTGGCGAATGATTCCTCTCCCATAGACATAATGTTGCAAGCCTCTCATTACTCCATCACCATTGAGCATTACTCCATAGTTCCCCCAGTTCAGACCAGTGGCGGACCTACATTTTTAGGGCCCTGAAGCTTGAAGATATATGGGGTCTCTTTGCAACCAGCAATAATAAATTTGAGGATCTACCTGCCAAAATGTAGGCTATGAATAGATTTTGATGAGCTCAACGAATCCATACAGCTGTGGGTTCAGGTGTTGCAAGTCCACAAGAACATTTTGAAATTTGACTTATTGCAGTGGAATTTTGAGGCCATATGTAATGGGTATTAGAGTATATTCTAAAGCCAATATTAGCTACTTCAACCCATTGGCTTGGGATTCTATTGTGCGAGTCTATCACGCACGAACATACATACATACAAATCACATACAACACCAAGCATTCATTTGTTAATTAATCACCATGACATTATTATAGGCAATTTACAAATTTCAGCAATGCAACAATTTTGTAATCGTTTTATTCTCATGTAGTCAGTTTTGTGCTCTTTTGGGAGAAACGGATCACAGAAGGTTTCTTAAGTCTCCCCAAAGCTCACTCGCTGATTGGTCTATGCCAACCAATCAGATTGTCTGCAAGTGAAGAATAATTCTTCCCACACAGCAATCTCGAGCCTATAGTAACTTATTAAAGCAAGAATTTTTCTTAGTTATTTAATGAGAATTCAGCTGCCAAACAAATCCACGACAGTTGAAACCTTCTCACTCACACATACCACTCACATGCTGAATGTATATACTCACATAATCTTTTCTAACACGACAAATCTTTTAAGAACAGTCATTATAAGAGACTCTCATGAACATTCTTCCAGTGAACTTTGAAATACTAAAATAACAGTTAAAGAGAGACAACTCTTGTTTATTTCAACCTTTTCTTACTTAAATGCATGCTTTCTTTCACATTGTTGTTTGATATTGTACATCTTGTTAAATATATATTTTATGTGTAACAATGTCTTTGGCTTATCCTTTTCTGCATCAGCCCTGTTTCCTAATCTAAAGTTAAATTAATGTGGTGAAGTCCGCCACACTATCACTAAAATGGAGTTTATTTTAATAAGGCTTTAAAAAAAAAAAAAAAAAAAAAAAAACTCAAAAAGCAACAGTTTTGTTGAAAAATTCACTGATTAAAAAATGTTGATTTAGGGACCCTTCTAGTAGTAGGGTCATGAAGCTTAAAATTCATTAGTTTCTGTAGTAGATCTGCCACTGGTTCAGACCTTTACAGCTAAGACCTGCCATGCCACATACACAGGACTGAAGCATCCTTATTTCCTTGGTATTCCATTTGTAAGGAAGAAGTTCCATTCAGGCATCTTGTTCCCAAGTACTACTACTTTATGGCACAAACTCCCGAGAGGAGGCTTCTCTGAACACTACAATATTAACCTCTTCAAGGTTAACTGTTATCTATTCTATATATTCTTATAATCTGCACCACCTACATTCATGCAACAACCTTATTTATTTGTCCTCTAGCTTTAGTGGCTCTTGGGCCTTGTATCGGGTGAACATTTAGTTAAAAAAAAGAAAAAAAAGATCAATTTGTTATGTGGTGAGTTTGATGGTACGAATTGACTGCTCTACTCAAAAAAATAAGGAAATAATTTTTGTACATTAGAATTTATTAAACCTTCATTAACTCACAACATTTGTCAGAATAATAAAAGTATTAATTTTTTATCATTTTAGAAGATAAGGTCTTGTTCGTAATATTGATGCAGTGTAAAATTGATCCCTGAATTTTTAAAAGAGTTATCTGTACTTAGTTTTTATTTATAAATGTCAAATTTGAAACTGTTGCTTACATCATTGATATTTGCATATTTTTTTGAGCTCTGGTAAAAAATGGTTAGTGAGACATTAGGTTTATAAGTTCCAAAAATTCACTCACTGGCGTCCCCAGGGACACATGGCCCAGTAACCACAAGTGATCCCTTTTATCATGATGATGGAGAGGGTGATGTTCAAGTGATTCCTTTTATCATGGAGGTGGATGGGTGATAGTCAATTGATCCTTTTTATCAAGGTGGGGGAAGAGTATTGTTAAGTGGTCCTTTCATCATGGGGTGGTAGTGAATGTTTAAACAATCTGAATATCGAATCCAAGTTCAATGCATGTAATAGCGATTAGAAGGATCTGTTGATTTTTTTAAATAAAATAACAAACAAATTTAAACTTTTAATGAGAAATTTATTTAAATAGAAATCCAGAATGTAGAAACTTTTGCTCATCTTAAAAAAAAAAAAACACCAAGTGCAATTGATTGACTTCTGCATTAAGGGAAGAAAGAAAAAAAAAAAGGAAGGAAAAAAAAGGTAAAAAAGAAAGAAAAAAAAAGAAAGGAAAAAAAAAAAGAGTAAAAAACAGAAGAGAAAAAAAGAAGGGGATTCAGAGGTTGGAGGAAGGAAAACCTAACATCTCTCTAGTTATATCTTTCCTACCCTACCCAAATCTTTTATCTCAATTGTGAAATTAATGAAAAAAGATTTCCAGCATACATATTTCTTCCATTATTTTCTTTCTTTTTAGTGGGTTTCCAGACAGACTAATTTTTTTTTGCTATCAATCCAGAAATTTTTTTAAAATGAATTTTTCATTTTTAAACTTTTTTACCATTCATAATTGTTAGTAACATAAAAAATATTATTAAAATATTTAAGAACTATTTATTTTGATTATTTCTATCTTTAAACTCTGATTTTTGTGCCCTGCACCGACTATTTGGAAATTTATTTGTTTTTAATGTATTTACTACAGGCTGGAAGAAAATTTTAAAAAAGCTAACATATTCAAGCTTTAAAAATGAAAAAAAAATTCTAAAAACAAATTCATTAAATTTTACTGTAATTTTCATAAAAATCACATCTTTATTTTTATTTGTTTCAGTTAAATTCTTTTATGAATAATTTTACTCAGAAATGTTCTTAATTTTCAAACTCAGTGTAACTTTTATGAAACTTAATTATGCTCTATCCATTCATTTTCTATATAAAGAATAATAAATATATTTCAACAATTCCCAATGAAATATGGGCAAATTTGGTGCCTGCAAAAATACATTTCAAAAAGACGTTTTTTTCATTGACACTTATTATTTTAACTATATTCACTCCCTTGGCAATGTTTATTTAAAATTCATAATGGGGAAAATATTTTTGTTGTAAATTCTCAAGAACAAAGAAAATTCATAAATTCACTTTCATATATTTAGGTTTTATTACAGTTCTAATTATCGCTTTTTAAAATAACATTCCGAGGAGTGAAGGTAGTTAAAATAAAAGCAGTGTCATGGGAAAACCGTCTTTTTGATATTCTGTTTTTTTTTTTGTTTTTTTTTTGGCAGTTATGAAGGTACATGTTTGTCCATTTTTTAATAGCAGCCTTTTAGTTTGATTTTTCAAAATAACACTTGCTTTATTTTTCCAATTTTTATTTATCCTATAAAAATTAGAAAGAACAATAAAAAAAATAAGAACTAAAATGATATGCCTATAATATCTTAAAGGGTTTTTTCGAAAAACCCCATGCTATTAATGCTGTGATAATGACCCACAGTAGTAACAGAAGATAAAGGATAATTCCTTGTGTGCCAAGTTGAAAAGTCCATTCTAGAAGGCTTGTTAAAGAGATAAGAGATATTATATAAACAACAGGCTGTACAAAACTGACACTATACAATTTTAAAGTCACTGTATTCAATGTAGATATTCAACTTTCAGACATTTGGCAATTGTGTTCAGCTGGATATTAGAAGTTCCTTCATAAATTGTTCCTGAAAAGATACAAAAAATCATTTGAATCAGTCTTGAAAAATTACCAACAAAATTCAAAAGTTGGTAGAAATTGGATCAAGATAATTTTATATAATTAAACAATTTGAATATTAAACAAAATCATTTTTAATTTCATTATTCACATTCGAATGAGATATGACATGATGATGACATTCTCAGCTGATATGAGGTGGAAAGACTACACTGAATCCATTGCTACATCAGCTGCTAAGAAAATTGGTTCAGTGTCATGAGAGACAATTTCCCCTCCAGAATCCTACAAATCTATAAGTCTATCATTTCATGCTTAGAATATTGCTACCACATATGGTCTGGTGCTCCTGGTATTATCTAGAGCACCTTGATAAAATCCAGAGAAGAATCAGCAATATTATTGGCCCTGATCTGGTGTCTCAGCTTCAGTTACATTCCTATTATCACAAGATTGTCTCCATTTTCTATAAATACTTTAAGGGTAATTGTTTGAATGAGCTCTTTGCTATGGTACCTAGACTTTTTCAATTTAAGTGCAAGATTGGTGACAAGGTCTCATTAATTTACAGTTGAAATGGCTAGATGTAACCATAAGTTCTATGCTAACAGTTTCTTTTCTCATACTTCTTGCTTGTGGAACTCTTCTGGCTTAATGCTTTCCAGTCAAATTTAATCTTCAAAAATTTAAATGTAATGTCAATTGCTATCTACTGTCCTCCTGATTACTCTTTTTGTTCTCACTCATTAGTAATATTTCTGTTTCTAATTCTTTCACATCCATTGTATCTTAGTGGCTTTATTGCTTTGCATGGGGTGAACTCTATTATAAAGAAAAAAATGTACAGGAAAATTTGCATGTCAGTACTGTTTTTGTTTTTTTTTTTTAAATATATCCAGGCCTCTAATTACTGTTATATCTGTAATAATTATAAAAGATATAATGGTAATTTTAATGTTCAACATGTTTTTTCAATTTCTATTTACATCTGTCTGAATTTCTCAGATGAGCAGTTATCAGTATTTACATGTGGTCTGTTATCTTCATCTTTGTTGTTATCATCACAATGCTTCGGCTCTCATGCCCTCATCAGGTGTATGTTGATCTGGGTAAGCTAGGGGGAATTTCGAATTCAACACTTTATTTAATTTTAGGGGTAGATTGTTCTCCTTCCACTGCCTGTGTTTAGGATATCTTATCTAGTTCTTATTTTAGTATGGCTCAGTTCATTTGTACAGAGTCTAAATACACATTCCCCAGATCAGGGATTGAACTCACAATTGCTATATCACCAAATTCATGAACCAATGCTTTAATTCACAAGGCTATTGTCCTGTGGGAAATGGACAGTAAAACACAATTAATCCCTATAATTGCTTATTAATTACTTATTAATTTCTATAAAAAACCTTATAAAATCTGGACATATTTTTTAGTTTACCGTAAGTACTTGCCTACTTCATGTATAGTGTGACCCCTGAGTTTTTTCTGAAAAATCTGATTTTTTTCATATAGTTTGTGTATAATATAACCCCAGTTTCTGAGCAATACTAGTAGGCCTACTGTAGTCAAATATTGCAGTAGTGGGTATCATCCTGGACCTATTTTGTACCAAATAAACAGTCTTCATTCTTTTTTTGTACAAAGCTGCCCCAAAATAGTGAGAAAAACAACTTAGTATAAAATATCTAATAGAAAGATTTAGATATTGTACTTTTGTTCATGCCTGACTATGGTAGCTCCTTTAACAGAGGCCTTCCTCCTACATAGACTAAATTACTTACCTTTTATCATTACATGAAGAGCAAAACCTCATCCACTATATATGCCACTTAAAATCAACAAATATTTTATATAAATGAAGAATTAAAAAAATTTTGTATAGTACAACCAGTTACTGAAAATGCATGCTTTAAATTACCTGTGTATAGTACAACCACCCCGCCATTTTTTTTTTTTGTGTAAAAAAACTGATCATAAAAAAATTGCAGTATGTTCAAGTATAAATGGTAATTATATTTCATTACAGAAAATACTGGAAAAACTTACCAATTTTACAATCTCTGAAATATTTCTCAATTGGATAATCTTTGGTGAAGCCAACGCCACCCATCCATTCAAGACATTTGGAAGTGGTTTCTGTAGCCACCTATAAAAGAAGAAAATAATTATAAAGTTAAATAAAATGGGTGTAAAAACTGTAACAGTCTGGTTGATTGATTTGTTTTTTATGGCTTAACCTTTTGCAGGTTATTTAAAACCAGGAAATATTTTTAGATTGTAAGAATTTTTTAGAAATAATGATTTACTGGTACAAGTCCTACTAAGTAACCCGTAGCTGGTGGGGGAGAAATGATCAACCTTTCCCAAAGGTATTTGCATGTAGCTTCACTTCCCCTCACTAAAATCTTCTCATTCTCTTTCACTCCCTGTAATTCCTTGAGTCCTAGTGGCATTATCATCTTGCTTGGAGTGAAATGATAAAGAAAAAAAAAAGAATTATAATGAGCCTAACTAGGACTGAAACTTGACTCTCTGATTTCCAATTCTTAGTTGTTATCCATAACAACACCTGCGCATCCAAGCTAACAGCACCTGATATTTCCAAGTGGTTACCCATCTAAGTACTGACCAGGCTAGATCTTGCTTAATTTCAGTGATCATATGAGAACTGCTGTTTCAAAATTAGCATGGCTGTAAGCCACAGAGTATTAAGAAACAGGAAAATTTTGTTAGCTGGATTTCTTAGATGAAGCGTCAGTGAGAATATTACAATATTATTAAAACAAATATTACTATATTATTAAAAGTTGGTTCACTATATCACAGAAGACAATTTTTCTCACCAGAATTTATCTTGAATATTCATATTTCTACCATTCATTTGGACATTGAATATTGCTTCCACATCTGCTCTTTTTTTTTTTTTTTTTTTTTTGCTTCTGCTATATATCTATAGATTTTTGGGCACCTCAAGGCAATGTAATGTTTAGCAAACTTGTCTTGCTAGAACAATTACCACTGAGTAGTGAGTTTGATCCTCACTGGGTTCTCCCCCCTCTACTTTCGGCCTTGTGCCACATCTAAGCTATGCTTGGAAAATCACTATCTACAGATTCTTGACAAAAATTCAAAGAATCTGTAGTGTTATCAGTCCTAACCAGGTAACTCAACTTCAGTCACTTTACCAGTGTTGTAATGTAGCTTTTCATGGTAAATGTTCTGGTGAAGTTTCCTCTTTGCTACTTTATGAATTTAACAGCAGTACTAGATTGGCAGCTAGGTCTCATTATTTTTACAGTTGAAATGGCCGCTAGATGTAACAATAAGTTCTATGCTAACAGTTTCTTCTTTTACACTCCTTGCTTGTGGTACTCTCTTCCAGCTTACTTTCCACTCAATTTTGATCTCCAAAAATTTAAATGCAATGTCAATCATTATTTTCTGTCTTCTGAATTCCTGTTCTTTTATTGATATGCCAGAAAAAAACAAAACAAAAAAAAGCAGGAAAAACTAGAAAATGGTGGGTGGACAAAAAAAATAAAGAGGAAAAGATGCCAGAAAACAGTTAAAAAAAAAAAAAAAAAACAGAAAAATCCCAGTCTTTTGAACAGGAGTAGAGGTTTATCCTTTGTTTCCAGTTCCTTCCCAAGTTTACTTCCACACTATTACTTCAAATGTCTCCGACTGAACTCTAAAATGTTATTTACTAATTAAATCTTGACCTTTTCATGTCTAGAGCTAGCTGTTATCTTTCCAGCATAACCCTAAGAACTTTATTCCTTGTCTTTTCTTACACTAATGCAATACCACACAATAACCCTCTACCTTGAGTGGGTCTTGGGCCTTGTATTGAGTGAACATTACTATAAAAAAAAACCATAAAAATAGAATCCCCCACCCGAAAAAAAGGAGAAAAAAATACAAGAAAAAAAAAGGAAGGATGCCATAAAAAAAAAAAGGAGAAGAAAAAAAAAGGGACCCACAAAAAGAATCAGAAAATGAAAAAAGAGAACCAAGCATTTTACCTCAGAGCTGAATAACTTGGCCATGGCTGCTTCCTTAATGATTGGCTGACCTGCTTCCTTCATCCTGGCTGCATTATAAACAAGTAAACGAGCTGCTTCAATTTGCATGGCAACACGAGAAATTTGATGCTGCATACTCTGAAAAATAAATAAGGAATACAGGGCATTACATTTGAGGCCGACTTGGCTGCAGGAGATTCCGGAAGGTTGTCAGTGTTGGGTTCTACTCTGAATTTTCTGTCTGGATTTACTTCCATGTTTGGATATGGCCACAAGGCAGTTGATGTTTACAATTATTGTTTTCCTTCCTCTAGAGCAGTATTTCTCAATCAGGGTTCCCCAGAACCCTAAGGTTCTGAAAAAGGTCCCCAAGGGTTCTGTGAGAACAGGTGAGATAAGATAATGCACATTTTACTTTTTATTTAATTTATATACATAATATTACTAAACGCACACACAATATATTCTTGGCTATTGTAATATAGACATCATCTTATCTAACTTATTATGTTATTAAAAAATGTAACAATCATTGGGAATATATTTAGTGATGTCTAAACGGCGTCAGAGTAAAACCACCTTCACTAGTCAGTGCCCACTCAGCGAACGGGACCTGCACTTAAAGTTATTTATTTCTTTGTTTTTTTTTTTTTTTATTTTTACAGAAATACCTAATCACCCAATGAGGCGATTTTTGAAGAGGAAACATTCCAAAAATTCTGATGAGTTTAGTGGTGAAGAAAATCCTGATATAATCTCAACACACTGTTTTCTTCACAGAGAGGTGTTGATTTCAAAATTAATTTTTCCTCAAACCAGTTATTCAAAAATATATCACATTTATCATATTTACCACATGGACTACGATTAAAATAAAATGAGAAAGATATGGTGTATAATTTTGTTTTTTGTTCCTTGAGACATGAAATTTATTTTAAGGGTTACACAAGGGTAAAAAGAAACACTGCTCTAAACTGAAGAGATGGTCCACAGAAAACCATGTGGTTACCTTTCCTAGGTAAAAGTAAATGACTAGCTACTCATTTTCAGTATCTCCATTTTCTAGTGTGGATAGTTAATCCCTGTTGCAGTTGCCTGCTCAGGCACATTTGTATTTCTTTCAACACCCACAGAGCCAGCCTGTGGTTTATACTGCAACTATGCTGAGTGGACCACAGTTATAATTTCTAGGAGAGAGCATATAATCTGGTGGAATCTGTAGTTGAACTGTAACGAAAGACATGACTTACCTTGGAATTCGAAATGAGCGCAAATGTGCCTTGCCTGCAAAGTGATGACGAAAAAGAAATATGGCTGCTATTATGCGCACCTGTCTTGTCCAAGACAAGACAATATTTGCACACATGCAAATTTTGACCGTCTTAGAATAGCATAAAAAGCAGGGTGCCAGCAGCACGGGGGAGAGAAGTCATTCGACAGACTGTGTGTGTTAGAGTTGGATGTATAGATTGACAGACAGAGAAAGAGGAAATTGAAGTATATGCAGCTGAGTTGGTGTCTGTTTCACAACTGTCCAGTGTAACGGCCGAGAAAAGGTGCCACGCAATCCATTTCCTTGAGGCGACCAAAGAAGAAGAAAAAGAGCTAGCTTGCTGGCAAGCATCGCACAGCACTTTTTGACCCCCCCTCCCTCGTCATCATTTATTTTTTTTGCTACATGAACAAAGCCAGTACACTGAAACCCAAAGTCAGGATGACTTGACATCTTGTACTAGCACAAATGTTAATGTTTTCTGAACAGTTTCATATGCCTAATGTCACTCACAAAGTTTGGGCGAACCTGTGGTATTGTATGATATTGGTTATTTATATCTATTTTTTACATTTGAGTTTAGAATTTTTTTGTGTGAATGAAAACTCCCTACTGAACAGTATGAATTTTATTTAGCATTACCAAAAAATTTGACATTTTTCCTTAAACCAGTTATTCAAAAATAAGTATATATTTTTGAATAACTTTCTTATTTTATTTTCATCATTGTTCACATGGTAAATATCATAGTACAGTGAGACCCGGATATAAGAGAGATTTTCTCTGGTCCCAAATTAGAGCCTGTGTTAATGTATATAAAATAGACCAAACCCGGATATAAGAGAGATTTTCTCTGGTCCCAAATTAGAGCCTGTGTTAATGTATATAAAATAGACCAAACCGGATATAAGAGAGATTTTCTCTGGTCCCAAATTAGAGCCTGTGTTAATGTATATAAAATAGACCAAACCCGGATATAAGAGATTTTCTCTGGTCCCAAATTAGAGCCTGTGTTAATGTATATAAAATAGACCAAACCCGGATATAAGAGAGATTTTCTCTGGTCCCAAATTAGAGCCTGTGTTAATGTATATAAAATAGACCAAAACCGGATATAAGAGAGATTTTCTCTGGTCCCAAATTAGAGCCTGTGTTAATGTATATAAAATAGACCAAACCCGGATTTAAGAGAGATTTTCTCTGGTCCCAAATTAGAGCCTGTGTTAATGTATATAAAATAGACCAAACCCGGATATAAGAGAGATTTTCTCTGGTCCCAAATTAGAGCCTGTGTTAATGTATATAAAATAGACCAAAACCGGATATAAGAGAGATTTTCTCTGGTCCCAAATTAGAGCCTGTGGTAATGTATATAAAATAGACCAAAACCGGATATAAGAGAAACCCGGATATAAGAGACTTCTTCTCCGGTCCCGACAACTCTCTTATATCCGGGTTACACTGTATAGTGACCAATGTGTAAAATAAAATGAGAAAGATATGGTATATAATTTTGTTTTTACCCAGGGGTTCCTTGAAACATGAAATTTATTTTAGGGGTTACGCAAGGGTAAAAAAGTTGAGAAACACTGCTCTAGAGCAATGTTTTTAACCTTTTTTTTTTTTTTTTATCTCCTGGCACACTTGAACCTATAGTTACACTTCTGCAGCACACTTTGTGATTTGGTTACTGATGAATTGGATGAATCAGTATTCAATGTACAAGCATCGTCTTCTAATTTTTGTTTCTTAATTAAAAACTTGTCCATTTGAATTGAATTCTATGCAATAAAATACCTCAGTATGATCTTGTGGTGAATAAAAAGAAAACAGCAACCAGCGAGTAAATTCAAGCTCTCCCAACTGGTATTCCAACTTCGAGTGGTTCCTTCTTGAGTTCTGTCACAAAATCGCACTAACAGACTTTTCTAGCCGCCAACCGTGAACGTGCCTCAAAGCACCCCGCACTGGGAAAAATTAGTTGCTTTTATATTTGTCCATATACCCATAATCCCTTGCGTCTTCATGCGATCCCATAATTCATTGCATCCCTGTCCCATAATGCATTGCATCTTTATTACATAAAAATGCAATGAAAGTCCCCCCTCATTCTTTTATGTTATCTGGCCAAGGACAGATTACGGCAGAGAGTAAGTGCTTTTTTCTCCCTCATTTCAACTGCAGTAGCTTTACATGTTAAGCAAATACGGGCTCTTTTTTGGCGGGGACAAGGCAAGTCGGAACCAGTTGTGCTCGTCCCAGGTTCTGTCTCATCATGTCTGTCACAGATCTACACATTCTCACTACTATGGACACAATTCAAGACATGCACAATGAAGGATTGCTGCATCATTCCTGAAATCAACTTTGAATGACTGACATGTATTGTTGTTCATCGGCATGTCCTTGCCAAATCGTGTCATCTATGGATGTATTACATGACTTCATTTCACACATCCCACCCATTTTATATATTATGTATATGTTTATTTATTATAAAAATGGTTATATTATGTGTATTTATTCATGTATGTTTCATATATATATATGTAAAAATTTCTCAGAATTAACCTGTAGAAAAAGACAATATGTATTAAGGAAAAAGATGATAGGATAACTGTAGTTTTAGCTGACGCATTGGACAAAACGTGCTTGCTAAAACTAAAGTTTTCCTGTTGTCTTTTTCCTTAATGCATATATATATGTGTGTGCGTGTGTGTGTGGGCGTGTCTTGAACAATAAAAAATGTTAAAAAAATTAAAATTTCAGACACACTTGGTTGTATATTAATATTTTCTGTTTTATTATTTAAATTAGGTTCCTTGACTAGTTTCCTCCAGCATGGCCATCATCAGAAGAAAAAAAATCCCTGCTTGTCACATGAGTGAGTGAATATCTTTGAAGAAAGTGAACTTTGAAATTTTCATTTATTTTTTTATCGTTAACTTTGGTCAGTCCTTGTATTGGTTAAACAGCCCCTTTCAAGTTTTTTTTTTAAATAGAGGCTGGGAGATTCATGAGTCTCAGAATTTTGACAGCTTTATTGGTTGCTGAGAAGGGGATGTGTGTGTTAAGTGTATGCTATCTTTTATTTTGATGGGTGTATTTGTATATATTTGTGTGTGTGTGTGTATGTGGGAGATCTCAATACCTCTGCAAGCATGCCTGTCTAGTGTGGTCGAGAAATGTGGGTGGGGGTTGATCTATCGGATTATATATTAATTCTATCTTCGTTGTTTAGTCTGTGGTTAAGTCCATCTGGACAAAGTGTTTTGAAGTGCAAAATCCATTTGTGTTTATGTTCTAGTATTTTTTCTTAGGTCTATTTATATTCTTTCAATAATAATGAATTTTGCATGGCTATAAAAAAATGAATATATATATATATATATATATATATATTTGTGTATTTAGGCAGCAATCCTTCTTTCATGCACATTTCATTGAATACGACAGACAAGGTGCTCTTATTTAGTTTTTTATACAATATCTCATGCGATCTAATAATTTTTTTCTTTTCAGATGATAAATTATATAAAAACTGTCTGAATGTTCTTTTTTAATCCTTGAAAATGGCTAAATGTATAGCTGAAAGTGCTTGGATAAAAAGAATATTCAGACAGTTTTTATATAATTTATCATCTGAAAAGAAAAAATTATTAGATTGTATGAGAAATTGTATAAAAAACTAAATAAAAGCACCTTGTCTGTCGTATATAATGAAATGCATATATAATATATATATATATTTAGAAAAATATGACAAAATGGAAAAGTTTTTGTGATGTGTTTCATCCATTAGGATTTTATCAGACTGTCTGATGAAATCCTAATGGATGAAACACATCACAAAAACTTTTCCAGTTTGTCATATTTTCTAAATACTGTTTGTTTATATATATATATATATATATATATATATATATATATATATATATATATATATATAAAAGGTTTTCAGGCACTTTCCAAAGGTGCCTCATGCTAGGTCACCCACTCTAGGCCCAAGCCTTTTGAGTGAAATTGGGTAGACGGAACCCATAGGGGAAATCGTTGGCCATGCTAGTACGAAGTCACAAATCATTGTGACTGAGAGTTTGAACGTGCCGACCTTGTTCAGATTGTTGATCATGCTAGATAACACACACTCTCCCAAAAATAACTAAGGTCTACCCAACATAGTTGCAGTATAAACTACAGGTGGTCTGTGTGGGTGTTGAACAAACACAATTGTGATTGGCCAGTCACCCTAGTAGATGAGTATCCTTGAATACAAGTGACTAGCTATTATTATATACATACACACACACACATATATATATTCTGTTCATATGTGTCATCCTCTTATGGTCACTCCTTGTTGTGGTGGAGGTGCTTGCATGTTTCAATGATTCTGAAAGCAATGCCTTTGAGAGTTCTAAACTCCTGGTAGGGCAACTCTTGGAGGTATGGTCAAAGACATGAACCCAGACTAAGTGCAACCAACCCAGAAGATCCCAACGGTGGAACAAGCGAAGGATAATTACAACAGATCTCAATGGTTGAAAAGGTGAATGAAGTGGGCTACGCATGCTGGACATGCTACAGAAGGCGCCACTAGAAATTATAACAGAGTCAGCGGCAGTCCATTGTAGTTTTATGACTGGATTCTGCATGTCTCATTCCATATGTGTTGCAGAAGAAGGTCATGAAATCAAGTGTATGGGTCACTTCCTGGCAAGTTGAGGTCCACCTTGAACAAATTCATGCTATTGACACTTTCTTCTACTTGGATTTTCTTACATCATCATAAAGGAAGTGATCAGCAAAGAAGAAATTATATTCTTGGATACAAGACAAAGCCAATGATGATAACAATTATATATTCATATTATCAATTTAAAGAGGTTTTAATGTGTACTTTATGTCTACTTATTGTGCTTTGGTCTTCTTTCAAAAATAATTTAATTCATAAACTTTTAAAATTTTTTGTAGCACACCAATTGAAAAATCACCGCTCTAGAAAGATTGCCTTCCTAGGCTAGTGAACATCTATCTTCATCTAATGCAGTTGTAGAAATTTTATTTTATAACCAATCATTTATAATCATTAATAATAATAAATTTCCTTTAATAACAAATTAAAAATTAACCTTAAATTTCAAGGTAAAATAATGTCGGTAAACAGCTTTGCTAAGAAAGGAATGATTCATACCTGGAAGTCCCATATGCTCTGTCCAAACTGTTTTCTCTCCATTACATATTTGATAGTATGATCAAGACAACCACTTGCCAAACCAATCATCTGTTTTAAAAAAAAAAAAAAGAAAGTGAAAAACAAAAAATATAAATACTAATAATATATATATATATTATTAATGTATATTTTGACAGCAATCTTTCTTTTTAATTTATTTACTGTATCCTTACATTTTGTAGGAGTAAGGGAGTACATAAATTAATTTTCCATAATTTTCATTGTCTGAAGTGCTTTTGGTGTTATTTGTTTTTACTCATGTTGTGACTGTGTGTGGGCAGTCACAAAAAGGATATTAAAGTAGATAAAAAGGAGGAAATTTTAGATCCTCTTTCACCATTTTTTTAATTAATTTCCCGACATTGTTAAAACTTGGTCTACCTTAACCTGGCTTGATCTTAATTTTTCACCACATCTAAATAAGTTTGATTACATTGGGTCTAGTTAGATGAGATTTTTACACTTTTTTTTTTGTGAAAATATTGGAAGTGGAACATTTTGCTTGCAATTCTTTCCCAGTCCTGGCAATAAACTTGACAATCATTGAGCAATTTTGCACCCCATGGCGGTGTACCCCAGGGTGGCTGCCCTTTCTTGCTCCCTGCCAATGTGCACAGTTGACTAAATATTTCTTAGAGGAGCTCAATTAGGAAAAAATTGCTTCATCTCAGCTGGAATTTTAAAGTTTACTCAGCTTAAAAAACCTCTTATTTGAAACAGTAAGATTCATACACATGTAGGCATTTTCATAAAAGGGTTACTGCTTTTTACTTTAACAAATGGATTATCAAAAGAAAAATCAATAAAAAGATTGATAAAAAGTAAGAAAAATAGATGAAAAAAAAAATAGGTCACCATTTGTCATGCTCCACTTGACGAATAATAAAATCACAAACTCAACAAACAATTATTACCATATTTTCTTGTGTGTAATATGACCCTGTGTTTCTGAAGCTAAAAAACAGGAATTAAATTACTTCCTTGAGGATAATACAACCTCATAGTACAGCCACCTCTTTGTAAGTTTTTTTTTTTTTTAAAGTTATACTGTTATCTATTAAAATCTCAATGTCGTACATATCTTTCACTAAAATATTTAATTTGTTATCATATTAAAGAATAGAAATGAACTAGATATTTAGCGATTGCATATTTCCTCTCCTAATTTAGGTTTCAAAACTTGTTTTGAACTTTCAGCAAAAGGTGCTAATTAGACATACCTGGAAACACATTTTAAGATGTTAATTAATCTATCATACTTTTCTGTTTGATATTTCTTTATTATAATTCTATATATTAATAAACTATGAAAATAAAAAAAAAATATTGTCTTTCATTAAGAACAAAGAGAGAAACAAATATTGCAGACATATCAAATTATTTTGTTAACCTTTATCACTCTGTATGTAACTTCATTTGCTGTACAAAAAGTTTATCCTGCCACTGAAGGTAACTCTGATCCCTAAACAATAGTGTGTTTGAATTTTATAGTTGTGTTGTCATATCCTGCTATGTTAACAGAAAATAACTTTGAGTGAAATTACAAATAAGGATACTGCAATTGAGAGGCCTTGAAAAAGAATGCAGTAGAAAGGCAAGTAATATTGTTATAGTAATAATAGTGTGTAAGTAATATTACTAAAGTAATTTTAGTGAAAGATATGTACGACATTGAGATTTTAATAGATAACTTTAAAAAAAAAAAAAAAACTTACAAAGAGGTGGCTGTACTATGAGGTTGTATTATCCTCAAGGAAGTAATTAATTCCTGTTTTTTAGCTTCGGAAACACAGGGTCATATTACACACAAGAAAACATGGTAATAATTGTTTGTTGAGTTTGTGATTTTATTATTCGTCAAGTGGAGCATGACAAATGGTGACCTATTTTTTTTTCATCTATCTTTCTTACTTTTTATCAATCTTTTTATTGATTTTTCTTTTGATAATCCATTTGTTAAAGTAAAAAGCAGTAACCCTTTTATGAAAATGCCTACATGTGTATGAATCTCAGGAATTGTCTAATGTGCACATTTTCACAAATTTTGTGTGGTTGCAATTCTCTACAATTACACTTTTTTGCAGTTGGGTGGCCTTTTCTTACAGTGTGGTTTCTTTTTGGCAGTCAGATTGACTAACCTATCAGCTCATATGTGTACCCCTTAGACAATTTGCTTTTATCTTGATATTGCTGTACACACGCTTTTTGATAATTAATCTCAAATTCCTAAGTTTCTTCCATTGTCTGAAAAACAAATGTTCCTAATACAAACAAGATTTGAGCTTTCCTATAATTCTACATAGAATAGTACAAAATAAAAAACGTCTTTATTAGGTTGACCAACCTACATTTTATCCAACCCCAGATTAAGTGGTCTGGAGGGGAAATTTGGTGAACTTTAGTTATACAGGTTTTACTTAGTAAGTTAAACTAGTGTTCAAGCCAATGCCTGTTTAGCATTCTACAACATTTGTTTATTGTAAGGATAAGTATAGCTAGCTTCCCAAATGTCCTCATATGTATAGTGGAATGATGGAAAGACAATCAAAGATTTAGAAACAGGTTCAAAAAATTCATATGCCAATAATATACCAGTATAATTTCAAAATTTAAAAAGCTATTATGGATTACTTGTAATTGTATGCAAGAGTCCCAGTATAAATAATTATTGACCAATTTTATCATTGTGATATTTTGCATTATATCAAGTATTAAGAATATAGTAACTAGGGTCTGCAAATTGGAGGAGAGAGTTATCAATGATAATGTTCTGACTTCAAATCTGTGGTTATCTCCCTTTAGCTGTCTCTCTGTTTTTTTATTTTAAAATGTACTTTTTATTACATAAAATTTGGTGAGACAAGAGTCAATTTTCATTCTGAAAATGCAGCTTGGAGAAAAAAAATTTAGAAACCACTGAGCTAGTACATCAAATGGGTGAAGGCTTGTGACATGCTAATAAAATGCTAGAGTGTAATGATTGTATATACATTCATTCATACTTTGCTGGTTCTATTTCAACCATTCACTTACAGGTTCTAATTAGAATTTTTAATTAGTTCTTTCTCACACCAATCTCTGTTTAATGTAACTGTGGTGGCAGTATGACTGTTAAAATATGGTTTTGTACAAATGATATATGACAGCCATCCTGTCACCAATAACAAAAGAAGAGAATAGTTGGCAAATACAGAGAAGAATTTCACATCAAATAAAACTGCTAGAAAAAGTTATGTTGTAATTCAACAGACAAGAAAACAGCAATAAAATTAAAATGAAACAGAGAATATATATATATATATATATATATATATATATATATATTATATATTTGTTGTAGAGTAGGACTCAGTGTACTTCCTGCTCTTCCCTACTACTTTGACAATGGACTGCTCCTACTTATAAATATGGCAGGTAGCCACATTAGAGGAGGATTTGAGTAGTATTTGATTTACTCACATTTTCATTCTGTGTATGAGTAAATAATAAAACTCTTCTTTTTGTTTCCTCTACCTAGTCTTCTGTTCCTTCAATACTAACTACAGCCTTCCTAATTATTGGCTATTTTGAACAAAAAAAAAAAAGAAAAAAGAAAGAAAATCTCACTCCTGATTAGTTAGGTAAAATGGGTGTTTTGAAAGCCACACATGTTCTCTACTATGTAGTTTATGATCTTGACTATAAATTTTGTATACCTTTGCCTGGATCCTCCTCTTGCACAAAAAATCTGTTAACACAGACCAAGTTTATTCCTAATTTCTACAATAACTTTTCTTCATCATTTTTATCATCTACTTTAATTTGTTTTAATGCTACAAGTCATCCAATAGGTGTTTTCATGCACAAACAGGTACCTCAGCCTGTGATAACTTAATAGGTCAGAATACAAAAATAACGTGCAAGTGTTGCAAAAATAGATATAAGATAGTAAAAAAAAAAAAAAAAAAAAAAAAAAACAGTTTTTAAATGAAAATAAAAAAAAAAGTTGGAAATTTACCCTCCTGATTTATGTGATTAAATTTTATATTTCATTTTTTAATATCACCCCAAACAAGGCAGTAAAGCCACTAAGACACAAGGGATTACCAAGTATGAAAGAATAAGAAAAAAAAAGATAAATATTATTAAGGAGCAAAAACAATATAAGAGTAATCAAAAAGACCAAGATAATGATTGACATTGCATTTAAATTTTTGAAGATCAAAATTGGCTAGGAAGCATTGAGCTGGAAGTGAATTCCACAAGTGAGAAGTGCAACAAAAGAAACTGTTAGCACAGAACTTACAATTACATCTAGCCATTTCAACTGTAAATTCATGGGACCTTGTCAATCTAGTACTGTGCTTAAATTCATAAAGTCTAGGTACCATAGCAGAGAGTTCATCTGAACAATTACCATGAAAGTGTTTATAGAAAAGGCACAGGGAAGTGGAAAGTGACTGAAAACGAGATGCAAGGTCAAGACCAATAATATTGCCGTTTTGTTTGGCTTTTATCAAAACTCTCTAAATATACGGAAAGAACACTAGTTACTTGCATATCATATTTTTTCTACATTAATATTTAGAATTTTTCCCTAAGTTTCCCAGTGTGACCAAACCATTTTTATCTATAATAGAAATCAAAAGACGACTCTTCACTCACCTGAGATCCAATCCCAATTCTGCCTTCATTGAGAATACCAATTGCATATTTATAGCCATGCCCAAATGTCCCAAGAATATTTTCCTCTGGAACCTGAAATAAATGATGATAAATTAACAGATTCATGAATAAGACCAAAAGTATGGGGCTAGCAGTGAGGAACGCCCTCACTACACGGTCATAATTGATCTAGCGAGATAAGCTTGCTGATCATTACGCCATGTCAAAGTGCAAGAAATAATATGAATAGTTGAAGAGAGAAAGCAAATGTTCTTTCAAAAATTGAAATTAAAACACTAAAAATCTAAGAAAGAATTTACATAAAGAGTTTCAATGGAAGATAAAACCAGAGAAAATGTTTTTAAAAATGAAATCGGGAAAAAAAAATGTTTTATACAGTTGTCTTCCTACCCCCTACCCACCAATATGTCCTTCAGTTTCTATGGAGGGATTGACAATTGGCTTCCAAATAATCATTGTTGATATTATCATGCAATTTCATCTGATAACCACAACATTTGATGCAGTTTTTACTCTTTCAAAACATTCATGTTTTAGACCTCTTAATTTTGACCCTTTGTGTAATTAACTCCTGTGATTACATGTGGACGACTTGCTCTTGTGCAAAAAAGTTGTACTCCAAATTTTAGTTCCCTTTATTTATAACTGGGAATAGACAAATTCAACAACATTAAATTGGTAAAAGGAGAACACAGACCAGTAAAAGCAATTTTCATTGCTTGAAATCCTCAAAGAATCAAACTGAAAAAAAAAAAAAAAAAAAAAAAAGAAAAAAAGAGGCCAAATTTTACAGATTCAAACTACAGGGGCCAGAAATCTTGGCCAGGAAGTGATCGGTCCTGGTTGGGTTACCTGGGAGAGGGGTTTGATGTTTTTAGAGACATGAAACTCCCAATAACACTTGGAGTAAACATCACCAATGGTGTTTGTCTCAGAAGTGATTTATGAAAACATATTTAAAAAAGTGGGATGAAACAAGTCACCATATTTTTGCAAATTTATTTATAGATAACTTCCAAACACAACCTAGAATAATTACTCCAGATAAATATGAGCTCTGTAATGTTGAATTTGAAGATATAAATGTTGATTTTTGACAGAGAAAGGTCAAATGTATTAAAATAGAAAAATGTAAACAGTTAAAATACATTTACAGGTAAAAAAAAGTTGATAAGAAGAGAAAAATAATTACACCTGATAAATATCAGCATTGTTATGTTCAATTTAAAAGCATGTAAGAATACAGAAGGTACTTATCTCTCTTTGGTGGAGAGAAATCACTTGGGTCACTTGAAAGCCACTTAATGATGTCCCTCCATACAGTGACAAAAGTGCCAGTCATTTTTCAGTTTGTTTACAGCAATCAAAGTAAGGTTGCTTTCTTTAGCTCAGGCCTCCTATGGCCCAGGAAGAGATTAAATCTGCTTCCTCAGCAGCTTAGAAGTCCATGGTGCCATTTCCTTTTAGGTATATATCTTTCCCAGATATAGAAAGAAATTCCAGCTTGCAGCCCCCAATTTGGGAAAACCCAAGACTTGTTGTTTCCCCTTCATGGAATATGTCCTCACCTGGGACATAGATAAATCCAGCCAGTTTGAATCTGGAGGAGTCCTGAAAATGGCTTTTCCAGGTCAGGAGTATCTCCAAATTATATATGACCCTTCTTTTTTGTTTCTTCTTACACTCTGCTTTGCTGAGTAGATATATGTGATAATTTATTCCCTATATGGGACATGTGTATATATGTATACATAGTTTTATGTATGTCTTAGTATTATAAAAGTCTTTTTGAGAACAAAGCATGTTTGTCATTCTTTTTCCTTTCAGCCATTCCATTCCATCTATAAAATATTGGTATCATATCACAGATAAAATAATGCTCATAAAGCCACTAAGGGTTACTAAGTGTGGAAGAATTAAAAACATTACTAATGAGTGGGAACAAAAGAAGTAATCAGGACAGTAGATAGTGATTGACATTGCATTTAAATTTTTGAAGATTAAAGTTGGCTGGAAAGCATGGAGCTGGAAAGGAGTTCCACAAATGATAAAAGAAACTGTTAGCATAGAATTTATGGTTACATCTAGCCAACTCAACTGTAAATTGATGAAATCTCAATGCCAGTCTAGTACTGCACTTAAATTGAAAAAGTCTAGCAAATAATTACCATGAAAGTATTTATATAAAAGCCACAGAGAACCTACATCATGGTGGTTGGAAAGTGACTGAAGTCGAGATGCCAGACTGGGACTGATAATATTGCTGATTCTTTTTTGGATTTTACCAAGGAGCTCAAGGTAAATAGCAGGAGCACCGAACCATTATGTGGCAGCAATATTCTAAGCATGTACAAATGGTAGACTTATAGATATGTATGATAGAATCTGGAGAAAAAAAATTGTCTTATACAACACAGTGAAATAACTTTCTTAGCACCTGAGCTAGCAATGGATTTAATGTAGTCTTTCCATTTCATGTCAGCCGAGAACATTCAAGGAGAATGTTTGTGCGAGAAGGCGCAACAAGTCACTTTCCTGAAGGTTAGCATCCCTTGATGCTGTTTTTGCTGCATACACTTTTGACTCCCCCACCCGGGGGGGAGGGGGGGAGGAAGTCAAAAGTCATTTACAGGATTATAAAAATGAACACAGAACATGCAATATTATCTACCTTTTATAAAGATTTATTATTTAGCATGGGCAAATGTGGCATCTTTGGAAAGTGCCTTGAAACCTTAAGATGGGGGTTTAACCACACCTTGATAGTTTAATTAGGTAGACGGAACTATTTGGAAGCTGTTGGTCGTCGTGCTAGCATGAAGTCGCAAGACACCATGACCGAGGGTTTGAATGTACTGGCTTTGTCCAGACTGTTGATGACACCAGATAATGTGATCTTTCCCAGAGATTGTAATTAAAGCTTGCTCAGCATAGTTACAGGTGGGTTCAGTGGGTGTTGCACAAACACAAATATGTCTGAGCAAGCATCTGCAACAAGGATTGACTAGCATCCTTAGTAGACAGGCATACTCGGATATGAGTGGCCAGCCACCATTACCACCCTTATTAAGGTTAATTTTAAACATCCATTGTGATTCACCAACTGGCCAATGATTAACTCAGGTTACATTTCAATTTTTGATCTTGGTGTGCACTGAAAACTGGTAAAGGGCATACTGCATGCTTACAAGGCAACAAGATGAATGACAAATGCCACACTGAGAAATAAGAACAGCTCTTTCCCATATTATATGAAGATGTTTTCATTCAGAGCTTCACCTGCTTGCCTGGGTTGTTAGGTAGGAGACACTTTAGACATCTTCTATGTTGATGCCATATATCGGCACTTTCTTCTAATTCCTCACACATTCACACATCTTAATGTGTGGCTGGCAATATAAATGGGTGGCGCTTGGGACTATCAGGTGCTGTAAGTGTAGATGTGCAAGTGGTACAATGGATAATGACTTGGAATTGTTAATCAGGGAGCTGAGTTCCAAGGCACGTTGGGTTCATTATATTCATTTACATGCAAAAACTCTTGGGAAAGGTATGAATCCACTGCTTTTCCGCCTCAGCTATGGGTTAATTAGTAAGACTTGGAGCACTAAACCATTATTATCAAAATAAATAAAAAAAATTCTTACAATCTAAAATTATTTTCTGACTTTAAATAACCTGCCATGGATGGTTAAGCAATATACACTTTAGACAACTTGGAAATTAGAAAATCTTTACACTTGTTTCATGATCAAAAAAATAGAAAGGTTCTCTTTCTTGATTTCATTGAGAATCAGTACACAGCCTCTTTTAGGGCTGCATATAGCTTCTAATATTAAGCTGAATAAATTTAAAGTGATTCCATTTCAATTAAATTCGCATTTGATGAGTTTCTCATGAGTGAATTTGATGTTAGACGGCCTGTGACTTGTGAACATTTATTGTAAAGTAAGAGGGATGCACATGAGTTGAAGTCTTGACTTGATCAATACAATTTTGCATTGAGGCAGAAGGTTGGGAAGACAAGGAGGTGGAGAGGAAGCAGACCAGGGGTGGACAGCAACTTACTTTGGAAAATGAATAAATCAATCAACAAATGGATGAAACAGGAACCACATAATGGACAAGACTGTCTCCAACCAAGAACAGACCAGAACTGACTCTCCTGATATCAAGTATGACTGCTAATATAGACTAACAATTGGATACACTCTATGCCCAGTTTTATTGTCGCTTGATCCCCAAAAGACCCTATCTACTTCCTATTCAGTCAAAGTGGATGCCATTTAGAAATATTCAAAGAACAATTCACTAGTCATAAAAAGAGAAACATTGGAGACTGATATAAAACGACATCTTCTTCCTCAATGTGAGTGTCAGTAATACCACATAATATTCTGATCTCTTTCTCTTTAAAATATGTTGTGATAAAAACACAAAGATGTACAGTTTTTGCTTAAGCAGTTTACTTACGATGACATTGTCAAAATGGACCATGCAGGTACTGGATGCTCGAATACCTAGCTTGTCTTCTTTTTTAGCCACAGTCAAACCTTCTGTATCCCGCTCAACAATAAAGCAGGTGATACCACGGTAACCCTGAAAAGAGTTAGTATATACACTTAAGACGTTTAACCAGAATAAAACAAAACTCATTTGATTAGCAATCAAGTAGAAGTCATGGAGAAAAAAAGATTAAGTACTTGAAAAATAATTCATTTTTTATGATTATCGCCTGAGCAAATATGTATTTTAAAAAATATTACTTTAGACATTTTTATAGAGGACACTTCATATTTGAAATATACGCCTCATATTTATTTATTAGACAGTGTGTATTATGTAGCTCAACCTGCACATTCAAGTAAAGAAAATATGTCCGCCCTATTTGATTCCCTGTCAGAGTAAGAAGACCCAGGAGAAAGACATTCCATATCTGTCTATATTTGAGATGAGGTATTATGTACACTGTTTACATTATTCAGACTATTGTCCTCATCTTTGTCGCCATATTTATTACATTTCGGCCATTGTATGTTCTGGCCTTCTTCAGGTGTTTGGAATATTGAACTGAACCATTGATTTTGCTCGCTGAGGGAAATTGTTCTAGTTCCACATGCCATGTTTAATGGATGTCAGTTGTCAGTTATCTCCTGTTAATTCCCCTCTCCAAGTTCTCCACTGCCTTAACCGGGTATTGAACTCACACTCAGTGGAGAACTTGGAGAGGAGAATTAACAGGAGATAACTGACAGCTGACATCCATTAAACATGGCATGTGGAACTAGAACAGTCTACCCCAGTGAGCGAAATAAAGAGTTCAGTTTGATATTCCAACCACCTGAAGAAGGCCGGAACATACAACGGCCGAAACATTGTAATAAATATGGCGACAAAGATGAGGACAATAGTGTGAATAATGTAAATAGTGTAAAGACATTCAACATGAAATATTTCCTCAGCAACCCAAAGGCAATCAGTGCTTTCACTGCCTTTATCATTATCTATGAAATGTCTTAAATTGCTATCTGATTCCCTGCCAGGATTAGGTAGACCAGGATAAAGAAATTATTCTTTAAATATTTCCTCAGCCACACCAGGACAATCATTGTTTTTACTGCCTTCTTCTTTACCTATGAATTGTCTTGACTCCCTATCTGATTCCCTGTTAGTGTAAGAAGACCCAGGATAAAGGCAAATATTTCCTCAGATCTCCTCACCCACAAGACAATCATTGTTTTCACTGCCTTCATCATTATCTTTCACTTGTCTTGAATTCTTATCTGATTCCCTGCCAGAGTAAGAAGACACATGACAAAGAAATTTTTAATGAGGTATTTGGTCAGCTACTCTAGAACAATGAAGTTTCTTGTCAGATATCTTGTCAGCTATTCCAAAATGGTTAAAATTGTAATAAAAAGAATAATTTTTAATGACATTCTATGGTAAATCATGTTACTTATATTGAAATAAAAAAGACTTCAAAATTTTAACCCAGATAATAAACAACTTAAGAGTTAAAAAAAAAATTTCTGTGTGCCAAGACGTACATCTTCAGGTTTGGCATTAGCCATGACCAGGAATATGCCAGCATGTTCGGCATTAGTGATCCACATCTTACTGCCATTAAGGACATAATGATTTCCTTGTTTCACTGCAGACGTTTTCAAAGAGAAAGCATCAGAACCAGCACCTGCTTCTGACAAACAGAAACTGCCAACCTATATAAAGAAGGAAATAGAAAAATTAAAAACAAAACAAAAAAAAACACAAAAATGACTTGTATAGACTTTTCAGCATGCATGATTGCTTTTTTCAAACTATCTCTTTTTTTTTTAACATGTTCACTGTCATCAGATGTAGGTGTGCCTCTTGAATACTCACTTGTACTTGTTGCACCATCCACCTGTAATCAGCTGAGCTGGCTCCTTTAAAAGGTTGATTGATTTGTTTGTTTAAATGCATATCAACTCCTTATGAGTCATTTAATACGAAAATTTAATTTTCTTGGGAGCTTTGAAGTAATAAATATATGTTATTCTGCTCTCACAATTGAATACATGGTAGATGATACTCAGCTTTTGTGCATATATATGTTTGTGTGGACGTAATTACTAGATGTGATGATATGTGTATTTTATGTTGTAGTTTTGTTGAAGTTATATTTTGCATGAGTGTTTGCGTGTGCACATTTGTGAAATCTCCAAAAGTATATTTTGGTAGTAAAAGTTCAGAGTTGACATTCACTGTTTTAACTTTCACACCATACAGTCATACAAATGACTTCTTGCATTACTCAACTCACCGTATCTGTTGTCAATCGGCTGAGATATTTCTTTTTATGTTCCTCGGATGCATAGCTGCGAAATACTGCATTGACCACTGTGTTATGCACGTCGACCATTGCACTGACCGAAGGATCCACTTTGGCCAGTTCTTCAATGACCAAGTTGGCCACAAAAAACGTTGAGTTAGTTCCATTATATTCAGCCTCGATATCAATTCCCATCAGCTGAAGAAAAACATAACTGAATATTTTATCAGAAACAAGATTGTTAGGAAAGGAAACCAAAAAAAAAAAAATTGCGGGTGTAAAAGAGTAAGTATTGCTAAGAGCAACAAAAAAGAGGAACCTGTGGAGATCCATGATCACACACATCCTGGAGAAACATGACAGTGAGAGAGATAGATTTGATTTTTTTTATGACTTATCAACCCTTTGTAGGTTATTTAAAGCCCCAGCATAATTTGGATTGTAAGAATAATTCTTTTTTTGTCAATGAATATTTTTTGATCTTTTGGAATTCATTGAGAGTAATAATGATTTTTATAGATACAAGTCCCACTATTTAACCCATAGCCGGGAGAAGGAGGTGGATTTCATACCTTTGTGTATAAGTGAAAGTAACGAACTGGACAGGAATTCAAACTCGGCTCTCTGATTTCTCATCCCCAACTGCTGTCCATTATACCACTTGCACATTGACCGTCTTTTCAAGAAGAGAAATATTTAGAAACTACTGTGGCAAAAAAAAGTGAGGGATTGGTTTATAACCGGGTCGTAAAACAAAAGTGATTCCCCACTCAATGTCTTTTCAAAATTGATTAATATTTTTTTTTTGTAGGTTATCTAAAGCTGAAACATATTTTGTATTGCAAACATAATTATTTTTTTTGGAGTGAATATCGTGTTAACATTTTTTTGAGAATAACAATTATTTTTTCTGGATACAAGTCCTACTATTTAATCCATAGCTGGGGGAAGGAGATGGATTTGTTGCAGACACCCATACAAGTATACAAATGTGGGTATTATAACTTGTTGGAGTGCAATGAAAGTTCTCATAACGGTTACAAAACAAAAAAAAGAAAACTGAAATCAACATGAAATTCAAATACATCTCTAACTAGAGATATTTATTAAAGCGGGACATAGTGTTTGAGAAGTTTCCACGTGGTTGTTTGTCAGAGGCCAGCTTGGCACATCTTCACATAATGACTGTTGGTAGTAAAAAGAGAGAAAGAGAGTTTTTCTGATTTCTAATTCCAAGCTGATATCCATTACACCATCCATATATCGAAGCTTGCATCACCGAGTATTCCCAAACAGTCACCCATCTAGGTACTAACCAGGGTTGATGTTGCTTAACATTAGTGATTGTATGAGAAGCTTACATTACAGAGTATTTCCAGGCAGTCAGGTACTAAAAAGGCTTGACATTGCTTAACTTTGGTGAGCGTATGAAAAATGGTGTTTCAGTGTGATATGGCTGTAAGTTTCAGCCAAGGTGGAATCTGTCATTGGCTCATCTATTGACCAATCACTGGACTTTTTACATGCTGCTTACAGCAATGACGTGAAAGAGAGCTCTGGATAGAGCATTTCCTTTAAATTCTTACAAGGGGCCATTATAGGTTCATACATTTCCTCAAGGGTATTTGTGTGTAAGCGAAAGTAACAAACCCATCTGGAATTCAAACTTGGCTCTCCAATTTCTCATTCTGAGACACTATTCCTTACAGCCCCAGCATATCTGACAGCGAGAGAGAGAGACTGGCTAATCAATATAAATTTTAGGGTAAAGTGTTTATACAATTTTTTTTTAAACAGATTTTGAAATGTTTTTGAACTGTAAATCTTTTTGCTTCTTGTAAACAAATAAAGCCAAATAACTTACACCATTTTCAAACATGGCATCAATGACTGACTGGTCCATTTTGCTCTCAGCATCCATCTCTTTCACAAGTGGCTGGATTTTCTCAGCTGCCAGTCGTGACACTGGAAGAGGAGAAAGAAAGAATGATGGGTAGATGAATAAAAGTGCAGACTGATTTGTTTTTTTATGGCTTATCGACATTTTGGGGTTATTTAAAGCCAAAACATATTTCAGAAGTTTGCTTACTGTACCAGATTTTCCCAAGTGGTCCCCCATCTATGTACTGACTAGGCTTCATGCTGCTTAACTTCCATGATCGAATGATAACTGGTGTTTTCAGCATAATTTGATTGTAGATTGTTATGTATTGTCCCAAGCACTTACAACCACCACTTTAACCATTTTCAAGGGGGTTTGTTTGAGATGTTAATTTCTTTGTGTTGACTGTTTAAGATGTATTGTTTTGAATACTAGTAGCTGTGAGAAAGGCCCTGTATATAAAGCATCTCACTCCCACTATCAACAACCTCCCTCAACAGTGGGAATGGTGCATTAAAATTATATATATATATATATATATATATATATATATATATATATATATATATATATATATATATATATATATCTTTTTTAAAACATCTTTTGTTAAATATGACAGACAAGGGAAATCTCATTTTTTTAAAGTTTTTCCAAAGTTCTTATATTTTTGTGTTTGCTGGAAGTAAGGGAGTACAAAAATTGTCCATATTGTTCATTGTCCCAAGCGCTTTCAGTTACTTCTTTAGCCATTTTCAAGGGGGTTTGTTTTAGGTGTTGTTAGTTTCTCTTCGTGTTTTGACTGTTTAAGATGTATTGTTTTTGTGTTGTTTTGAATACTAATAGCTGTGAGAAAGGCCCTGTATATAAAACATCTCACTCCCACTATCAACAACCTGCCTCAACAGTGGGAATGGTACGTTAAAAGTTTTTTTTTAAAAATAGAAAGACGCTCACTTGAATTCTAGCCACACTCAATAGAGAAAGCTTGGAATAAATGCTCCTACTGCACAAAAATATTACATCTTAAACAAAAATAAAATAAAAATCCTCATATATAAAATAAAATGCTTATATTTAATTTGATAAAGTCCATCAGAGGGCAAAACACGTAGGCTAAGATAAGTTTTCCTTTTGTTTTTATTTGTATGTGCATATATATATATATATATATATAGTAAAGGTAATAAACCCATTAGTATATAATCCAAGTGGATCCTAGTAATATAAAATATTAAAACTGATCCACAAAAAGAGTTCAATGTTTTTATTATAACAGAGCTAATAAATAGTGTTACAGAATAAAATCTGAAATTACCTCATATGGGAAATAGATCTATTTTAACTGACAAAAACTTTGTCAGTCTTATTCAACCCTGGTGTATAGACTGAGTTTGTGTCGGAATTAAATTTAAATTTCTAATTCCGACACAAACTCTATATACCAGGTTGAATAAGACTGCCAAAGTTTTCATTGGTTGAAATAGATCTATCCCCATGAGGTAAATTTTGCATTTGTTATATATATATATATATATATATATATATATATATATATATATATAAAGTATTAATAGACTTTATTTTTTTCAATCTAACATATTTTTATTACTTCAAACCCTATTTTTAGTGTATACCTGTATTTGAGTAGAAACTCCATTTTAATTTATTTTATTTTAAACAGTACTTATTTCATCTATTAGCCGGCACACTAGAGATAATTTATTAATGAGAATCTGCCCTCCAGCAGGATTCGAACCTGCACCTCCCTTTGCAGGAGAAACCACTGTCTGATCCAACTCAACTACAAAGAATTTGACAATTTAGTTGGCTTCTATTTACTTCTAAAGCACACTCACTAGTTCAGATTTTCTTGTAAAGCATATCTGTTCTTTTTCATATCTGAAGTGTAAAGAAAGCAATTCTTAAAGAATTAATGGATTTTGTTTTTTTAATCTGACATATTTGTATTACTTCAAATGTTATTTTTAGTGGATATCCATATCTGAGTGAATGCTACAGTACTGCATACTTGAGAAGGCCAGTAGATGAAATAAATCATACTTATTATAAAACCCAGGTTGTGTGTGTGTGTGTGTGTTCGTTTATATATTGGATCAGATTTCCTACATTTTTCAACCGATTTCAACAAAACTTCACAAGACTACGTAAAATTACCTTGCGGTGGTTCTGACAGTTCCAAAAATTGGAAAAACACAATTGTTTTTGCACAAAATCTATTTGAAAATACAATTAAGAGGCATCGCTGTTGCGAGAATGAAAGGGAGACAACTCATGTTGAGTTATACTTATTATAAAACCCAGGTTGTGTGTGTGTGTGTGTGTGTCTGTGTTCGTTCGTTTGTATATGGGATCAGATTTCCTACATTTTTCAACTGATTTCAACAAAACTTCACTTTTTTTTTGGCAGGTAGTGTTTCTTATTGTCTTGCACACTTTCTTTTCTTTATTTTTACATTCAGAATGCTTTAACAATTCCATTTACAAGACAATTGTTTATAATAAATTTCTATTCAATCGGTAGACTCATAATGATTGAAAACAATGTTTTTGTTCGAGTTTGGGTTTGACCAATTCGTAAAAAAACAAAAAAAAAATAAAAAAAAAATAAAAAAAATAAAACTAATTAAGACATGCATGTCTGTAAACCTTAAACAATAATCTTTGTCAATTTTATTTTTCAGTCTTTATGATGGTCGATACTTGATCTATCTCTTACTGTTACATCCTCGGGCAACGCCGGGCTCTACTGCTAGTATTATTTAAAATAAAAAAAAAAAAACAGTCTATTCAAATACAGGTATCCACTAAGAATAACATTTGAATACATATATACATCAGTGTGAACATAGGTATCAACACTGCATAATGACTGCCAGTTTCACATATCAATGCAATTTTCAGTCACCATACATTTTTCATCTGTATGTCTGTAGCTATAAATGCTCTATCTCTGATATTGAGCACAACTCCCTATAAATAGATAAATTTTTAATAGTAGATTTATATATAGGTTATTCCTTCTCAAATCAACCAATGGTCACAGGGAACTCTCTCAGAAAAATCTGGGGAAATTCACAGGTGTTCCTTGATCAAATTTATTGATAAGTCCCAAATATTAAATCTGTATCTATTAATAACTTTAAAACCAGAGCATCTTGAAATTTCACTGCATTTTTGGTAAATAAGGCTTTCAATGTAAGTCTGATATTCATAGCTCCATGGATATTGCATGTACAGATTTGAAACTTGGTGACAATAGTTAATACTTAGATTATAAAATATAAACAGATTAGGTTTGTCTTGTACTTTTTTATGATGACCTAAAAACAGTGGAAATGCCAAGAGGTAAAAAATGCTGTCCACTTGAGAGCTTTTCAATTTACAAATCATGTCAAATACATCATTCATATTTGTTTTCCTGTCATTTATGACCTAACAAATTATTTCTATGCAGTAGCTATATTCATTCCTGTTATAGGAATGTCAGTATTACTGTTTGAAAATTGATTGATTTTTAACATCATTAAAATTGACTATTTTCATGACATAAGTAGACCAGTTAGACAATTTTTTTTAAAGAAAATTTTTATATTTTTTACTATATATTCTTACATTCTCTGAAGACCATGTGACAGTTTTGTTTTGTGGACAAATGTTTGGCTAAGGTTATAACATATTTTTCTAGAATAACTTATGCCAAAATGATACATTTTCACTATTTTGGCTTGATGTCTTTAAAATTAAAATCTAGTGGAATCCTTATTGCAATGTACTTGGTTTAGATTCTTTGCTCAATTAAAACATTTTCGATCATCCAACAAACCATTTTGAAAAACCC
The DNA here is from genome assembly GCA_903632075.3 of Acanthosepion pharaonis. Lineage (NCBI taxonomy): Eukaryota > Metazoa > Mollusca > Cephalopoda > Sepiida > Sepiidae > Acanthosepion > Acanthosepion pharaonis. The sequence continues at coordinate 280,875 of CAHIKZ030000637.1, forward strand.
ATACCATGTAAAGTATTCAAAACAAAATATTTTTTGTTATTTATTTCACTCCAAGCAAGGCACTAAAGCCATAAAATGCAGAAGGCTACTGAGTATGAAAGAATATAAAAAAAGAAAAAGAAAAGAAAAACATTAACCTTTTAGCATTCAACACATTCAAATCTGCTCTGTAAATATCGGTTCTCAAAGTCTCACTGTTAACATTATTTGCAATTATGTTGTCATATATTATTGCAGAGAGAGAACAATAAAAGAATCTCCTGTTAATTTCCCTCTGAAAGTTCTCCACTGCCTTAACCGGGTATTGAACTCACACTCTTTGGGTCCTGTCACTGGATCTAACCAACGCATTTATCCACTGTGCCATGTGGCCTTGAGGACACATGGCACAGTGGATAAAGATGTGAGTTCCGGTTAAGGCAGTGGAGAACTTGCAGATGCAAATTAACAGGAGATAACTGATAACTGACATCCTGGCATGTGGAACTAGAACAGTCTACCCCAGTGAGCAAAATAAAGGGTTAAATTTGACATTCCAACCACCTGAAGAAGGCCAAAGTGTACAACGGCTGAAATGTTGTAATAAATATGGCGACAAAGATGAGGACAATAGTCCGAATAATGTAAATAATGTACATAATACCTCATCTCAGAAATATAGACAGAAACTTTGTTTATTCTGTTTGTTGTATAGTTCTGTTATTTTGCATTCAACCATGGCTACTTTCTTTAAAATACATTTTTTATTTGGGTTTCATTCACCAGTTTGAAAAAGAAGCACTTAAATTTTGTTTAGTTTTTTTCTTTTCTTTTTTGGTTGTTGTGTGTGTATTTGTATTTGCTCCATTTATTAAGAGCCTGGTGAGAGGTAAGATTTTTTTAAAAAAGTAAATATGTAATTTAAATTAAAATTTTTTTATCAACCCCCCCCCGAAAAAAAATCCAGTATCTTGAATTAAAGTTCTCTCAAACATGACAACGTTAATCCCAACACTGGCTGGAATAGAAAAATATGGTTGAGAGATCAAATGAGAAGTTAAAGGGATCAAGGTTCTTAATCAAGTCATCTGATCACTACCGACAACATCACTGTAATATGTTATGCAATGAGCCTTCAAATGTAGATGTTTTAATACAGTTCCTCTGTTTGACCACTGTGACAGACTGGTAACTTTATAAACATTTTCACAGTCAAATTCACATAATTCTGACATGTACTTAAGTATTGTGAGTACATTATTTGTTTTGCTCTCACTTGACCATGTGTCACCAATGTACTATTATGATCTTCTTTGGTCAAGGCAAATTGTTGAATATGTTCTACTAACATTTATGTTTATAGTAGGTGGGGGGATCATTTCAGATGAGCAAATCAAAATGCAGTTGTTAAAAGATGTTTGTCTCCATACCTGTTTCTCGCATCATTTCTTCTTCTTCTGAAAGCATGTTTAAGGGCAAGTTTTTTGTTACTGTGGAATCAGACATATTGTATGCAGTGGCTGTAGATTCTGGTCGCTGGATCTGACGAAGCCGAGTACAGAAGGGCAGATTGGGTTTCTGTGGGTGCCAGCCTGACAGAGTGCGCTGCACCATCCTCCAGCTGCATGGATGGTGCAACAACTAAAAACAAACAACAAAACAAATTTTTAAACTAGGTAGATCATTAAAATGGATGCATGGGTCACCTAATGGTTATCAATGCAGAAAGTGGAATCAGCAGTCCAAGTTCAAGTTCTGGCATGGTTGACGTGTTTACTTTTACACTAACAACTTTGTGAAAGGCATTAATTCATGTCTTCTCCAATGTACTCAATAGAGGGTGAAAAGCAGACAGCATACTCTATACTTGGGTGGTAGCTAGTCTAGGATGAGAACTTTTGAATTTAAAACCATGAAGAAAGCAATAAGAAACCTTTTCATTTCTCTAGGAAGAATTGATTGATTTGTTTCTTATGGCTTATCAACCTTTTGCAGGTTATTTAAAGCCAGAAAATATTTTTAGATTGTAATAATTTTGGGGAGATAATAATGACTTACTCATATAAGCCCTACTAATTAACTCACAGATATGTTGGAAAAGAAGTGGATTCATGCCTTTCCCAAGGGTATTTGCATGTAAGTGAATATAACATACCTGACAGGAATTTGAACTCAGTTTTCTGGTTTCTAATTCTGAGCTGTTATCTATTACACCACCTGCACATCCAAGCTTACAGCACTTGTTATTCCCAAGCGGTCACCCATCTAGGTACCGGCAATTCATTGTTTACACACACACACACACACACACATATAGTGGACACTCATCGTTGATGGACATGGGCTGTTGACTTGCACCAAACAGGAACCCTTTTATGATGTATGAGGGTCAGGCATCTTCAGTTTCTAGGAACCGATTACTAGACAACCTACACATGATTTGATTATAGTGGTGAAAGTTTTGTGCAGAACCAGCCCCACTTTTTGAAGAGCTGAATACAGAGACCTGGTGCACCATGTGTCACAAGGTCCCCAAATGACCCTCCACAGGTTTTGAATTCAGAGCTGTCCTTCTCCTAGACCAGTGGCTGTTCAAGTCTATAGAAGCCAGTCTGTCCTACTATTTACCCATAGCTGGATACATACCTTTCCCAAGGGCATTAGCACATAAGTGAATGTAATGGATTCAACTGGAATTTAAACTAAGCTCTCCAATTTCTCAATCCGAGCTGCTCTCCATTACTCCACTGTGCCTCGCACTATATATGAATATAAAAGTGTATACCAAGGTCAACACTGAGCTGCAATGGTCTGTTTCATGCTTGAACTCTGTCAACATTTGGTGTTGACCTCATTGTCCACTTTTATATTTTTATATCTACATGTGCTCAATCTGATATTGAGCACTTTTACCCATAAATATACTATACCTTAAAATTATATTTTTATCATATATTATATATATATATATATATATATATATATATATATATATATATAGCAAAACATTGCAGCATCTTATCAGTCCTCTTTAATGAAACTTTTATAAAAGAGGGACTGCTGCTGAAAAAAAAAATTAAATATTTAAACAAGAAATTAATAAATAAAAAAAAAACGGAATGCACATATATTTTCAAAAACTCAAGAAAACCCCAGAATATTCAAGAAAAATAGGAGTCCTGTCTCTTACACAGAAAATAACATTGACTGTCAAAAGATAATGTAACAGAGTCAAAAGATAGAGAAAATAAAATAAAAGGAATAATGAAAGAGTTATCAGGAGACAAGACAATTGTGAACAGAAGTAAAAACCACAACATCCTATACAAGAAAATAATCAACACCAAAAAAAAAAAAAAAAAAAAAAAAAAGTACTTAAATTATTATTTATAACTTAATATAAAAATAACAAAAATGAGAAAAATCAACAGACAATTGATGATACTTCCTGATGAGTGGATTGAACAGTTACACAAAGGTTCATCTGCGAAACTCTGGAGTTGGGGCACTGATTATAGCATCAATCAGTCAAGTGAAAAATGTGATATTTCTATTAATCCTGTGCACACATCCACCCAAATGGGCGCGTGTGCAAATACACACATACACTATAAAAAAAAAAAAAAAAAAAAAAAAAAAAAAAAAAAAAAAAAAAAAAAAAAAAAAAAAAAAAAAAAAAAAAAAAGAAAAAAAGAAAAAAAAAGAAAAAAAAAAAAAAAAAAAAAAAAAAAAAAAAAAAAGAAAAAAAAAGAAAAAAAAAGAAGAAAAAAAAAAAAAAAGAAGAAGAAAAAAGAAAAAAAAAGAAGAAAAAAGAAAAAAAACTTTCAACAATGAAAAGGGCATATAAAAAAGAAAAATTGGGAAGTATAAGCAGTCAGTTATTGATATGCCCTGATGAATGGACAGACAGATAGGTACATTTGGGATGCTAAAGGTAACATCTATCATCTAAGAGAAAAACCTTTTATTTGTATTATATACATATATTTATTAATAAATACACATACTTATGTTTGGTGTGGAACTGAAGTTTTGTCGGGCAAAAATATAGCTTATTGTTTCTTATTAAACAATACCTGATGAGTTGGGTAACCAATGAAAATTACGTTGCACACCAAACATAGGCATATATGTATTTATTAATATATATTTCTTAGCTCTGTCTAACCATATCAAGCACTATTATGTCTACGCCTCTTGGCAAAATTTGGTAATTATTTATTTGCTTACTGTGTATGCAAGCCTACATGTGTGTATACAGTCGCTAATATCTAGTTATTACATTTAACTCTCTCTATTATATATATATATATATATATATATATATATATATAAAATGTAATATCTGTAAAATAATATATAGATATATTATTTATTTTAGGATATTATAAGAAAAACATGTAAGGATCGCTACATAATTGCAGTCATGTTTCAACACATAATGATGCGTCTCCTCAGGAGTCACCTGAGAAGACATATTGTTATGCATTGAAAAACTGTAATTATGTAGTGATCCTTATATGTTTTTGTTGTAATATCCTAAAATAAATAATATTGCTCTATTATGTATTGAGCCCTCTTTTAAATTAAATGTTACAAACATTGGAAGTGCACTCATTGTAGCTGGATATATATATATATATATATATATATATATGCATACATACACACACACACACACACAAACAAGTTTTGTTAACTTCAACTGATGAGGTCAATTTAATTTTTTATTGTATTTTCCAATTATCAAAAAGTTGTATATCAGAATCAAAATTATAAATAAACTGTCCAAAGTTCCTTTTTTTGTATATTAAAGGGTGTATGAAATCTTTAATACACATACAGGAATACCAACATGTATAAATAATTGATACATGTCTTTCCGTTTAACCGTTACATATGATATCATTGAACTGTTTCCAGTTCCTATACCAGTGATCTAAAAAAAAAAAAAAACAGAACAAAATCTTGTCTAAGAAAAAGAAATGAAAGAAAGATTGCTTTATACTGTGAAGAAGAAAAAAGAACAAAATCTTGTCTAAGAAAAAGAAATGAAAGAAAGATTGTTTTATACTGTGAAGAAGAAAAAAGAACAAAATCTTGTCTAAGAAAAAGAAATGAAAGAAAGATTGTTTTATACTGTAAGAAAAAGAACAAAATCTTGTCTAAGAAAAAGAAATGAAAGAAAGATTGTTTTATACTGTGAAGAAGAAAAAGAACAAAATCTTGTCTAAGAAAAGAAAAAAGAAATGAAAGAAAATTGTTTATACTGTGAAGAGAAGAAAAAAGAACAAAATCTTGTCTAAGAAAAAAAAGAAAGATTGTTTTATACTGTGAAAAGAGAAAAGAACAAAATCTTGTCTAAGAAAAGGAAATGAAAGAAAGATTGTTTTATACTGTGAAGAAGAATCTTGTCTAAGAAAAAAGAAACAAAATCTTGTCTAAGAAAAAAAATGAAAAAGAAAAGATTGATTTTTATACTGTGAAGAAGAAAAAGAACAAAATCTTGTCTAAGAAAAAAGGAAATGAAAGAAAGATTGTTTTATACTGTGAAGAAAAAAAAGAACAAAATCTTGTCTAAGAAAAAGGAAATGAAAGAAAGATTGTTTTTATACTGTGAAGAAGAAAAAGAACAAAATCTTGTCTAAGAAAAAGAAATGAAAGAAAGATTGTTTTATACTGTGAAGAAGAAAAAAGAACAAAATCTTGTCTAAGAAAAGGAAATGAAAAGAAAGATTGTTTTATACTGTGAAGAAGAAAAAGAACAAAATCTTGTCTAAGAAAAGGAAATGAAAGAAAATTGTTTTATACTGAAGAAGAAAAAGAACAAAATCTTGTCTAAGAAAAAGAAATGAAAGAAAGATTGTTTTATACTGTGAAGAAAAGAAAAAAGAACAAAAATCTTGTCTAAGAAAAGGAAATGAAAGAAAGGTTGTTTTATACTGTGAAGAAGAAAAAAGAACAAAATCTTGTCTAAGAAAAAGAAATGAAAGAAAGATTGTTTTATACTGTGAAGAAGAAAAAAGAACAAAATCTTGTCTAAGAAAAAGAAATGAAAGAAAGATTGTTTTATACTGTGAAGAAGAAAAAAGAACAAAATCTTGTCTAAGAAAAAGAAATGAAAGAAAGATTGTTTTATACTGTAAGAAGAAAAAAGAACAAAATCTTGTCTAAGAAAAAGAAATGAAAGAAAGATTGTTTTATAAAGAAAATTGTTTTAACTGAAAAAAGAAAGAAAAAAGAAAAATCTTGAAAAAGAAAAAAGAAATGAAAAGAAAGATTGTTTTATACTGTGAAGAAGAAAAAAGAACAAAATCTTGTCTAAGAAAAGGAAATGAAAGAAAGATTGTTTTATACTGTGAAGAAGAAAAAAGAACAAAATCTTGTCTAAGAAAAGGAAATGAAAGAAAGATTGTTTTATACTGTGAAGAAGAAAAAAGAACAAAATCTTGTCTAAGAAAAGGAAATGAAAGAAAGATTGTTTTATACTGTGAAGAAGAAAAAAGAACAAAATCTTGTCTAAGAAAAGGAAATGAAAGAAAGATTGTTTTATACTGTGAAGAAGAAGAAAAAAGAAAAAAATCTTGTCTAAGAAAAAAGAAAATGAAATGAAAAAAGATTGTTTTATACTGTGAAGAAGAAAAAAGAACAAAATCTTGTCTAAGAAAAGGAAATGAAAGAAAGATTGTTTTATACTGTGAAGAAGAAAAAAGAAACAAAATCTTGTCTAAGAAAAGGAAATGAAAAGAAAGATTGTTTTATACTGTGAAGAAGAAAAAAAGAAAAAATCTTGTCTAAGAAAAGGAAATGAAAGAAAGATTGTTTTATACTGTGAAGAAGAAAAAAAGAACAAAAATCTTGTCTAAGAAAAGGAAAATGAAAGAAAGATTGTTTTATACTGAAGAAGAAAAAAAGAACAAAATCTTGTCTAAGAAAAGGAAATGAAAAGATTGTTTTATACTGTGAAGAAGAAAAGAACAAAATCTTGTCTAAGAAAAGGAAATGAAAGAAAATTGTTTTATACTGTGAAGAAGAAAAAGAACAAAATCTTGTCTAAGAAAAAAGAAATGAAAGAAAGATTGTTTTATACTGTGAAGAAGAAAAAGAACAAAATCTTGTCTAAGAAAAGAAATGAAAGAAAAGATTGTTTTATACTGTGAAGAAGAAAAAGAACAAAATCTTGTCTAAGAAAAAAAAGAAAGATTGTTTTATACTGTGAAGAAGAAAAAGAACAAAATCTTGTCTAAGAAAAAAGAAATGAAAGAAAGATTGTTTTATACTGTGAAGAAGAAAAAGAACAAAATCTTTGTCTAAGAAAAGGAAATGAAAGAAAGATTGTTTTATACTAAGAAAAAAAAAAGAACAAAATCTTGTCTAAGAAAAGGAAATGAAAGAAAGATTGTTTTATACTGTGAAGAAGAAAAAAGAACAAAATCTTGTCTAAGAAAAGAAAAAATGAAAGAAAGATTGTTTTATACTGTGAAGAAGAAAAAAGAAGAAAAAATCTTGTCTAAGAAAAAAGAAATGAAAGAAAGATTGTTTTTATACTGTGAAGAAGAAAAAAAAGAACAAAATCTTGTCTAAGAAAAGGAAATGAAAAGAAAGATTCTTTTTTATACTGTGAAGAAGAAAAAGAACAAAAATCTAAGAAAAAGAAATGAAAAGAAAGATTGTTTTATACTGTGAAGAAGAAAATCTTGTCTAAGAAAAAGAAATGAAAGAAAGATTGTTTTATACTGTGAAGAAGAAAAAAAAAAGAACAAAAATCTTGTCTAAGAAAAAAAGGAAATGAAAGAAAGATTGTTTTATACTGTGAAGAAGAAAAAGAACAAAATCTTGTCTAAGAAAAAGGAAATGAAAGAAAGATTGTTTTATACTGTGAAGAAGAAAAAAGAACAAAATCTTGTCTAAGAAAAGGAAATGAAAGAAAGATTGTTTTATACTGTGAAAAAAAGAATAAAAAAAAAGAACAAAATCTTGTCTAAGAAAAAAGGAAATGAAAAGAAATGAATTGTTTTATACTGTGAAGAAGAAAAAAGAACAAAATCTTGTCTAAGAAAAAGAAATGAAAAGAAAGATTGTTTTATACTGTGAAGAAGAAAAAGAACAAAATCTTGTCTAAAAAAAAAGAAATGAAAGAAAGATTGTTTTATACTGTGAAGAAAAAAACAAAATCTTGTCTAAGAAAAAGAACAAAATCTTGTCTAAGAAAAAAGAAATGAAAAAGAAAGAGAAAGATTGTTTTATACTGTGAAGAAGAAAAAAGAACAAAATCTTGTCTAAGAAAAGGAAATGAAAGAAAGATTGTTTTATACTGTGAAGAAGAAAAAAGAACAAAACTAAGAAAAAAATGAAAGAAAGATTGTCTAAGAAGAAAAAAGAACAAAATGAAAAAAAAGTTTTATAAATGAAAAGAAAAAGATTGTTTTATACTGTGAAGAAGAAAAAGAACAAAATCTTGTCTAAGAAAAAGAAATGAAAAGAAAGGTTGTTTTATATGAAGAAAAAGAACAAAATCTTGTCTAAGAAAAGGAAATTGTTTTATGAAGAAAAAAAAGAACAAAATCTTGTCTAAGAAAAAGGAAATGAAAGAAAAGATTGTTTTTTTTATAGAAGAATACTGTGGAAAAAAAAGAACAAAATCTTGTCTAAGAAAAGGAAATGAAAGAAAGATTGTTTTATACTGTGAAGAAGAAAAAAAGAACAAAATCTTGTCTAAGAAAAGAAATGAAAGAAAGATTGTTTTATACTGTGAAGAAGAAAAAAACAAAAATCTTGTCTAAGAAAAAGAAATGAAAGAAAGATTGTTTATACTGTGAAGAAAAAAGAACAAAATCTTGTCTAAGAAAAGGAAATGAAAGAAAGATTGTTTTTTTATACTGTGAAGAAAAGAAAAAAGAACAAAATCTTGTCTAAGAAAAACAAAATCTTGTCTGAAGAAAAAAAAAAGAACAAAATCTTGTCTAAAGAAAATGAAATGAAAGATTGTTTTATACTGTGAAGAAGAAAAAAGAACAAAATCTTGTCTAAGAAAAAGAAATGAAAGAAAGATTGTTTTATACTGTGAAGAAAAAAGAACAAAATCTTGTCTAAGAAAAGGAAATGAAAGAAAGATTGTTTTATACTGTGAAGAAGAAAAAAAGAACAAAATCTTGTCTAAGAAAAGAAATGAAAAGAAAATTGTTTTATACTGTGAAAAAAAAAGAAAAAGAACAAAATCTTGTCTAAGAAAAAAGAAATGAAAGAAAGATTGTTTTATACTGTGAAGAAGAAAAGAACAAAATCTTGTCTAAGAAAAAAGAACAAAAATCTTGTCTAAGAAAAGAACAAAAATAAAAAAGAAAGGATTGTTTTATACTGTGAAGAAGAAAAAAAACAAAATCTTGTCTAAGAAAAAGAAATGAAAAATTGTTTTATACTGTAAGAAAAAAAAACAAAATCTTGTCTAAAATGAAATGAAAGATTGTTTTATTTGAAGAAGAAAAAAGAACAAAATCTTGTCTAAGAAAAGGAAATGAAAGAAAGATTGTTTTATACTGTGAAGAAGAAAAAAGAACAAAATCTTGTCTAAAAAAAAATGAAAGAAAAGATTGTTTTATACTGTGAAGAAGAAAAAAGAACAAAATCTTGTCTAAGAAAAAGAAATGAAAGAAAGATTGTTTTATACTGTGAAGAAGAAAAAAGAACAAAATCTTGTCTAAGAAAAGGAAATGAAAGAAAGATTGTTTTATACTGTGAAGAAGAAAAAAGAACAAAATCTTGTCTAAGAAAAAGAAATGAAAGAAAGATTGTTTTATACTGTGAAGAAGAAAAAAGAACAAAATCTTGTCTAAGAAAAGAAATGAAAGAAAAATTGTTTTATACTGTGAAAAAAAGAACAAAAAAGAACAAAATGAAAGAAAGATTGTTTTATCTGTGAAGAAGAAAAAAAAGAACAAAATCTTGAAATGAAAAGAAAGATTGTTTTTATACTGTGAAGAAGAAAAAGAACAAAATCTTGTCTAAGAAAAGGAAATGAAAAGAAAGATTGTTTTATACTGTGAAGAAGAAAAAGAACAAAATCTTGTCTAAGAAAAAGGAAAGAAAAAAGATTGTTTTATAAAGAAGAAAAAGAACAAAATCTTGTCTAAGAAAAAAATGAAAGAAAGATTGTTTTATACTGTGAAGAAGAAAAAAAAGAACAAAATCTTGTCTAAGAAAAAGGAAATGAAAGAAAGATTGTTTTATACTGTGAAGAAGAAAAAGAACAAAATCTTGTCTAAGAAAAAGAAATGAAAGAAAGATTGTTTTTACTGTGAAAGAAGAAAAAAAGAAACAAAATCTTGTCTAAGAAAAGAAATGAAAAGATTGTTTTATACTGTGAAGAAGAAAAAAGAACAAAATCTTGTCTAAGAAAAAAATGAAAGAAAGATTGTTTTATACTGTGAAGAAGAAAAAAAGAACAAAATCTTGTCTAAGAAAAGGAAATGAAAAGAAAGGTTGTTTTATACTGTGAAGAAAAAAGAACAAAATCTTGTCTAAAAAAAGAAATATTGTTTTATACTGTGAAGAAAAAAAGAACAAAATCTTGTCTAATAAAAGGAAATGAAAGAAAGGTTGTTTTTATACTGTGAAGAAGAAAAAGAACAAAATCTTGTCTAAGAAAAGAAATGAAAAGAAAGGTTTTTTTTAAACTGTGAAAAGAAAGAAAAAAGAACAAATCTTGTCTAAGAAAAGGAAAAAAGGTTATTTTATACTGTGAAGAAAAAAAAGAACAAAATCTTGTCTAAGAAAAGAAATGAAAGAAAGGTTGTTTTATACTGTGAAGAAGAAAAAAAACAAAATCTTGTCTAAGAAAATGGGAAATGAAAAAGGTTGTTTTTACTGTGAAGAAAAAAAAGAAAACAAAATCTTGTCTAAGAAAATGAACCCGAAATTTGAAAAGAAATTTTTAAATGAAGAAGAAAAAAAAGAACAAAAATCTTGTCTAAGAAAAAAATGAAAAAAAGGTTGTTTTATACTGTGAAGAAGAAAAAAGAACAAAAAATACTGTGAACAAGAAAAAAAACAAAATCTTTCTAAAAAAAAGAAATGAAAGAAAGGTTGTTTTATACTGTGAAGAAGAAAAAAAACAAAATCTTGTCTAAGAAAAAGAAATGAAAGAAAATTTTTTATAAACTGCAAGAAAAAGAACAAGAATACTAATGAAAATGAAAAAAAAAGATTTTTTATACTGGAAAAAAAAACAAAATCTTTCATTTCAAATGAAAAAATTTTGTTTTTACAAAGAAAAAAAAAAAATCTTGTCTTGTTTTTTATACTTGAAAAAAAAGAAAGGTTGTTTAAAGAAAAAAAAGAACAAAAATGAAAATAAGCTATTACTATCCTTGAAAAAAGAAAATTCATAAAACAAAGTTGTTTTGCACTATACAAAAGAAAAAAAAAAGAGAAGTTGTTTTGCACTATACAAAAGAAAAAAAAGACCTTTTTTCAGAAGAAAATAATAAAAATAAATGAAAAAAAAAAAAAAAAAATTAATTACCTTTTTAAAAAGAAAAGTTGCTTTACACTAGGTACTGCCATTAATTTCTGATACTTTGGTTTAAAATGAATTTCTATAAATGAAAAATTTTGAATTTTTCATTTTAGCTTTAATTGAAAGCTAAAGGATTAAATTTACTATTTCCAGTAAACAAAATCAATATTTTTCACTGGAAAAAAAGTTTTTAAAAAATTTCTTCAGCAAAAAAAAATCATACTGTTTTTTTGACGAAAAAAGACAAGATTTTTACAAATTTTGTAAAATGGATTAAAAAATTTAAAAAAAAAAAAAAAAAAATCTTTCTTTTTAAGATAAAAAAGTTTGGGGCCTTTCTTCATCATGCTATACTGTTTTTTTAATGAAAAAGTAGTTTTACACTGTAGAAAAGAAAAAAAAGAAGAAAAATAGTAAAGAAAAGAATGGTTGTTTTAAGAAAAAAGAAGGAAAATAAAAAAAGTCGTATCACCATTAAAAAAAAGAAAAAAAGAAAAAAAGAGAAAATTAAAAAAGAAAAAGGTTGCTTTACACTGTACAAAAGAAAAAAAAAAGAAAATATTCAAGAAGCAAAAAAAATGAAAAAGTCTATTATCCTTTAAAAAAATAAAGAAAGGTTTTTTTTACACTGTGATGTAATAATTTGCATAAATTATTTACAAAAAAAAATCTCTATTTTCAAATTACTAACAATCAGCTAATTATCCAATTTCAATAAAAATGTCTCCTTCTTATTCATTTATGAATAAATTTATTTACAAAGAGCGATTTTGTAAGAAATGTTTGTAGAAAACATTTTTATAACTAGAAACATAATATTTGGTAAGTATATGTGTTTGAGTAGACATTTCAGTTTTTTTTTTTTAAACAGTGAATTTAATGTTAACCTTCCTAGAGGTCAAAAGTCTTACAAAAGAAAAATGTGCCTCCCAACACAAATTGAACCTGCATTCCTGTTTTCCATCAAGGAAACAAGCTAAACACAGTTTCCCTATATGAAAAGTCAGGTGTCTCAATCTCTAGGCTAGTAGCCATTAATTTCACTACACTAATGTTTCATAATAATAATAATTGAATTAAGATGGGCTCCAGTAAATATCACAATTGTTACTACAGTTTTGCTAGTCACTTGTTTGACTATAACTAGTTGGGTATATTCCTTTAGTAGTGGATGCACTGGGCATCTGTTCACGAGCAAGAGTAATGGAGAAGCATTGTAGCCAGGTGACAAGAGGGTGGTTAAGTTTGAAGGACAAGCCAGCCAAGTTGACTTGAGATACTTGAGAATATCCTCAATTGGAGACTGAGTAAACTCAGAGTTACCTAACCTGATAGTATTTCTAACTGCACTGCTTTTATCAAAATGTGTTATCATCATTATTATGCACATTTGGCTGTAAAACATGTGCTTGGTATATGCTTATTGGACTAGGGGCCATGAGGTGCATACTGGACTTCAGATATTTCTACTCCAGAGTCACCTTGTTGGAATGCTACTCTCTCAAATAATAACTAGTTGTAACCATAAAAAATTTAGTTAACAAGGTTGACACTTGAGGAATTGTTTTTACATTTTAAGAGAGATAAATTCATTAAATACCATACAGTTATATACTGCATATTGTGTTATAATAATAATTTATTAAACTGATTTTGATAACACTTATTGCTTTTAATCATATACAGCAGGACCCATTGAAATTCCACAGATTTTGTTAATTTTTATGGTTGAAACTAGTCATTTTGTGTTATTAAATGTGTAAAAGGTGAGAACCTATTGTCTAGACAAACTGGAAAAAAAAAAAAAAAAAAAAAACCAGAATGAAAAAGAATTTTAACAGATTCCACGGTGCCAGAAATTTACCAATTCTAAAAAGAAGAGATAGAATTAAAATAAAATTGGATAAAAGAAAAATATATTGCAACACTAAAGGAACGATTAAGTCAGCAGACACTAGCACCAGGTTGTATATTCTGATAACTAATTGAGGTAATTTCCAAAGAAATAGGAAACATATTTCATTTCCTGGTTTTGAAAATAGACTTTTGAGAAAGAAAGCAATTAGTGATCATTACAAGGCAACCTTTTTTTGGCCATGGCCATTCCCCACCCCCATGACATATAATCCTTATTATTCAAAAAGCAAACTCTTATTCACATGGTAGAAGCCTAAAATATCATTAACTTAACTTCCCTTAAGAACTTCAGGCTGTATATATGAAATAGTATTATCATTTAATTTTACAATGTTACAATATTTATAAAATTATTGTGTTACATATGTAACACTGAGCTGTCAGCCTGTGATCAGCTCCCAGTTGTGGCGCGAAGCTGTAATGTTTCTTCCACTGGCGTTTTGGTGTGGACTCTTAGTCGCTGACATCAACCTGTGTCCCAGTTGATTGGTGGTCATCGCTACTCAGCAGAATCCCTTTGTCAGGATACCAATATCTGACACTGGCCTGTCCAGGGTCGAATTCTGGTCATTGATGTTAACGGCTTCACACCAGCTGTACTGGTTCGATACCAGTTCTGTCGTTCCCAGCTCACTTCCAATGCCTGGTTACCGAAGTAACTGCTTCAATCTCAAGTCTAACCTACCCACGTTGTGATTTTGATCTTAGGTAGATGAGATCAATCAGAAGTCAGGCCATAGTATAAGCTGTGTCCAGACTGAAGGTGATATTGCACAAGTGTGAAGAAAAAGAAGCAAATAAAAGAAAACCCAAGAGGTTCAAGTATGTTAAGAAATAACAAATTAACTTTATCCGTCTGTTATATACAGGAGTGTGTTTCTCTCCCAGCCCGTTTTCTACGGAATGTGACACTTTTACGTTACAAGCAAGTTTTGGTATCTTAAATCAACTGATTTAGTTCTTAGGTGCTGGCTTGGCTTCGTTCATCAGTATAACTTGCTATTGGTAGGATAGGCGAAGTCGGAAGTCGTGGAATCTCTCGGTCAGCTTCTGCGAGGCAACACTCTGGTTCCTACTACTTGAACTGAACTGACTCGACTGTCAAACGGCCCGAGGATGTTTGTTTATATGGGTGCCGACCAAAACTCGGTGCGGGGCCAGATGTGGCCTGGGGTTCTCGGTAAATCTCAATTCCCAACAAGAAATCTCTTTATTGTCAGGCCAGGAAAATTGATTACTTTCCATTTTTTTTTGGCAGGGGGGGTCTCCCTCGTGCATGAGGGGAGGTTGGAAGAGAGTTATCCTCCTAAGCTCTTCCTCTCTCACATTGATATCTCATACCAATCTCTTCAGTGAGCATTAATAACTTCTCCGTCCTTCTCATCCATTCACCTCCACCTATCACCATTGCCATCACTTGACCAATGGCATCCCGGCCGTGCAGGTGTGGCTAAGCTGACCTCCTTAAAATTATAACCCAGAATTTTTGTTTACAAAATTCTCCTTTTTCCCCCATTGGCCAAAATTTTTACGAATCCCATATTGCCACTTAAAATCTATCATATCTTTTGGTCACTCTTTACCAATTCCATCAATCACTGTCAAAGTTTGCCATCTGGTCCCTTCATGAAGTTAGCTTATACTGGAAACCTTGGCTTCTTGAGAAATTAAATTCTTTATCTCACCAAATCACAATTCTTTCACTCTATCTTTTCTCCTGCCCAAAATTTTACAATCACCATATTGCTACTCAGCGTCTGAAAGCAACACCTTGGTAAAGTAAATAATAATGGTCCTCTCCACCTGTATCGAGACAAATGCCAAAATTTTATAATCACCATCATTGCTTTTCCTTGCCAGCACTCAAGAAAAAAAAAATGATATGGAAAGATAATTAATATTGATTCTCCCTACCCTGTACAGGCAATCATCTCAGGCCAAAATTTTTATGACCACCATGTGGTCTGCCTGATATCTTAATGCTTTGTTTATCTTTCTGAATTCTCCCATTTCTCTCAGCAAGGCACTTCTTTACAACAATATTAATCAATTTGATAAAATTGCACATATGGCTTTTTCTACGTGTTTACTGTCTTTTGTGAAATGTATCTTTTTCATAAATAAAATAAAATTTCTTTTAGCATCAAACGGTATATCTTTCGGGATAACTTCTTTCCACCTTCAGTATTTCCTGTTTTAATTTCTATGGTTAATTAGTTAGCCAATTGCCATAGCTAAATAGTGTCCCACATATCCATTATATATATATATTATATACAGTACATACTTAATTTCCCATGTACATACATACACAAATATTTTTATATATGCATACTTTTTATGCACCATATTTATTAAACCTCACTAAAAAAAAAAAATAATCACTGTTAATAACCCATTCTTGAATTGTCTCCTTAAAAATCAAATTGTTGCATGTTGGGAACTACGGCTCTAAGATATTTGTTTATTTTACAAAGTGAGTGAGTTATCGCCCTTTGACTGTAACCAAAACAAATTTTGATTTGTAATTTTTTTATTTTGTAATTTGGAAAAATTAGAAATTATTTAATAAAGAAAGTAAGAAATTACTTTCGGAAGGGAGATGTTTTATAACATCAATAATAATGATAATGATTTATAAGCATTTCTGGTCCCACTTAGGAATGCTGGGAGCAAACAAATCAAATGGCAGTTTGAATAAAATGGTTAGTGCTGTAGCATATACCTATAGATGGTGATAGCTATGTCCCCATTCACATAAATACAGTAGTAAATATATGTCGAAGGACAGTCTTGTCTCAGGAAACAGCTACCTGACCCCATTTTATATGGGGTCTACAGCCACATACTTTTTAGTAGAGCCTGTGCGTAATTAATGGATATCCCACAAATAATTTGTTCCTTGTGCCACATCTGACCATGTGGGGGCGTTTGACAGATATCCTGCAGTTGGAGATTCGTCTCCAGCTGTGCTGGTTTTATCTGCCTCTGGGCAGAGAGGTTTCCCAGATGACTTTATGTCAAAGGGCAGAGTCTCGTCGGGGAAACAGCTAGTTGACCCGTTTTTATATGTCTATGAAGAAATTTTTGATCGAGGACTCAAAATCGGATACCCTCACATTAAATTTGGCCTATATCCTGCAGTTGGAATAGAATTTTCTGGACTTTCTAGCAGTTGACTAATTCTAGATGCTGCTGGCAAATTTTATGTGTTGTTCTTGTCCTAAGTATTATTGTTCATTACCAACCTTCATTTGATTATTCAATAACCTTCCCTAGATTACAACAGTTATTGAGTTTAGCATGTTTCATATCGTCTTTGTTTTTTTTTCAGCAGCCAGTCTCATAGTTTATCTTTTTACCCTAGCCCAGTGGAACAGTGTACTTCATAAACCAATTCACTGAAGCAGACATTAAATGCATGTGGGTATTATTGCTTCCTTTATCTTCTGTTTTTGTCTTTCTTTCGAAAAACACATGTACATATATTTAATGTACCCCAAAATAAGGATTGCTGGGAATTTAAAGAAAATGATTAGAGATTTACATTCAGCATTAAAAGAATGTAAAAGTAAAAATTTGAGGATAGGGAAAGACATAATTACCAGTGGGTGTAATGTACATGCTAACTAAGGAACAATTAATTTCTGTCTATATTTCTGAGATTATTTACATTGTTCGAACTATTGTCCTCATCTTTACTGCCATGACTTTTGTAAGTTATTTAGAGCCAGAAAATATTTTGCATTTTAAGAATAATTCTTTTCTTTTTTGTGCGTTTATATTGCATTTACAATATTTTCTGAGAATAACAATGATTTTTCTACGAGTCCTACTATTTAACCCATAGCTGGGGAGATAAATTCATACCTTTCCCAAGAGTATTTGTGCATAAGTGAAAGTAACTAAAGAACAATTAGAATTATAATAGCATACAGTAATAGTTATTTACACTATTTTTTTTTTGGTCAAGTTAGCTTGGACATTAATTAATCTATCAAGCCAACCATCACGGTCCTGCATCAAGGTCAAAATGATCATTAGGGTGGCATTCTGTGTCACAACATAGTTGGTCAATGCAGGTGGCCAACCAACCAGTCTTTCTCCATGGCTAGATGTCCAGAACAGTAGAGCACTAAGGAGCTCTTGTTTTGCACACCAGCAGTGTCCTGCAAATCACATTCTGTGTTCGCATAAAATTGTAGAAATATTAGGGATGGGCCCATGAGCTGTGATTTAGTTGGATGTTGTCTCCAAGACATGTTAAGTATAGCTCTCAGCATCCAAGTATAGGTTCCATGAAGCTTAGATGCTAGGGTTTTAGTTAATGTCCTTGCAGTAGCACCATGCATTAACACCAACTCTACAGTGGCTTGAAAGAATCTCGCACAAAAAATGAAAGCAGTGACTATGGTTACTCAAAGCAAACAATAGTTGACTAATTCAGATTTTGTAGGAATGTGTGCTGCTATTATTAAGAAGATGATGATATAACCTCAGCTGGGTGCTCCATCAACAATGTCTCTTTGGGAAAATTTAAAGAAATTCTGAAGAAACTAATTACTTTGTAGAATTTATTTCTGATAGATCTAGAAGCAGTCATCCAAGGTTCTATGATCATTAGTGTTGGTGGGTCTGCTTATAACGAGCTAAATGATTTGAGGTATAATATATGCAGATTTGAATCAACCCACAACACAGAAAAAGGCGAGAAAGGTTTTTAAATATAAAATATTTTTATTTTTGTGTTTTTACAACTAAATTTTTCTTATTGTGTATGAGTATTAAAGTTCTTCAAGTCCTTGTTTGTAGCTGTTTGTTAAGATGAAAAAAAAAATGCAAATTCTTCATATGTATATGTGATAAAAGAGGCGAGGAGGAAAGTAAGTGTAAGGAAGATTGATGAATAAGTAAGGGAATTTCTTTTAAGTTATGATGCCATGAATCTGTTGCAGTATGTTGTTTCTTGTTCTCCTTCCTGGTTTATTTGGTGTAGGAACTTTGCTTATATACTCTTCAAAGGGATCACAAAGCTCTTTTTTTCTTCTTTTTTTTATTGCTGGTGGGAATGTGTCCTGTCGGTTGAAAAATCTTTTTATTAACCAAAAGTATGTGTGACTCCTCCAACTCAGGAACTATTGTCATTTGGTGTTTGACTGTTTTGCTGTTTATTTCCATCTTTGCTTCACAATCACAAATTCACATGAATCTTTAGTTCATACTCAAACAATAGAAAATAGCTGGCTTCACCTAAAGTGTTTTCTCAGAGAAAAAAGAACCAACAAGCATCTGCATGAATGGGAATGTATATCTGAATATATATTTAAAAAAAAAAAAAATTTTAAGAAATAAATTTGAAAATATATTAAAAACAATATATATATAAATTTTAATTTGCAAATTATGGCCCCTGTTTTGTGCCCGCCTCCTATTCTAGACTTTTACCTTGGGACCTCCACAAAAAATGTGATAACTAAAGTTTAAAATTAATTTTTAAAAATGAAAAATCTTTCTTGAACCTTCTATTTTAGTTTTAATTTCAAGCTAATAGACTGAATTTAATATTTCCAATAATCAAAATACTTTACTGTATTTCAAAAACTAATTTAAATTGACTGATATATATTTTTTTATTTTTTTTTCTATAAAATAGCTGATTTGTGCCCTTTTTTAGTCATCTTTCATCACAATGTAATTCTCTTTAAAAATTTTTCCAAAAATAAAAAATACTTTTCTTAAACTTTATTTGAAGAATATTAGCTAGTTTAAAGTATAATTAATCTGATTTGAAACAAACATTATTTACTTTAAGTTTAAAATATCACAGAAATGCATTTTTTAATCTGACAGTAGCTGTGTTGACAGCCTGATGACAGGTTTAATGTTGTTCTAAGGAAACTTTATCTGTAAAACATAATTGAAGAAAATGACATATATATAATTTTTAAGTACTCTAATCTTAAAAATTTAGGAAAATATTCTCTGTAATCTAATTTTTTTATTGAATTTTAGAAATGTTACTTTAAATTTACTATAGTTATCACTCTTATTTTCTGTTGTGTATGGTCACCCATACTTAAAAAATCTGCACATTTATACACACACACACAAAAAATTCAAAATTCTTTTAAAAATATTGGTGTTTGATGATTTTTATTAACTTTTTCCATTTATGATTAGTAAATATATTTTTCACTTAATAATAAGGTTGAAATTAATTTTAAAAGATTTATAATATAAAAAAAATTAAAACAATTCTTATAAAAATTCATTATTCATTGAAAAAAATTTTTTCTTACTTAAGACAATATAGTGTCCTTAATATATCTTATTTATAAAAGCAATTAAAAGCTTTTCTAATTAAATAATGTCTTAGTTTTATTGCATTTTATTTTTTTTATGATTCAGAGCAGATTTTCGGTAAATGGTGTTTTTGTTTGACAAAAACAAATTGATGATTTAAATTCTCCAAGGAGTCCTGCTTTTAATTTAAATAAAATAACAGGGGGTAGTAAAAAAATACTTTTTTACCAAGACTTGCTATAAATTAAAAAAAAAAATCAAAATAATTATTAATTTGTGAATAAGTCCTGAAGATTTAATTAAAATCTGACAATTATTTGATTTTTGCAATAATTTCCAAAATAATGTTTTTCACCGCAAAAAAAGACTGTAAATTTCCCATATTAATCTGTGGCCCACCGCTGGCACAAGAAAAATAAGATTTTTAACCAAAATTTCGAACTTGCTTGAAAGGATTAAAAAATTTAATAAAATAATCAAAAAATACTTTGATCTTTCCTCTTTTAATAATAACAAACATTTTGACGATAAAATTTTGTTTTCATCAAGTTTGGGGCCTTTTATCTTCAGGATATCTTCTTTTATAGAAAATGTTTAGGGAAGAAAAAAAATTGCAATAACATAACAATACGGTAAAAAAACTTTTTTTACCGCTTTTAGTTTTAAGTTTTACTTTTTTTAACTTACTATGTATGTAGTAAAGAAAGGTATTGTATTTCTCTAATTTTTGGAATTATTTGTTGAATTTTTACCGGTTTATTTTTAATTCTGACATTAAAAAAAACAAAAAACAATCCTTATTTTTACCCTCTGTCAATTATTTGCCAATGTTTTTCGAAGCGTTGTCATTTGCTCTCGTGTGTCGAGAGTCACCTTTTCCACGTGTCCCATTTTTAATTTAAATGAAAGTTACAGAAAATTTAATTCTTCGACTAAAATTAAGAAGTAACAATTTATAACATCTATTTTTTAATTTCAGATTTAATTGTATCAAAAATATAATCTTTGAATTTGATTTTTTTTTTCTTAAAAAAAAATTAAGGAAAGTTATGATAACTAATTTTTCTTTCTGTCCTCTCCTGCAGTAGGCTGATATTCTTTAAGGAAAAAAACAACAAAAAAACTCTCCACCCCTTCGCTAAGTGAATACAATAATAAAACAAGAACTATTAATAAAGAAAGAACAATTGTTTAATTTTATTAGAGTTCAAAGTTTATTTATATCGCCTGAATTTCTATCTTTTACTTCAATCCCCGGCAGAATATTTTCCTAAATCACTAGGGTTACTAACTTTTTTGTTCAAACCGAAACGTTATCTTTCTTGCATAACTCCATGAACTTCGATTCTTGCCTTTAAAACAACACTGTAACCCTCTACCTTGAGCGACTCTTGGGCCATTGGTGAACATTAGTAAAAAAAAAAAAAAAAAAAAATTTTTTACAAACATATCTTTTTTTTTTTTCAAGGACTTGTAAGTAATGATGTAAGTTTTAAAAATCACATACAAAAAGAATAAAGATTCTAACTAAAACTAAAAAACATTGTAGCTGTTGTGCGGCTGTGTAGCTTAATTAAGTCAGAATTATTAAAATAAAATAAAGCAAAACACTAAAGATATCTTAGGGTTATTATACTTTTTTTTTTACTTTGCCTGCACCCTACGACTTCTAAAGCACTAGTTTTCTAGTTGATTATATAATCAGCAATATACAACAAAAATATTGGATGGATTGCAATGTAAAATAAAAAACAAAAAGAAAAACGTCTGGTATGGGTTACTTACTTTATTTTATAATTAATTTTTTGTTGAATATAACAGTATATTTCTTGACAAATATCGTCTTCAATTTTTTTTTGTTTTTTTTTTTTTTTTTAAATGCATACAACAACGTAAAAGTCAATCAATAAATTAAATACCACTGTTGACAGTTGAGGTTCAATCCCTGTCAAAACTGATTCAATCAATATATCCCAGAAATTACAATATTTCGAAAATAGAACAAATGAATAAAAATAAAAATTTCAAAAAAAATTTGAACTAATAAAAGTTAAAAAAAATAACAAACTTATATTTTGACTCAAACAAGTGAAGTCACAAAAAAAAAAACAAACTCTTCATTCCTCAATTTATTTTATTTATAATCAAGAGACACTCCGTTTAAAATTTAAACTATCAAAATTAAGAATTAAATATTTTATAATTGTTTTTGAGTTTAAAAATAGATAAGTGCTAAATAATATAAAACATTATTAGTCATATATTAGTATTTACTATATATTTGTAAATTCGTTTTTCAGAGAAAGGTTATCACACCAATAACATTTAGTTTATTTCACGTGTGCGGCTAAGAAAACAAGAATTAGAAAATTAAAGTCGTTTTTTTACAATCAATTCAGCAGTCAAAGATAAAGAAATCTGTATAAGTGAAATAAAAACCAATCGAATAATAATTGCAGTCGAAGAAAACCAAAAGGTAACATATACCAATTCTTTTTAGAGTAACTTACCTTGTTCATGCTTCTAACAACAGCAGCCATTTTGAGTACTGATATTATTCCGGAATAACGGAACATGCTTCTTTTTATTATTCACTTACACCATTATTCTATTCCCATGTTTGTAAAATTCCTGAAGGGGAAAGTGAAAGTTGTTTTTAGTTTGTTTTTTTTTTTATTTTTTAACTTTTATATTTTACATTTTTTATTTATTTTGCCATTATTTTTTACGCTATTTAAAAAAGATTTTTTATTCACATCTTTAAAAATGTATTTCTTAGTAATCTAAAGGAAAAAATCATTGCTCATTCAAATTCTTTGAATTGGCACCATTTAAAATGAATAAAAACAATAAAATCATTAACAATAAGCAAATTATAAATAATTAAAATAAGAAAAAATAAATGTTAGTAAATATTGTCTATTATATTAAAACTGATACCTAAAATATGCATAAGCTTTTTCTGTATTGAAATTTCCTAAAAATATATGTCCTACTGCAGGCATCATTAGAATATTCCTTTTTAGTGCAGCAGTGAGGTAAAAATCCAAGGAAGAGTTTTTAGTATTCAACTTTTACCTAATTATAATATTACTTTGACTCAGTGAATTCTATTGGTTGTTAAATATTTAAATCCATTTTTCATGTAATATTTCTCTTGTCAACAAATTTTGTGCAAACTAAATGCCAAGTTGAACACAGAAGCTTTGATTGAAATTCCAACTTCTGATTAACTAACATATGTGAAAGATGTTACAATGCTTATGCATTTGTGTTCAAATTCAATTTATTGCCAATATCTGGTTATGTGTTCTTGAGCCTATCACATGGTTCACATTAATTAAATTAAATATTTGGACACATCTTCACTCTTTCTCTCTTGCCTTCTCTCACATACAAGATGTAACTCAGTGGAGAGGTTGTGTTTGTCCCTTAGGGGAAAATGCTACGAAACGTCATGACACACACACGTACATATGAACATCACACATCTACAAACATCCACTCCTTCAACTACAAGGACAGAAACACTTAACATTGTGATTAACAAACTGTTTCTCTTACAAGTAACAATACATCTTACTAAAGTTCTCCAAACTCACACACTTTTTAATACACTTCACAGTTTATCAACAGGAACATTTTCCTCACTCAAAATTCCAAGCACAAGTAAATTTCAGCATTTGAAATACAACTGAATTACTGTTTTGTACGTTTGTTGTTATGCATATATAAATTCCATTTACTTGTGCAACTTCTCTTGTTGAATGTTTCTCCTTATTGCTTCATACTTTGTGGTATTTTGTATAAATATAAATTAGTTAAGGCTACTGCCTCTACAAGTTCACAAGTGTCAATATTAATCAGTGAAACAGAATTTTATATCATTTATTATGAACTTGTGGGCCAGGATGTTCACTAGGGGCCAATCTAGTCAGGACTATAAAAAGAAGAAACATAAACACTTTTCCAAACTGAAAACTTTATTTAACCCACAATGTAGATTGTTGTTGCTCTGCTATTTATATAAATATAGAGGTTTTGAGGAGCATGGAACCACCTACTGATTGGAGTTGTTGCCAGGTCCACCCTGACCCAGGGTGGTAGCACCTGTTAGGGTCCCAACAATGGGCAAATAGTGAACTCCCAAACAAAACACTATGAAAGTATAAAAAACCCTCTGCAATCTTGACCTCTTCAAGCCAAAAGTCAGTCATTATCTATCTTCCTTATCTTCACTTTCTACCACTTCCTTTTTCATTCATATCACACACCTTGTTCATCATAATAATTTTGGCAGGAGTCCTCTACACTGCAATCTTGACCTCTTCAAGCCAAAGGTCAGTCGTTATCTATCTTCCTTATTTACACCTTCTACCATCTCCTCTTTCATTCCTATCACACACCTTGGTCATCATAACCATAAGCCTCTAACTTCACTTGGGGATGGTATGAATTCCTCCTCTTCTCTCCTCAACTATGGGTTAATTAGTAGGACTTGTATCAGTAAATCATTATTATCTCCAGAAAACTCTTACAATCTAAAAATACTTTCTGGTTTTAAATAACCTGCAAAGGGTTGATAAACTGTAAAAAATAAATCAATCAATCAAACCACTATTCCAAAATTTGTTTTTAATTCAAGTAGTTCAGGTTTCAATAAGTTAAAATATTAAAATTTTAAAAGTGAATAAATACAAAATAATTTAGTTAAATTTTATTACAGTTTTTATAAAAATCAAAACTTCATTTTTATTTAAGCACTAGCCTAGAAGCCGCCGTTTGGGTGGACTTTAGGCTAGCTCCTGCAGAGGGACTTTTTACCTTCAGTGACTTATGTACATAAAAGTTATAAGAATTTAGAAATAACAAAATTATTTTATCTTTATTCGACATAATCTTTCTTTGAATATGCAACAGTTTTCTGTAGTTTGTTTACATTTATTTTGTGCGCAGTTTTTATTTTCTTTTAAAATCACAATTCTTTATGATCCCTTCATATAAATTCACTCTTCAAAAGCATTAGGGAACCTGAACTAAATAATATTTTGAATAAGTCACAGTATGCATGTTAGAAAAATAAAAAATAAACAAATGAGCATGAATATTTAAAGTTACACTGCAAATGAAACATGTAACATCCACAAATACAAATTTAAATAAAATATCAAATGATAATGATATTCAGTTACGACAAAAAGGATAGCTTTGGACAACATGTATATTTTTTATATGCAGAATATTACAATCTTGTTTTGTAAAGATGTTTGCATAAGCTTGATCAGAGTATTTTTAAAGAGAAAAGTCCTTGTTGCTGGCTTGGAAATGTTTTGTATGTTTGTAATGTAGTTTGAAAAAATTTGTACGTATGTGCATGTGTGAATATGTTTTCATAAGCGTCTGACCGCACATGGTCAAGACGTGAATCCTTTAAGGTTAAATTTTCATAGGTGAATGAAATCAAGAAAGAAGAGAGAAAGAACAAACTCGTGTCTGATATTTATAATTAATGTAACCACATGACAGGCTCCTAGAAAAAGAGCAGGAAAACTTGACTTGGTCACGCGCTAGAAAAAGACTTGTATGTGGATGGATTGCAATGCCCACTTCTGTGTTTATTGACCAATTAGAAGCTGAGATTTCCTGAAAATATGTATGAATCTGGGTAAGCTTCTTGATCCACTTTTTGCACAGATTTGTACAAAATTCAACATTGATAAGAAAGTGGTATCAGAATGCTAAAGTACCATACCCCACTTAAATTTGGGTGGATGTTAGGCTAGTAAAAAATAATAATACTGTAAATAATTGATACTTCTATTGTTCTCAAAATTAGCATTTGAATGAATGTGAATGGGCCAATGAGTGAGAGTGTGTATTACACATGCGGAACTGTGTTCATTCAACACGGATGTGTAAATACCAAGATTGAAAAAGTGACGGATGTACAGACACATGTATGCTACACTTTATTTATTTAGAAGATTTCAGTTAAAACAACTTGAATAATTTAGTGATTATTCCTTGGAGAAATAAGTGTTTTTGTAGAACTACCATATTTTCATTCGTCTATTTCTTATCTGCAATGGTCTACACATTGCTGGAGGTAGAGGGCTTGAACAAAGTGTTATATACCATGA
Organism: Acanthosepion pharaonis; assembly: GCA_903632075.3. NCBI lineage: Eukaryota > Metazoa > Mollusca > Cephalopoda > Sepiida > Sepiidae > Acanthosepion > Acanthosepion pharaonis. The sequence continues at coordinate 306,729 of CAHIKZ030000637.1, forward strand.
CTATGAACACTAATGGGTATGTTCCAATCATCAAAAATACGTTGGACACTATTTTAAGAGGGAGGAGTGGGGGTAATATTCTAAGTCTAAGTAATCCACCACTAGCAGTGGTTTACCTACTTCACATTGTTGGCGAGTATTGTATTTTGTTGATGTTATAAAGATTACCATTTCATTTCCAACCTCTGTTTTGGTTATTCCTCATTCAGTAACCTTTTCTAGGTTACAACACAAAGTTATGATAAAAAAAAAAAACAACTAAAAAGAATTATGAGCAGTTGTGCTTAAGCAGGCTTCCTGAAATAAAATGAGACCTGAGTTTTTAAATTGTGCTCAAAGCATTTCTTTTTATTTACGATCTGTTTATGCACTACCATAGATTGAAGATTTAAGTTAGATAATATTATTAATATTCAAACTAATTACAATAGCCTTGACGATTCATCTAAGAAATTGGGACAACATTAGAGTATTATTCATTGTGTGATACTATGGAAACCCATATAGAAAGTGGAAGAAGTGGTTTTATTTCAATCTCAAGTGTTTCTGTTTGATGGACCAGAAGATGGTTCCTTTTGAAGGTTCAGTCTTCTAAGCGGTATCTACTTTCACTGAAGGGGAATGCAGAAGTAAACGGGTGGACGAGGGATTTTTTGAGATCAAGTGGCAGCAAATCCGGTAATAGGGTATATCCAGGAACTGGTCTATATAAAGAGTCATGCTTGAGATTGGAGAGTTCTGGTCTGCCCTTGGTGTTAGATGGATGTATCAAGCAATTCCAAAGCTTCCATTTCATATTGCCAAGCATCACATCAGGATGAGTAGATAGGTGAGAAGTTAGTAGGGGGAAGAGCTGACATAGCAGAAGTTATCCCAAGTGGATCAGATAGATTCATCATCTTCTCAGATTCACTATCTGTACTCACCACGAATAAAAAACTGAGAAACCCTTTAATAAATAAATTATTATATAGGATTAACTCTATAAGGAAAAAGATGCTGTAATAGTCCTATGCTGGATACTAAGACATATTGGCATACAAGGATTATTAGGTGAAACCTTGTATAAAATACTCAACATGGCATTAGTCTTTCAATGTGTTACCATATGACCATACAGCACACCCTCCCTTGGCTTTTGTTTTATGTATTTATTTATGTTTATTTAGTTTAACGGCATATCGACCTCAAAGGGTTATTTAATGCCAACAAGAATTTTTGGATAGGTTCTTATGAATAGATTATGTATTCTTTGTAAGGAATCATTTTGTAGATCAGATTTCATTGACATATATTGTAATGGTGGATTTTGTCGAGAGTCAAATGTATTATTGGTAATAATTTTTTCTTCAAAAATTGCTTACAAAACAATGTAGGTAAGCAGGTTTGGTAAACAGTTTTTTTCATATTTTTCTGTAATGAAATTTGTGATGTCACTTGGATTGGTATTTTCAAATACATTCTTTACGTTATCCAATTTGTAAAATTTGTTTTGGGTTTGCTGAAAATTACAGCAATTTAGTAGTATGTGTTTAACAGTATATGATTCATGGCATGGGACACATGCTGGTGGTTCCTCATATTTTAGTAGATGTTGGGTTATGTATGTGTGTCCTACAACGGAGTCTGGCTAGAACCACCTCCTCTCTTATCTTTCTGTAACTTGACTTTCACTGATGATTGGTTGGATGTTGAGAAGTTTATTGTTTACACAGTTGTTCCATAATTGCTGCCATTTTTCTTTAATGGTCCTGTTTATGGTGGGTCGGAAGTCAGTGTGGCACCTTTACATTTGAAAAGGCCATGTTCAGCTATTCCTTTGCCATTTTGTCGGCTTTTCCATTTCTTTGTATACCAATATGGCTTGGTATTCAGCAAAGGACTATTACAGCATCTTTTTTCCAATAAATAGTGTCAATCCTATTTAATAATTTATTTATTATGGGTTTCCCATGTTTTTATTCTTCAGAGTTGTGAGTACAGATAGTGAATCTGAGATGATGAATCTATCTGACTCACTGGATTCTATAATATCTAAAGCTAAGTGTAATGGCAGGGGCTTCTGCACTGAGGATTGAGGTTTTGTCAGGCAATTTTTTCTGCATTGTTATGTTGTTAAGGACAGAAGAGCATCTAACCCTGTCCAAGATTTTAGAGCCATCAGTGTATATATGCTTATGATTTGAGCGAGCTTGGAGAATATTATGGATTTCTTCCATGTAATTGGATAAGTTAGAATTAATTTTAGGATATTTAGTAAGATTTAGCAGAATCATAGGATATTTCATTAACCAGGGTGGATTTTAGGGTTGGTGGTTTTAAAAATGAGGGTTGGATTAATTTGTGTTTCACTGATGAGATTTTTCATGTAAAGGCCAGAAGGTTTCATTGTATTTTCTTTTTTATCAAAGAGGTTTTTGTATTTAGGGTTGAAGGTAGAGTGGAACGCAGGGTTACTTGGGCAGAATTTGAGTTTTAGATAATACTAGCAGTAGAGCCCGGCGTTGCCCGGGGATATAACAGTAAGAAATAGATCAAGTATCCACCATCATAAAGATTGAAAAATAAAATTGACAAAGATTATTGTTTAAGGTTGATGGACATGCATGTCTTAATTAGTTTTTTTTTTTTTTTTAACGAATTGGTCAAACCCAAACTCAAACAAAAACATTGTTTTCAATCGTTATGAGTCTACTGATTGAATAGAATTTTATTATAAACAATTGTCTTGTAAATGGAATTTTTAAAGCATTCTGAATGTAAAAATAAAGAAAAAAGTGTGCAAGACAATAAGAAACACTACATGCCAAAAAAAAAAGTGAAGTTTTGTTGAAATCGGTTGAAAAATGTAGGTAGCCTTTCTGTAATCTTTTAGTTTTACTGTTTTACAATTTATGATTTTTACTTATTGAATAGAGTAATATAAATTGCATATTTTGCTTGTGGTGATTCATAAATAGAATTCTGATTTGAATATATTTTCCACTCGTTGTTTCTAATACAAAAAATATTAACTTTATTTGGGTTTATTAATTATGATCTATTCTAACAAAACTTATTCATTTAGTAGCCTTCTCTGTAATATATAATAATCTTTTACAATTTATGATTTTTACTTATTGAATACAGTAAAAAAATTGGACACCATGTGTATTTAAAGTAGTTTCCCATTCTGGTTAATATTTTTAGTTAGGACTTGTGTATGTTTAGATTTCATTATCTTTCCCTAAAGATAAAGAATTTATGTTTGTATTCGTACAATCAGTAGAGATCCTTAGATTATTGTTTAAGGTTGACGGACACGCATGTCTTAATTATTTTTTTTTTTATTTTTATTTTTTATGAATTGGTCAAACCCAAACTCAAACAAAAACATTGTTTTCAATCGTTATGAATAGAATTTTATTATAAATAATTGTCTTGTAAATGGAATTTTTAAAGCATTCTGAATGTTAAACATAAAGAAAAAAGTGTGCAAGAGAATAAGAAACACTACCTGCCAAAAAAAAAAAAAAAAAAGTGAAATTTTGTTTTATCGGCTGAAAAATATAGGAAATCCGCTCCCATATTTAAAGGAAGCCACACACACAAACAACCCGATGTGAGTTGTCCCCCTTCCATTTTCATGATGTCTCTTAATCGTGTTTTCAAATTGATTTTGTGCAAAAACAATTATATTTTTCCCATTTTTGGCGCTGTTAGAACCACCACAAGGTAATTTCATGTAGTCCTGTGAAGTTTTGTTGAAATCGGTTGAAAAATGTAGGAAATCCGATCCAATATATAAACATTACAGACACACACACACACACACACAATCTGTGTTTTATAATAAGTAAGATTGTAGTGCCAGTTTTTCTCATCTCAGTTTTAATGGTGCCTTATGAGCTTCAGCATATAAACTTTCTATGGGTGATGTTTTGAAGGCATAGAAGGCCAGTCTTAATCCTGCATGGTGGATGGAGTCAAGGGTTTTTAAATAGGATTTCTGGGTTAACCCATATTTGAAACATCTATAGTCCAATTTAGTTCTTATAAGAGTTCTAGATAATTTTAGGAGTGATATGCAATCTGTTCCCTTGTCAGTTTTAGCCATGACCCATAATAATAGTAATGCTTTGAAGCATTTCTGTTTTATGTATTTCAAGTGGGGGGATGAGTTAAGTTTTTTTTATCAAAAAAAGATCCCCAGAAATTTATGTTGGTCAGTCATTTAAATTTCTGTTCCTTCAAGTCTAAGAATTGGATCATTGTGCATTTTTTTCAGATTGCAGAAATGGATGCGCTTTGTTTTGGTTGGGAAGAATTTGAAACTGTTTTTGATAGTCCAACGGCTTAATTTATTATTTAGGCAGTTGTCATTCTGCAATGTGCATATTTTCCGATCTGTAGCAGATCAAAAGGTCATCTACGTATAATGATCCATTGACTCCTTGATTCAAGCAATTAGCAAGGTTGTTAACTTTTATATTAATAAGAGTGACGGACAATATGTAACCTTGTAGAACTCCTTTGAGTCTGAGAGTGTTGATGCTACCTGAACTTTGAAATTTATGTCTGATAAAAAGTTATTTAGCAAATTAGGTAATCTGCTCTTTAATCTCAGAATGTATAGGTCTTTTATTATTTCATGTCTCCATGTTGTCTCATAGGCCATTTCTAGATTGAAGGAAATAACCATTGCGTGTTCTTTTTTAATAAAGGCCTCTCTAATGAGAGTTTCTAGGCAGATTATGTTGTCTATTTTATTTAGTTTTGACTGGTTTTCTGGCTTCTTGAGACAAGATATTTTATTCTTTTTATTTCTTTTTTCAGATGTTACACTTTTTAGAATATTTTTTTGCATTTTTTTGCATTTTTTTTTCAGGCCTTTCACAGGGTGACTCTTCATGATAGGACTCAAATTCCTCACATCTTTAAAAACATGGGAAACCCATAATGAATAAATTATTAAATAGGATTAACTCTATTTATAAGGAAAAAGATGCTGTAATAGTCCTATGCTGGATACTAAGCCATATTGGTATACAAAGAAATGGAAAGGCCAACAAAATGGCAAAGGAATAGCTGAATATGGCCTTCTCAAATGTAAAGGTGCCACACACTGATTTCCGACCCACCATAAACAGGACCATTAAAGAAAAATGGCAGCAACTGATGCTCTCATACAGTGATTTTGTAGATGACCAAATTTCTGACATTTGTGACATCTACGGGGGATTAGGAATATATGGCTTTACCTTGGCTATTGCGTATCCTATCTTTTATTTCTTTTGGTGGAGTAGGTTCGTTGAATGTCAAAATGTATGTGTTTGTGTTTATTGATGCGTCATTTCTTTCTATTTGCATTCTTTTGATGTCTGTTACACCTTGCTTTTTCTCACGTTGTCATTTTTAATTTCTTCCGGTGAGCAGAGTGACAGTTCTGGGCATTTTATTACTCCCTTTGATGATTTAAAAAATTGATGTGGGGATAAGCCTTTACTTTCTTACCTTTTATTTGCTTGATTTTTAGTAAATTTTCTGCATTTTTTTTTTGTTTTTACTTGAATTAGAAGTGTGTTATTTTTCTTTTGCAACACAAAAGGTGACACTTGTTATTTTACCATCTAATGATTCTATGATTATGAAAATTGGAAATAATTTTTTCCTGATATTTGTCACTTTCTGTTTCGGAGTTTTCATATTGTCTCTTGGCTCGTTTATAAGAGTTAGCCATATAATTTTGTATTCGCTGTGCTCCCCACCCACCTTAGAGTTCTTTCTTAAGAGATGCTATCAGGGGTGACTATTACCATTCACCTTGATCCACCAGGGCTACACAGACGGTATAGCCATGCTGAAAGTGGATACGAGCACCCACATTACCCCACCATATCTACCCTATCTACCATATCTATATTCTTGACTTCCATTGGATCCAAAATTGTTTTAACTCCATCCCTCAAGATATTGACTGAAATAAATTTCGTTGATATTGTTCATAATAAAGAAGATAGAAAGTAAAAAAAAAAAAAAAAAAAAAAAAAAAAAAAAATGAAATAAAATTTAATGTGGTTAGTCGGGCTGCGTAGGTCTGAGCCCTATCAAAGCTGGAGACATACTTAATAGGCAATGTATTTCTTGCTTTAATTTTATAAAACATCTTTTAAAAATATCTAAAGACTTGTATGCCCTGTTTTTCAAAGACCACATTTTTCATTTCAACTTATTATTTTCAAATGTCCATTTTAAATAATTTATTCTGTACAGTAATAAGTTTTTTTTAGCTGAATGTATCAATTGAAAAAGGATGTACATTTAGTCCGACTTAAAATTGGTGAAAATCGAAGAAAGTGGCAGTCTTAACTCATTGACTGGAGAGTTAGTGTGAGAAGTGTAACTGGGGTAGTTTTAAGGAAATATGATATCAGTCAGCAGTACTGATCAAAAACATATAATAAATTAAACTAAAAATTCAGAGAGATACATTAATGCATAGAGATGTATACAAATGCACATTTGAGATAGATACACACATTAAAAAAAAAACATATCTGGCATTCTACTAACTCTAACCCTACTAATCAAAATGTTTTAATTTCATGTATGTTAGATGCTAAAATGATTCTTTTACTAAGTTATACCAATAGTCTATTTTGTTAATGATTGTAATGTGCCAGACAAACATTGATAACTTAGACTTGCCACTGAGATGTGTGTATATCTAGGTAAAATAAGAACAAATGGAGTAACACAATATTTTATAAATATTGTCAAATTCTAAAATTAAATGATAATTATATATATATATATATATATATATATATATAGTCTTATGTTCTTAAGGAAACTTGTGAGTATACAAATGTATGAATCAGAGTAATTACATATCCATTTAATAAAGATTATATATATATATTATAATTATTTAAAAAAAAAATATGATTCCTTCGCTACATAAGAGTTCTCATGTTTCAAAATAAAAACACCTTAAAATTAAATTGCAGTTGCACTGAAAATCTAGAAAGAATCATAAAAAAAAAAAAAAAAAACATAATAAAATCCTGGAAACACACACACACCAAAACAGTATTAATAAAAATCTAAGTCTGCTTTTAGTAGGGAAGTGTTTTTCGATTAAAGCTAGGAACTTATGTCCTAGCTTAGTACTAACCATTTGGTTGAATGGAGGGGTATACCAGATGATTTTTCTTTCTGTTAGTGCTATTGTTTCTATAACTTATATTAGCGTTTTTTGTATCCGCTATTTTTTTAGGGCTGTATTATAAAAATTACCATGCTGTTGGAATATTTCCTTATTAGTGGAGTTCATACTGATTCTTTTCTCTATTGATGTGGGTATATGCTTAATTATAGATGGAGGGTGGTTTGACTTAGGGTGTACATACATGGGATTAGTGTTAGGTTTTCTGTAAGGTAGATATATGTTGTTCATTAAGTCTAGAGTTACGTCGAGGAAGTTTACCCTTTTTAATTTACTGTTAACCATAGCTTTTAAATTTAGTTTTCTGAATTCACTGTACATTATCTTTTTAATTTTATCTATTTTAAAATTTGTGGAGCTCCTCACTACCATGAGCCTGTCATCTCTGTATAGCCCGATGTCCTTAATGTCTAATTCACGGTGCGCAGTTAGATTGTACAGTATAAATAGACCGACAAGGTCAGAAGACTCTGCAGAGTCTAAAATCATATTTTTGAAAAAATAATTATAATCTAAGCTCTACTTCTGTATGGAGCACTGTTTTTAAAAAATAAAAACCAAAATACTAAAGATCCCTGGATTATTTACCTAATGTATTCTTTTCTATTTTTCTATATACCTGCACACACACACACACACACACACACACACACGTGTGTGTGTGTGTGTGTTTATCACCATCATCAAATGACTGTCATAATTAAATTAACAAATTGTTTTTTTTTTTTTTAAATTTCTTAGTAATTTCTTCCTCAGTCAATTGTCTGTTTGTTCTTTTATTTTTCTCTTTCATGGTTGTCATGTACTTTGAAAGCTTGTTTAGAAAAAGTTAATGGCCTTTTAGGCTTCCTCCACATGAATAGGAGTTCACTTTTTGAATAAGAATTATTCCATGGGGGTGGGCATAAGAAGGAAATTACTGGAAAGTAATTGAAACTCACCTGAAGCGAGCTGAATGTGTAATGCTCCTCATGCCAATGACACTTCCACCGAGCTTCTCTACGGCATATGACTTCACTGAATTTTGATGTGTTCCTCTCGAATTTTAAACTGGGGTCATCAGGAGAGAATGTGCACCGTTTCGGGGCCTTCCTCTCAACAGTTTCAGTTGCACCCCCCCTCACTGATGTGAGGCCCCATTATAACAACATACAAGTGTTGTAGATAAACTAGCTCAAATGTGTAACGGCGAAATTAAATTTACGAAAATTCCGAAAAACGGCAAACCTCGCATTCTGAGAATGCAATCATTACGCATTCACGATCAGTCATATCATGCCGTCATGTTCGCTGAAACACTCCACGCAGTATTTCATTTTTTCCATATCCACATAGAACTATTTTCTGTTACTTTTATTAGAAGTAACAGAAAATAGGGTAGTGGGCATAAGGATTTTAGGTGATTAAGTGGGAGTATGGCCAAAAAGAATGTTGGAAATGTTTCAAGTGATTGTGAGGTTTATAAAGTGTTTCCAAAACATTATAAGTTATATAGTTCAAAATATCTTAAGCTGTATAGTTCAGAAGTATTTCAAAACATAAGTTGTATGGTTTAAAACCCAAGCACTATTTTCTATATAAGTTGTAAGTATTTTATTTTCTTCAGAAACCTATTATTTGGGCAGGAGGTACATTTTTGAAGAGCATGTTAAAATTTTGTGCTTGTTAATAGTTGCTCCATATTTTTTTGTGCTTCTTATATTCCATCAAGATATGTTTGATGTGAGAAATTGATTGCAGTAGGTACACCAAGGTGTAGTTCCTGCCTTGAGCAAATGTGTGTGTCCAATTCTTATTAGGCCAGATATTTGGAGAAATTTTTTCATACAATACTTGTGGTACTGAAAGTATAATTGCTTCATTCTCAACCATCAAGCAAGGAAAGGTTTTTAATTATTGTATATTTCTTCATATAAAAAGGTGACTTTTAGATAAAATGAGGTCAAAAAATAAAGAATTTTCATGAATTTATCCTATACCTGTAGTATACGATGACTGCTTATTGATTGTACAAGTTGCGATGGATAAATTGTCATCTAAATTACACAAAAATGAAAATAACACTGACATCTCATTTTAACACATATATTTACCAAAATTACAAAAATATCTTGAAATATTAACGAGTAAATTTATTCAGTAAAATTGCTATTGGTTTCAATCACAGCCTCCAATCTCCTGCAACACTTCTGGATGGTCTCCTTGTTTAAATTGGTGAATGCTGACAAAATCCTTGCCTTCAGTTCATTGTTGATGTTACAAGGAGTTTTGTTTGTCTCTCACTTAACAGTGCTCCACTCATAATAATCATGGGGGCTGGAGTCTGGAAGTTAGGTGGCCAGATGTAAAAGGTGATGTGGTCGTAGAAATTGTCTGATAGCCATGACAGGGTTCTCCTGCTTGTGTGGCATGGTGCAGAGTCCTGTTGCCAGTCCAGCAGCCACTCAAGGCAGCACTACCTCCTCAAGGCACTTGATATAGGACTCAATGTTGAGTCTGAGGCCCTGTGGGAAGAAGAATGGAGTCATAACATCACCATCACTCATGATTACTCCAAACACCTTTGTAATCACCATTAGATTAATCCAACTCTTGTTGAATCCTCTGCACCCAAAACTTCTGAAATGTTCATAATGGAGCTTCCAGCATGAATGCCAAGCAGTACAACATGCAGTTTCCAAATTTCTGACAGAGTGAATTGCATCATGGTGCACTTTTTCTCACTGATAGTGCCCAACTATGCAGTTGAGAAAATGAAAAGCAAACAATGTGCATATTCAAAATGAAAAATATAAAATGGTGACAATTTACCTATCTCATCCTGTATAAAGATGAAGTTATTGGAAATGTTGTTACTTACTGTATTCTTAGAAGCTCAAAATAAACAAAATAAAACCAATTCTATATCATGTTTTCTTTCCACACATCCCCTAAAAAAGGAAACCAGTTTTGTTTACATTTTATCAAGTGATCTCTTGTAAATATTTTCCTATATCTAAACAGTTACAAACAGCCTGATGTACTAATGGCCATTTACTTATACTTCATTAACAATCACAAATTACTGTTAATAACAGTATGATAATAGTACATCTCCCTTTCAACATTTTTTATTTGCAATCAGTGGGGGGGTCGGGGAAAAAAAAAAAAAAAGAAAAAAGCAACATGCAAAATTTAAAAAACTTTAAAAAAAAAAAAAAAAAAAAAAAAAAAAAAAAAAAACAAATATGAGGGAGAAAAAATTTCAAGTAAAAAAATCAAAATGAAAAAAAGAAAAAAAAAAAAAAAGAAACAAATTCAAGTTATTTCACATTTTTCAGACTGTTGTCCTTATCTTTATTGTCATATCCACAACACATGGCCCAGTGGATAAAAGAGTTGACTGAAATAATCCAAAAGTGACTTGACCCAGAGTTGTGAGTTCAATACCTGCCCACAGTAGAGGTGAAGAAAATCTTGGATTTGAGGAAATTAACTGAGACATTAACTTTCGGGCATGGCACATGTAACTAGAATGGTCTACCCCCCATGGACTAAGAGTTTCATTCAAAATTCCAACATATATCACCTGAAGAAGGCCAAAGCATACAATGGCCGAAACGTTGCGGATATGACAATAAAGATGAGGACAACAGTCTGAACAATGTAAATAGTTACAATCTCAGAAATATAGGCAAATTCAAGTTCGATGTAGAAAAAAGTCTTCTTACAAAAACAAGAAATTTGCATTTTAAGATTTTTATTATTCTTATTATTTATAAGAGTTCCTTTATTTCTTTGCTACAGAAGCTGGGTGGATCTTTGAAATGTAGTCAACAAAGCAATCCTTAAATATACATTACTTATGGGAAAAAATAAAAAAAAAATAAATAAAATATATGTCTTTTACTTTGTCTTTTTCTTTGAAACAAGAAAATTCTCTGAGTATTTCTGTGTGGTTGATTGCTCATGGCTGACTGGGTGGGAGGAGACAAGAATATCTTTTTATGGGGTGGTGTGTTAATATTTTTTTTTCCACTGTACTTTTAAACATGACATGTCTGTTGGCAAGTGGGCAACAATGTTCACGGTTCAATTTTCAGTATGGGAAAAAATGTGATTTTTTTTTTGTTGTAATCAGCAGGTTTCAAGACGTTTTTATACAGTGTTTAAAAAAGTATTTAAATGTACAAATCATTAAAAAAAGGTATTTAAAATGTAAATACAAAGTATTTTAAATACAAAGTATCTTTTAAAAATGCAAGGCATTCAAAAGTTCTTTGTACTTGAAAAATGCTTTTTTCAAAAAGAAAGTATATTTTTTTTTAAATGCAAAGCATTCAAAAATACTTTGTACTTGAAAAAAAAATTTTCATATAGAAAGCATATTTTTTTATATGCAAAGCATTAAAAATACTTTGTACTTGAAAAACAGTTTTCATATAGAAAGTATATTTTTTTAAATGCAATGCATTAAAAAATACTTTCTATTTGAAAAATGCTGTTTTAAAATACAAATTACCTTTTTGAAAAATACTAAAGTATTTGTTTTTTTTGTTAAATGAAAATTAAGTGTAGTAAAAAATAGTTATTTTCCTCTCAAATAAAAAAAAAAATTGAGGCATCTTTAAATAAAAATAAAGTGTTCTTTAAATGAAAAACAACGTTTTTTTTACTTTTTTTCAAATTAGGAAAACTAGCTATCTTTTTCTTTTGTTGTTGTTGATTTTAAAAATACAGGATTTAATTAAAAAAAAAAAAAATGGTTGTACTAATCTTTGTGATTTTCACCACATGTGTGTGTGTCATCTGCCAGTCTTTTTGATTCTCATCCTCTGAGGTATAGTCATTGGCCAGGAAACAAGAAAATAAACCCTGTTGATACAATGACAAAAGATGGCAGAACAGGACTGATCACTGCCTTTCTTAAGTGACTACTACTTTACCAATTATTACAACTAATTGGTCAGGTGGTCAAACTTATTGCTGGCAGACCCTTTATCTGCGTCCTCTCTGCTCTTATGTCCACAGCTGGACTACTGACTGACCAAAGGATGTGGGGTGGGTAACTGTGACAGCAATGCTGATGGCGGTAAACTGCATGGAAATGTTCCTGTTGTGGTTATTTGGTGTTGGACTGTTTGGGTCATTTTAAAGTGGTTGTCAGAGACTAAAGATGGAGGTACTGCAGAGATACTGGACAGTCCTTGAGTGACCGGTTTGCGGGGGGGAAAAAAAATGAGGGGAAAAAAAAATTTAAAAGAAAGACCAACTACTACAGCCTTCAAGGACATCATGAAGGGAGTCAGTTTTCAGTGAGATGGTTGGCCACACCCTGTATAAAAAAAAAAGAAGAAATAATTAAAAGACATTCAATAATGTTGATAAGGGATGATTCAAAACTGTATTGACCTAGTGTTATTTTTATTCAATTAATCGTTTTTATTCAAAGCTAAGATTATTTTATTCAAATTTATAAGTATTCTTTATTCAAGACAAATGCATTCATTCAAGATTTTTTTTCTTTCTTTTCTACTTTTATGTGCCATGCCCTTTCTGGACAATGGACATGAGTTATCATGGCTCTCCACAACTTCCTGTCCATTGTTACTCTAAGTAACTTCTGGCCATTTGCTATCGCTCTTTATTTTTTTTTTTGCTATGCATTCACACAAACTTGTTAAGTAGGTGATCATGGCTCACCACAACTTTCTGACTTTTATTGCTTAAGTAACTTAACTTTTTACCATCCCTTTTTGTCCTGCTAACCATTCACACAATCTCATTAAGTAGGTGATCATGGCTCTCCACTATTTCCTGTCTTTTGTTGCTCTAAGCAATTTTTAACCTCTCTTTGTTTGCTTATTCATTCACAAAAACTTTTTAAGTAGTTAATTTGCAGTTTTTCACTTGCCTGCAGTATGATCTGAGAGTGTTAAATTCTCTAGGCCTTCTTTCGTCATTGTGTGCCCTAAAATTTCCGGCTCTCTCTTTCTTTGCTTGTTGTTACTATTGTCTTTAAGACTTCCTTCTTGCTTACATGTTCTTTCTATGGTATTTTCAGTATTCATGAGTAGAACCAAATCTCTGTCACTTTAAAGACTCTTCTTCATCTCTATGACAGTGAATGCGAGACAATCTCCACATAGATGAAGAATACATGTGAAGTGACAGAGATGTATTTCTTCCAACAACTGCTGAGAATACCATGGATTAAGATATGTGAACAATGAGGACATTTTAAGGAAAATAGAATCGGCAAGAAAGCTGTCAGCCAGAAGAATCACAATTTGGTAACAATAACATCAACATAAAGAATTAGTCTAAAAATCTCCCAATTATAAAATACAATAAAACTCCCAATTATAGGCAAATTTTCACATCTTCCAAACCATGTCTACTTATATAAATGGGAGCATAGTTTTAAGGAAAATAGAAACGACAAGAAAACTGTCGTCCAGAAGAATTAAAATTTGGTAACAATAACATCAACATAAAGAATTAGTCTAAAAATCTCCCAATTAGAGGCAAATTTTTACATCTTCCAAAACATGTCTACTTATGTAAATAGGAGTATAGTTTTCAAGACTTCATCACAAAGTTTAGTTTTACTTAAACGTATCTTTTCATTTTTAGTCTTTTCACCCTAAGCATTCTTGCTTTCAAGTCAACTTTGATCTTCAAAAACTTAAATGCAATGTCAATCAATAATCTTCTGTTTTCTTAATTCCTCTTCTTTTATTGTCCTCTTTTTTTAATAAGCTTTTTCTCATATTCTTTCACACTCAGAAAACCTTTGCATCTTAGTGACTTTTTTGCCTTGCTTGGGGTAAAATGATAAAAAAAAAAAAAAAAAAAAAAAGAGAAAACATTTGGATACTGTGACTAGCATCCCTTGATTTTAAGAAATGTCAGAGCACTGCATCAATATAGACCAGTCCATAAAGAGAAAAAATAAGAGAGAGAGAGAGAGAGAGAAAAAAAAAAGAGAAAAAGGAAAAAGGAGAGAAGAGAGAGAGAGAGAAAAAAAAAAAGGAAAAAGGAGAGAGAAAGGAAAAAGGAGAGAGAAAAGGAAAAAGGAGAGAGAAAGAGAAAAAGGAGAGAGAAAGAGAAAAAGGAGAGAGAAAGAGAAAAAGGAGAGAAGAAAAATGATTGCAGTGTGATGTTGCTGTTCAAAATTTTCATGACATGTCTGACATTGGTCTGTCATAAGAATGAGATGAAGCAAAGAAAACAAAAGAGAAATTTTAAGAGCACTTATATTTTTGGAAATGATAGAATATAAAATATAATGAAAATATGAAGAAAACATTCTTCTCCTTATTAAGGATGAGATGGTGGGATCAATCACGTGACTGGTGGTTGATTATTCAGTACAGAAGATGAAAAAGAATAATTTTAAAAATTCCCTTTCACATTATTTGGCAGAGTGTGTCTTGCTTTAAATAACCTTCAAAAGTTTTAATTTTTAAATTTGAGAGAGAGGGGGGGCAAGGAGGAGATGAGAGGGAGGGAGGGACAAGGAGGGGGACGAGAGAAGGAGGGGACGAGAGAGGACGGAGGGGAGGGACGAGAGAGGACGAGGGAGGGACGAGAGGGAGGGACGAGACAGGACGAGAGGGAGGGGACGAGGAGGAGGGAGGGGACGAGACGGGACGAGAGAGGAGGGGGAGGGACGAGAGAGGAGGGGAGGGGAGACAGGAGAGAGGGAGAGACGAGAGAGGGAGGGACAGGAGACGAGAGAGGGAACGAGACGAGAAGGAAAAGAAGGAAACACACACAAAAGAGAAAGAGAAATATAGGAGGTTGGTGTTGAAAAAGTTCTTTGCCTGATCTACTCCCCAAAATCTGACTAAATGATCAAACACAAGATGTTTATGCTGGCAGGTCTTCTCGATTGGGCTGTGATCTTTTCAACACTCCCATTGTAACACTGATTGATAAACAACTCATTTTATAACCCTGTTACAAGGAATTACAAATGCTATTTACTGCAAAAAAAAAAAAAAAAAAAAAAAAAAAAAAAAAAATTCTAACTTTGGTTCAAGAATTATCTTGCTTGATCTTAAAAAGGAAAACAAAAAGCTTCATATTGATCTTTGCTGAGATTACCATCAGACAAAACCACAAATATAGGCTATCCAGGGAGGATAGAGTTCACATTTATTTGGCATTAAAGCATTTATCTTATGCCAGTTTTGATTTTATCTTACCAGGAATAAAGAAATCTCATAATTGCAAAAACAAATTCAAAGAACCTCTATTGATGTTCTTTAAAGAGGCTGATTACTTGAATTGTCAGAAAGATTACTGGTAAATTTGTAAACAAATTAGTTTTGTTTTGAAAAATATTTGCTGTATGATAGATTAATGACATGGTTGTAGAAATAGACTCAACTTGTAGAAAATAAAACAAAGAATATAATTCATAAATGAATATCTTAATCTTTCAACATGAGAAAAAAATGTTCCCCATTCTGCATGAATTTTAAAATAAAAAATAACTAATGAACTTAAGGTAAAAATATCACACAGACTTATTAAAAATTTAGCAACGAGTTTTAATAATTACCATTCAACAATCATTATTAATCCAAGTTTTACTCCATGTTATTATTGCTGATTTTTAACAACACACTGGCTCTATACACTGTTCATTATTACTATTATTTTATTATGAGTTTTATTCCATTTTATTATTGTTGCTTTTTATCTCAACACTGTCTCTATACACTCTTCATTATTACTATTTTATTAGTAGTTTTATTCCATTTTATTATTGTTGCTTTTTATCTCAACACTGTCTCTATACACTCTTCATTATTACTATTTTATTAGTAGTTTTATTCCATCTTATTATTGTTGCTTTTTATCCCAACACTCTATACATGCTTCATTATTGCTATTATTATTTTATTATATTTTATTCCATCAGCAGTCCAAATGAATTCAGCTATAAGACTAAATACTTGTTTGCATTTCATTCAGTTACTCTAAAATCTTTATTAAAAAAAAAAAAAAAAAAAAAAAATCGACTCATTAACCTTAAATATTAATAAAGGAGAGATGTGTAAAGAAAAAAAAAAGGAAAGCCAGTGAATGAAAATACACACCAATGAATGCACCTCTTGACAAATAGATAACAGACATGTGGGTCATGTCACACAGTCGAGTCATAGTCGTGTTACACAAGGAGTAGTAGTCATAGGAGAAAACAGTATCAGAGGGTCGGCAGTCACATCTACTTACTTGGGATCTCTTCTTCACTGCGGCGTTTGCGACTGGAGTCTGAGCTGTAAAGAGAGACAAATACGACAATGGTAAATGTCTAGTGCTGGGCAGAATACAAGGTGTTTATTTTTGGAGGAGTTACTTAGAAATAAACATAACAAATTGAAGAAAGTCAACAAAATTTTATAAAATTGTATATATTAATGTTACATTATACATATAATAGCCCTATTCTATCAGTAATGCTTGCATTCATTCCTGACCACTGACAATCCCTTTCTTCCTCATTTGCAATGCATTCCTGTAGTAAAATCATTAGCAATGCATTTCCATTATACATATAATAGCCCTATTCTATCAGTAATGCTTGCATTTATTCCTGACCACTGACAATGCATTCCGATAGTAACATCATTAGATATTCAGGTAGTATAATGGTTTGTGACTCAGAAATCTTGCTGAACAGCTATGAATCCATGATTAGCATTTCTCATATAGCATATAAATATGATATCTGGTGGTAACAATTCAACAGATTTATCCGACCCTGATGAGCAGTATGAATCCAAAACTTTGAAGGCTGTCAAAAGATAAGTTGCTTGAACGTTTATTATTGATTGATTGTTTTTTTTTTTCAGGTTATTCAAAGCCAGAAAATATTTGTAGAGTACAAGAATTTTTTGTTTTTGAGATAATAATGGTTTAGTGATACAAGTCTTAATTAACTCATAGCTGCAGGAGCATAGGTGAATTCATACCTAATCAGAATTTGATAAACAAGAAATAATGTGGATATAAAGTGGGGGATGAATTCTATATTACAATCAATATATAAACTGATCCCTCGCTCGTGAACATGCAAGTTTCTATACATTTATACTCCGGATCCAATATATAAATGAACAAACACACAACCTGGGTTTTATAATAAGTATGATTACATCACCCACACATCCAAGCTTACAGAACCTGGTATTTCCAAGTGGTTACCCATCTAGGTACTAACCAGGGTTGACATTGCTTTGGTGGTTGTACAGGAAACTGTGTTTCAACATAATATGGCCAAAGTTTTAGAGAAATGGAAACAAAAAGCTCGCTTATGCTTATACTTAACACCAGGAAGAAACAGTTGAAATTTCTAGGGCTCATAACTAGGAAAGAGGGCTCAGAAAATTTAATACTCACAGGACAGATTGAAGGCAAGAGAGACAGAAGAAAACAACACACAAGCTTGAGAAAATGGATGGAGGGATAGAGTTTAGGAGAGATAACAAAGACAAACTTTATTAAGAGTTACAAAGGACAAAAAATTGTGGAGAGCCATGATCGACAACGTCCCGAAGGGACATGGAACATAAAAGAAGAATAAAAATAAGCTTGAGCAAATGGATGGCTGAACAGGGTTTGAGAGAGATCACAAAAAGACAAAACTTATTAAGAGCTACTAAGGACAGGAAATTGTGGAACCTTTATTAAGTTATTGGCAATATATGTAAAATTAGGCAGATGTAAGTGTTAAACTTTTCTATGGATGATTAAAAGATATTTTTTTTCTCTCTTTTTTTTTTTTGAAAATGAAAAAAGGGAGTAATTTTTACCAGTTGAATTCTGGGTTATGGAGCAATTCTTGTTGCATTTGTCTGGCTTCTGCTTTGTAGTCTTCCAGCCCCATTATGGAAGTTGGGGGACGAATGTTGGGAATATATCTGGCAAAAACATCAGGTTTCATCTGAGCATAATCTACAATAAAATGCAAGAAATAAATAATTAAAGTTTATGAAAATCACACAGACACAAACATCCAAACACAGATGCTGAAAATTTCTTGGCCCAGCCAAGGAATTCCCTCTCCTGACAAATTCTGATGTTTGATCACATTTTGGAAAGCGAGTGAGGCAGCAATCTTTTCAGCAAACCCTCACACAAGCATATTTGAAAGGAATTTTTGTTATCTAACATTTATAGTAATAACATCATTTTTAGTGGGTAGACATGTTTGATTTGCCATTTATTTTATTTTATTAAACAAAGGAGGCACGTTTTTCTTTAGTAGGACTTCTCAATTTAGACAGGTTGTTGTTGATTTCATTAACAAGAAAACAGAAAACAACTAAAACATATGTACCTACTAAAAATAATGTTTATAGTAATATATTAAAAATATATATATATACATTTTTCCTACATATTAAATGTGTATATTTGTATTTAAATTATATTTGTTTGTATTTGGAGGTATCTAAGTGTATGTGTGTATTATTTTATTAGCCATGCTTCTATATATATATATATATATATATATATATATGGCTGACAGCCATAACTTTAACACTTCAACAAAAAAAAAAGTATAAATACACTAGAAGAAACTCACAGATACAAAAAACAGTGTTATAAAAAAAAAAACAATGATTTACTTGGCCAAAATAATGTCTTCTTCAGATACATCATCCTATAAGTAATCAAGTAACATTCACCAAACTCTAATCAACAATAACTTCTCTAACCAAATGGTCAATGAATAAATAAAATTAGTCTTGATGAAATTTTAAAAAATAAAAGATGCCACCCTGATGCAAACAAAAACAAACACACCATTACTTTATTCTATTGTTGCACCCTAATTATAAACAGGATAAAAAAGCAATTAAAAATATAATTTGCCATTATGTATCACATAATGATCTGAACAAACATCTTAGATTTATCATCTACTATAAAAAGTTAAAAACATTTCACTACCAACAATATCAAAAATTCCCCGGTGTTAAAATAATGCTGTTTATGAATTCTCATGTCCACTGGGAGATTGTATCTCCAACATTATTAATAAAAAACAGCATTAAATTTTAACATCAGGCATACATGAACCACACTCTCTCTCAAAGGTTGACTTGTCACCTGTCAAACCTTGGTGCAATCCGTACACATATCAACTAGCACATCACAAACAACCAAAATACAAGTATCAACAAATATTAGTGGATAATACCAAAATACTCTACAGCACCCAGTGTAGAGAAAGATTCAAAACCCTAGAAGCTAAATTGTATACAAAATAAACAGTCAAGATTGGATAAAATATCATTCAACACAGGTGATAGTATCTTGAAGTGTATATGATATATAAATATATGCATATTAAATAAAAACAAACAAAATAATTGTTACACATAATGTCACCATAGATTATTTCAAACTTTCATCTTTTCAAAGAATACCAGGATGTAAACAAAGGAATTTTAACTACCACACAGGCACCACATTGGTTATTGATAAAGACTATGATTGTCAAAATGGACTGCTCCACTATCATTATAGTATATAAGTGTATATATATATATATATATATATATATATATATTTTTATTTTTAAAAAAAAAAAAATTATAACATAAGTATGTTATAAAATCACTACAAAAATAGCTATTTTTGTAGTGATTTTCTTTATATTTATGTTATAATTTTTTTTTATAAAAAATAATTATATCTGCTCTACTTTGTATTGAGCACTCTTTTAAGAATAGTAATTGTTGGTTATTGGAATTCATTCTGTATATATTATATAATTATATATTTATATATATATATATATATATATATATACACACACACACACACACACAGGTAAACATCTGTAGGTATATAATCCAAGTGAATTATAATAATGTAAACTATTAAAACTGATCCACAAAGAGAGCTTTTGTGAGTTGAAATTATCATCACCATGGAGTAGTTTTAAATTCCTGTGTATGTAATTTATATATATATATATATATATATATATATATAAAAATCAGATGAATGTCAGTGCGTCAGACTTTTTCAATTCTACTCCTAGAGGCTGTAGCCCAACATGTCATACCATTTTGGAATCAGGCTGACTACAGGGGCAAATTAAAAACATTACAGGATGGATCCAGACCTACAATCTTGAAATTTGAGATTCCCAAGTTTTCATTACTGTAATTGTTTTCCACGATTTTTTGCAACAAATTTTTTGTATGATAATTTTTATAATTTGGAAATAAAATTGGGAATAATAATTGTGAAATCCAGCAAAAGACACCCATGAAATAAAAATAATTGTTTGTACAGAAAGTAAGGATCTACAGACATCTGTTTTTAAATTAAGTGGCAGCAGAAGAATTATTGTTGAACTTTTAAAAGGCAAACTTAAATATTAATACAATACTTAAATGCAGCGATCAATTTTGAGTTTTTCTTTATTGTTCCCTATTGCATACAGCAGCAGTTGCACAAAAAGAAATCTCTGCCAAACGGAAGACCAGATTGCAATCAAAAGAGCCATGGCTGCAGCGAGGAAAAGAAAGTCCTGTGCAAATGAAAACTCAGATCAAACGGCAACCAAGAGAGCTTCTAATGCTGCGAATATGCAAAGACTTAGGAAATCTCAAACTCCTGAAGATGCTAAATGCTCAATTAAGAGCCTCTCTTTTTACAGTTAATTTTCTGCAATAAATGTTGTCTTTCACATATTTTAATTGTAAAAGTCTGGTTTATACCTTAATAGCAGTAGTAGTAGACATAATAGTATAAAGTTGTCCAAATTTCTTACATAAAGTATTGCTATTATTAATATTGTCCCAGAATTAACAATATATTTCAGTGAAATTGGACAATTTTTTAAAAACTCACTGTTTATCATGTTTAATATTTGTATAAATCTATAATTTTGTTTATTATTTTTTTCTAATTTTATTTTAATTCCCTTTCAGAACCCTATTAATAATGAATATGCAAAACACATCTTTGTTGACACTCCTCCTCCTGGATATCTTTGCATGGGGTTCCATAAAAACAACGGTTTATTGCCAAAAGATCAATAGTTTACTTTAGCTGAGTTAAAGAAACATTCAGTAAGCAATGCAAAGGGAAAAAACCCTTAAAAAAAAACTTAACTCTTTCAAAATGTGCTTCACAACGTTAAGGAGAGATTTGAAATTTGCAGACGTGGCACATATTGAAAATTTTCAATAAAGTTTTGACATAAGATTTATAAATCTATTTGCTTTGTATCATAAGTAATAAACATAAAATCATGTCAGTTTTTTTTTTCTTTTAAATTTTCCATTTTCATTGGAATAGAAATTTAATTCTTGGACAACCTGGATTAAATTTCTCTTTCCACCTTATTGTTATTTCTCACAATGCTCTTGTCATTTTTATTTTTACATTCTACTTCCATTTTCAAAAACTAAAACCATTTTTTTTTTTATTTTTTAAATTGTGTCTATCCTCATCTATAAAGACTTCATTTGAGAAAAGAAATCTCCAAAGTAAAAAGATTTACATTACCTGGGTTTAAAGAATACAAATTTTTAATAATGCTTGCCATCACAGGGGGTGAAATGGTGAAGGGAACAGACAGGGCCTCCTCTAATAAGGCTGAAAGGAATTTGGAAGGAAAAAGAAAAAAATGAAAAAAAAGGTAAATTATTTTATGACCAATTGAAACATTATGACTTAAATATGTAGAGGGTACAAAATGTTTATCATGGCTTTAAAAATGTATACAAAATGTTTTATTATGGCTTTAATAAGAATATGTAAATGCCCTGGTGCATATGAGAGAGAGTCCAAGAGAATGTGAATAAATATTAGGGAAGAAGTTATAGTTGTTCCAATGAGAGAAAAGTGTATATTTTAAAAAGAAGAGAGAAATTGCAAACGTTTTTGGTTATCGTGTGGATTTATATATATATATGGATTTTTATATATAAATAAATAAATAAATTCAGAATGTTTTCTTACACTTATTTGAATATTATCTGTTTCTTCCTTACACATGACACATATCCAATCAAAGCTCCCTACTGCATCTTACTAACTTTTACACACTTTAGCGGTGAGAATGTTTGCCAAACATATTTAAATATCATCTGTTACTTCAATACATGTGACACATATCTAAGCAATGAAATAGCCAAACACAATATACAATTAATCTGTGCCTTAATGTCAACTACCAACTATTAACTCATGTCTAAAAAACTACATTGCATCATTTTCTACAGATCCATTATTCCTGAATGTAACTTATCTGTTTCGAATACATAACAATCAATATTATATATATATTATACACACACACACACACACATATATACATACACAAAATATATACAAGATATGCTTTAATGAAAATTCCAACCAAAACAAAATTTTTTCAAAACACCCCAGTGTGACTTTTACACACTTTAGCATCCAGAACGTTTGCCACACATATTTGAATATTATTTGTTGATTCATTACACGTGACACGTATCTAACCAGTAAGAAGTAACCAAACATAACACACAATTAATCTGCATCTATTTGCTTTTTATCATGTTTTTATCATTTCTATTTTGATCTCCACTGAAGCATTCATAAAGTGAAACATGTTTGATTAAGATCTGTTTCCTATTTGTTCATTTTCCTATCATTTTGTTGGATTCCTATCCATACTTGATCTATATTATATATATGTGTGTGTCTCTCTCCAATAATGTAATAGTTACCTACTTAACAATGTGGGTGAAGGAAAGTATGTATGTATTCAACTGTAGCAGTAAGTTGCTTAAAAGGTGGTTTACGCAAGTATGTATGTTTGTAAATGTAGCAGCATGGTGTAGATGTCTCGGGTTGCACAAGTGCCATATTTCGTCTGATTATGTTATGATGACTGCATCACCGGAGAATGGAAAAAAATGAATTTGTTGATTCTGATTCAGGTTGCACTTCCATCTCATTATATACATATTTAGAGATCTGCTTTAAAAGTACCGCTCCACTTCTGGTTAACTCATGGTCATACATAATGGTTGTGAAAGTCTTGTTTGGATGGTTGACATATGGCTTTGTGGCCCTGGTGATTCTGAACAAACATCTATTTTAAGAGATGGTGAAATTTTGGTCTCCTTGTTAGTATTTATTTTTCTATCACTACACATATACCCACCCAATCCTTTCAGCAAGAAACATTAAGAAAAAATTGTTGGAGAGTATATGTTACTAAAATTTTAACTATGTTCCCTGTTTGGCCCAAATCAAAATAAAATTTCTTTTTGTATGTTTGTTAGAAGGAGCGTAAGACAAGGATTTGTCTTCTCACCAGACTTAGTCAACCTTTACAGTGAGGCAATCCTGAGAGAATTACAAGTCCTACCAGATTTTATTATTGGTAGCCACAATCTTAACAACATAAGATATGCAGATGACACCGTGTTGATAGCTGACACAAAAGAAACTACAGGAAATCCTATAGAAAATAGTAAAAGAAAGCAAGAAAAAGGACTAAACATCAATTGTAAGAAGTCAGAATGTATGGCTGTCAGTAAAAGGAATAGTCTGAGATGTAAACTACAAATTAGAGGCACTAAAATCAAACAAGTACAAAAACTTAAATAGCTAGGAAGTGTTTTAACAGAGGATGGAAAATGTGACACTGAAATTCAAAGGTGCCTTCCAAAAGCTAAGAAAAATATTAAGAAACAGGAAAATTTCATTAGAAACAAAGAAAGGAGTACTGAATTATTATGTAATATCAGTCCTCATATATGGCAGTGAATGCTGGACAATCTCCTCACAGATGAAGAAGAGACTTGAGACAACAGAACTGTAGATCTACAGATGCTGAGAAAACCACAAACCAAACACGTGAGCAACAACAAAATGTTAGGGAAAAACGGAAACAAACAAAAAACCTTATACTTAACATCAGAAAGAAACAGTTGAAATTTCTATGGCACATGAGGAAAGAGGGCTTAGAAAATTTGATACTCACAAGACATATCGAAAGCAAGAGGGAGAGAGGAAAGTAATGAGCTTGGTTGGCAGAACAGAGATTAGGAGAGATAGCAAAAAATATTTACTAAGAGCTATAGAGGACAGGAAGTTGTGGAGAGCCATGATTGCCAACATCATGAAAGGACACAGCATATAGAAGATGAAATTCTAATATTTGGGAAGAGTGTTCTTATATCCATCAAAGATCTTGCAAGTAAAACCAAATTCTACCTTTCCCCATAAAATAAATTCCAAAGAAAAGCATTTAAGAAAGCATTAATATTGGTTTGTCTGTTACTATTACACAACTTCCATCCCCCATTAAGAGAAAATCCTAAAACAATTGGCAATACTTTGTGATCACAAAAAGAAATGGCGTGTTAAAAGGATGGTTATTCCCTTGACACCGCTATAACTGCATACACTTGACTCTCGGCAAGGTTTATTGTTTTAAAAAGTTATGATTAAAATTTTAAAAACCAAACAATGTTTATACCTTTTCTTTATCCTTGAGAATTGACAACAACGATATTAAACACTATTTATTTATTAGATTGCTTATTTAAAAGAATGATTTTATATATAAAAATATATAAACCAACTATAATGAAATATTTATTATTTACCATTTTATAAAGAAATGGATACGAAAAATTGTTTTATTCATAAACTTACAAAAAGTTCTGAACAAAAAAAAAAAAAAAAATTTACATAAACGCAGCAATAAGTAACTAATAAATTTTGAAAGGATACATTTTCTGGACATTTCTTTCATTTGCTCTCACCATATAAATTCACTAAAATAGGTTGAGTGCATTTTTTCCTCTGAGCCAAACATCCTTATAATTTTAGATTTTAGGCAAGACCACAAACACTCAACATATTGAGTTGGTATTCATTGGATGGGCAAAGTCTTCCTTGCGTATAATTTACAAAATGTTCGTAATTTTTACACAAATATTGCATTGTAGTCAGTTTATATATTGTGTTGTAATAAAAAAATAAAACTGTATACTTATTGTAGCAATTAATGCCTACAATTGGTTGCTTCCGTCTTTCTCGTCTGTGGCACTTGTAGCTAATTTAACTCAGCTGTTTGGGTATCAACCAAAGAGTTTAGTAGAACCAAAAAAGAATCCGTGGGCCAACACAAATTTCAAGCAAGTAGTAATGAAAAACAGGGTCAGAAATCCAACATTCACTTCGC
Source organism: Acanthosepion pharaonis (assembly GCA_903632075.3). Classification (NCBI taxonomy): domain Eukaryota; kingdom Metazoa; phylum Mollusca; class Cephalopoda; order Sepiida; family Sepiidae; genus Acanthosepion; species Acanthosepion pharaonis. The sequence goes on from CAHIKZ030000637.1 coordinate 332,144, forward strand.
AACAACAGAAATGCAAGTTCACCTACCAATCCTTCTCTTGGTAAGCAAAAAACAACAACCATTATTTACTGAAGGATTTTCCTGTTTGGACACACTATTCAGGGAGGAAAGAAAATTAGCATAGCTTCTCTGATCCTTAAAGTAGCAGATTTTTGCTAACTACTTCAGCAGATCACGCACAAAACACAAATTCTTTTTCAAGGTAGGTGATTTTATCTTTCCTTACATCTACTTTGGTAATTTTGTAATTTTTTAGCACATAAATTATAAATTATTTTTAACTAGAGAAAAATCAGCAGCCAATTTTTGAAACCTGATGAACAGATAGAATGATTACAAAAAGATCAGTCTACAAAACTCTGGAGTCAGTGGATGCTGAATATAGCATTAATCAGCTAAGTGATAAATTTTGTTTGCATTAATCCTAAATTTCCAAATAAAAAGATTTTTCATATTTATTTCATCCTAAAATGGTAAATAATAAATATCACATTGTATTTGGTTCACATATTTATATAGTCTTGTAAATAAACATTGTTGAGGGAGTCAAAAGTGCATACAGTAATAATGTCAAAAGAATAACTGTCCTTTTGAAACGCCATTTTTTTTTGCAAGAACAAACGTTAAACTTTGCAAAAAAAAAAAAAAAAAAAAAAAAAAAATTATCAAGGTCTGAGAAAAGCAAAAAATCATCAACACTGAATTGGTCCGTATAACACCATCATCCAAAAGGAAAAATCTTTACCTGTTGCTTGAGTAATTCTTAAGCAATTGATGGATAATCTAATCCAAAATTATTTCTTATTACTATAAATGTTGTATTTAATGGGTACATGTGCTTGATATACTTGGGTTTTTAAAAACAGTGAAATTAATATCTACTGGCCTAGAGATCGAAAGTCTTGTTAAAGAAAGTTTGCTTCTCAAAAGAAATTAAATCTGTATTCTCTTTAATCTGAGCAACCAGCTGGGTGTAGAGTAATTGGTCATAGTTAAATATAATTAGCACAAGTGCCCAGCAAACAGAATTGACAGTTTCCAATAAACAATAATAAAGGAAAGAAGAGATCAGGGCAAAGATATGCAAGACAAAAGTAGACAAAGCAACAGTAATGAGGACAAAAGTTCACAAATTAAGAATGGTGTTACACACAAAAGGAATACAGACAAGTGATCGCAGTGTTCTGACTTAAAGACAAGAAAGAACAAGAATATGGCAGATGGGACCGAAAACTGATCTATCTTATTGTCTAGAAAGAAATCCAAGCATACATGATTTGTCTATAAATTTATGGAGGGGAATATTTTTGCAATCATGGGTTGGAACCAACACCAGGTGTGCTTTGCCAATTGGTCACAAGAAGCCATTACAGCAAAGCAAGGTTCAATTACTTTATTTAACAAAATGCAAATCTCTTGTTGGGACATTTCAAAGTCTATGTCTGCTAGCTTTATTTTTGCACCAGAAATGTAAATGAAGTAAATTTTAAGCTATGACTGCATTTTTTAATACAACATTATTTATGCATCTGTTTATATTTCTGAGATGAGATATTATGTACATTATTTGGACTATTGTCCTCATCTTTGTCGCCATATTTATTACAACGTTTCGGCCGTTGCACACTCCGGCCTTCTTCAGGTGGTTGGAATGTCGAACTGAAAACTTTATTTCGCTTCTGAGCCAACCAAGCATAGAAATGAATACAATATGGGAACCAGTAATAAGGAGTGCCACAGAAAAAGCGATAATAACAACAAAAATTGCAATATGAGCTCTGGTAAAAAATGGTTGCTGAAGACATTAGGTTTATAATACCCAGAAATTCATATCCAGATGTCCTCAATGACAGTGGATAAAGGTGTTAGTTAGATCCAGTGATAGGACCTAAAGAGTGGGAGTTCAATACCTGGTTAAGGCAGTGGAGAACTTTCAAAGGGAAATTAACAGGAGATAACTGACATCCATTAAACATGGCACGTGGAACAGTCTACCCCAGTGAGCAAAATAAAGGTTTCAGTTTGACATTCCAATCACCTGAAGAAGGTCGGAGCGTACAACAGCTGAAACTTTGTAATAAATATGGTGACAAAGATGAGGATAGTCCAAATAATGTAAATAATGAACATTATTTCTTATTACTATAAATGTTATTTTTAGGAGGTATAAATGTTTGAGTAGCCATCTATTTTTTAGATAGTGAAATTAATTTTTACTGGCCTACAGATCAAAAGTCTTCTTAAAGAAAATGTATATATTGTTGCTTACTGGGTGTGGGTGCTGTAATGGATGACACCCTGGAATGAGAAATTAGAGAGCCGAGTTTGAATTCCAGTCAATTTCATTATATTCAGTTACACACAAATACCCTTGGGAAAGGTATGAGTCCATCTCTTTTCCCTTCAGCTATGGGTTAAATAGCATGGAAGATGGAGTTCTCTATCCATGGCTGATAACCAGCCTAGGAAAAATAATGACCAAAATTGCAGGTTGCTCTTTGGCAACGTGTAGCACCTGGAAGCCATCCCTGCCATAGTTACAGTGAAGACATTGGCAGCAGGATGTTGGATGTGGTTAATAGCAGAATCTAGCAGACCAAATTTGTGGCACTGAACTGCAATGGTGTCATGCAAAAGATCTTTCAATGGATGAGACCTAATTATTCCAAGTCAAATGGAGTAATGCTTTATGTCTCCTAATATATGGTGCAACCAAAACCCCTATGATGACACATATAAACAGCACCAGAAAGAAGTGTGTGGATGCTATGGGGTGTCCTGACAGATGACCTTGTCTGTCCGTGTTACAGAGTGCTTCACTAGTATTCTATATAATACCAAAACTCTAATCTTGTATGTATGCACGTTCTAGAGATACTGCTTAAATAATACATAATACTCCAACCAATTTTAGGGGCATATTGTACCTTGAACCCCTGCCAATTCCATTAAAATTAGATGAGAAGTTCTTGAAATAGAGGCGTTTTTCCATTTTTAATGAAAAATTCAGTATTTGTTATCAATACGCATTCTTATATGAATCTGTGTATATAAAACACTTGCATATTATATTTCAACCATTGTGTGTGTGTGTGTGTGTGTGTGTGAGAAGAATAACAAATATTAAAAAATCATTATAATAACATTATTAAATAAGTTTAATTATGCATAAAACAATATATATTTATACAATTCATTACACTACATTAGAATTTTTTTATCTGTCTATATTTCTGAGATGAGGTATTATGTACATTATTTACATTATTATGTAAATATATTATATAAATTATATATGTACATTATTTTGACTTTTGTCCTCAGCTTTGTCGCCATATTTATCACAACGTTTTGGCCATTGTATGCTCCAGCCTTCTTCAGGTGGTTGGAATGTCGAACTGAACCCTTTATTTTGCTCACTGTAGACTGTTCTAGTTCCACTTGCTATATTTAATAGTTATCAGTTATCTCCTGTTAATTTCCCTCTGAAAGTTCTCCACTGCCTTACACTCTTTAGGTCCTGTCACTGGATCTAACCAACGCCTTTATCCACTGTGCCATGTGTTCTTGAGGACATCTATGTATGAATTTCTGGGTATTATAAACCTAATGTCCCAGCAACCAATGGCCAAAATGTTGTAATAAATATGGCGACAAAGATGAGGAGAATAGTCCTAAGAATTTTTTTTTATATTCAAATATCTCAGACGTTTGGCAAGTACTTGATAGGTGAAGATGCTATGTGGGTGTGTCATTGTAAACTGTAATCTGTATTGTTGGGAAATTGTGCCACATGACTTGATTGTAAATCAATAAATAAATGCATGCTGGTTTGCTGCCATTTTTTAAATAAATATGGGGAAGAAACAAATATGTATAATGAAAAATATAATTATTAATTTAAAAAAATTTACCTAAAAAAAAAAAAAAAAAACCCAAAAAACTAAGTGCACAAAAAGGAGGCATCCATACTTTATTTCAATAAATATGAATCTCCCTAAGAAGACTATTGATGTTTCTTTTATTGGAGGTGGAGACCTTTATCTTTGAACATTATAATGTGGTAGATAATAAAATTGTTATAATTTGTCACCCCAGGGTTACTATTACTTGAAAGGCATTTTAGAACTTCTTTTAAAAGGGACCCATTGGGTTTATGAGTGTTTTAGTAGTTTATAATCTTCTATTGTGTTAAGTCATTTCTTGAACTAGAATTTTGGAGAAAACTATCAACAATAACAACAGCAAAAAAGTAATAATAATAAAGAAGACTTACTTAATAAAGTAGAAATGTGTTGCTTCACAACAATTTCACTAAAAAGCTTCCGAAGTTCGTCATTTAGATCAGTCTTCAATTTAGTTTCAACATAAAATCTATTCTGCAAGTGAAAACACAGAAATAATAATAAATTAAAAAAGAAAAAAAATATTTGGAAATCAGTGACAATTCTTTCCAGAAAGAACAGAAAATTGAAAACATACATTAAAAAAAAATAAATAAATAAAAGAATGATAAAAAGATAATTTAAAAATAAATAATAAAAATATAAAGAAAAATAAATTAAAAAAAAAAAAAGGAAACAATATTTGGAAATCAGTGACAATTCTTTCCAGGAAGAACAGATAATTGAAAACAAACTTAAATTAAAAAAAAAAAAAAAAAAAAAAATAAAAAAAAAAAAAAAAAAAAAAAAAAGAAGTTATATCCAAGTTATAGAGAGTTTCTAGATTCAACTGGGTGACATGCTTTTGAATATTGATCAGTCTTTTGTAGCACATGTGACACCACTTTATAAGTCTACCATTCATCCAGGCATTGAATATTGTCATCACTTTCATGGTAATTGTTCAGATGAACTCTTCATATTGGCTACACGTAACCATGAGTTCTATGCTAACAGTTTCTTTTCTTGCACTTCTCGCTTGTGAAACTATCATCCTGCTCCATGCTTTCCTGCCAACTTTGATCTTCAAAAATTTAAATGCAATGAATCTTGACAAATTCCAAAGTGAAAGATTAAAAAAAAATCAAAATACAAAACATCTTGCCTGGCTTCTGTCAGGCATTTCACCTTCAGTTCAGAATCTGTTATGTTTGGCTCCACCTGGTAATCAGTTCAGTCACTTTCTCCACTGTAATCTAGCTTTCCTGTGCCTTTTCTATAAATATTTTTATGATAGTTGTTCTGATGAGCTTTTCTCTTTGGTACCTTGGCTTTATGAATTTAAGTGCATTACTAGATTGGCCGTTAGGTCTCATTTTATAGATGAAATTGCTAGATGTAACCAAAGTTCTATGCTAACAGTTTTGGTATTACTGGTTATGAGGTAAGGTTTTGGAAATCCACAACTTTGTAAATGTTGTAGATTTCCAGCACGTCTAGTTGATCATTTGACAGGTGTTAATTTGTGTAATGAAATACAGCACTGCCCTCTACCTAATTGTGGATAGCAGTCGGGTGCTCTATGTGAAACCTGCTGGCACATTTGGGCGTTTCTGGTTTTTAAAGAATTAAGAAGAAAAATTCTCATGTTTGGTTATGTAACAGTCCCTGAAGTGATAGTATACACATTATCTGACATTTAATTTTATTCACATATTCTGTGATATCAAAAATGATTTTATATGTCAGTTATCAACCCTTTAATTATTTATTGCTGATCTGCAGCTTATAACCCGGAAGAAAGCCTGAAAGGAAAGTGAAGCAGTAAACATGAAGGACCTGCCAGGAGTACTTGCGGACTTCTTTTTTTATGCTATTGTTGGTCAGATCAGCCCTTGGCAGATTACTCAAGGCCAGAAAATATTTTTAGATTTGAAGAATTTTTTTGGAGATAATGATTAAGTGATACAGGTTTTACTAATTAACCCATAGCTGGGGGAAAAGAGGTTGATCCATACCTTTCCCGGGGGTAATTGCACGTGAGTGAATGCTTGTATCCAAGTATGCCTGTCAGGGCAATCCCTGTTGCAGACACCTGCTCAGGCACATTTCTATTTCTTCAACACCCACAGAGCCCACCTGTGGTTTATACTCCAACTATGATGAGTAACCTTTAGTTACATTTTTGGGTAGCGAGTGCATCATCTGATGTTATCAATCGTATGAATTTAATATCAATTGAATAATAATTTTTTCTCAATATTCTTTGCAAAATTATAGGCGTGTGTGCTTTATACCAGGAAATATATTTAAATCTGGTTTAAATCTTTTTCTTACACTTTAGAAAAAAAAAAAAAAAAAAAAAAAAAGCACAAACACATACAAAATATACAAAACACAAGATATACAAAAAACACAAACTACACAAAATATACAAAAAAATACATGCAAAATACACACACAAAATATACAAAAAATACAAACACAAAAAGATAGAAAACACACAAAATTAAGAGTACTCACCATATAATTGAATATCGGCACAATTCCTGTCAAAGCTTGTAAATATTGGTTCATTAAAAGGGAAAATTGCTCTACAAATGCAGTGGAATCATTTCGCTGGAAAAAAAAAAAAAAAAAAAAAAAAAGAAAAAAAAAAAAAAAGAGAAGTAATGAGATATGAAAGTAGACATGCTTTTGAATTTTTGATCAGTCTTGAAAACAAACAATTTTTAATTTGGACATATGGGAAACTAGTTTTCTGTTCATCAAAATTTGTTTTCTCTGCTATTGTATAACATGCAAAAGTCTGGCTTGTTTGCACTTACGGTACCCTTGTGTACTAAATACAAGTGCCACCTGGAATCGTTATGCCAGTGGGAATTTTTCAATATATAAAATAAATGTTCTGCTACAAATTTTTATAAAAGTTTAATAAAGTATGTCTGTTTGGATAACAGCAATGTCAAATGTTTTGAAAAAATAAGCTTGACATACCAAATAAAACACCATTTTCGTGTGAGTGGAGTACAACGGAAATAATTTGTGTTGGCACTTGTATTTAGTATGCAAGAGTACCAAAGGTAAGTTTAGTGTAAAATGGCTGGATTAGCTTTCCAATTATTGAATCTTATTGAAGCAGAGCTTACCCAACCATTGGTTGCTTGATTTGATTTCTTTCTTATGACTTATCAACCATTTGTGAGCTATTTAAAGATAAAACAAATTTCGCTTTGTAGGAGAGTGTTTACAGTAATCAGTGTTCCGAAGCGGTAACCCATTTAAGTACTGACTGGGCTTGATATTGCTTAACTTCAGCGAAACACTTCAAAAATGAAATTATTTGTAATACATTAAGTTAGGTACCTCCATGAGATCGCTAAAAAAAGAGCATAGACACCAAACTTGATGAAAACAAAATTTTATCATCTAAATGTTTGTTATTATTAAAAAATTTTTTTTTTTTGGAGTCAGCAAAATTGACAGATAATCAATCATGTCAACCATTTTTTCCATTTTATAAAAAAAAAATGAAAATCTCAGTTTCAAATTCTTTTAAATATCAATTATCATTTTTTTCAAAACTTATTTTAAGAAAATTAGAAATTATAATCTTTACTTAAAATATTTTGAAACAAGCATTACTTAGTTTCTGCATCGAAAAAAGTAGTTTAAAAATAAAACAAAGCAGCTCATAACATTTCACGTCACTTGACAGGTGATGAGTGATGATTTCATCAGGTATTGACAGCTTACGTGAGGAAAAGTTATCATACGGAAGGACAGAATTGACATAATTATTTAGATTTAAGTGAACAAATTATTTACCTTGTTATTTTTAAGGAAAACTTTCAACATGCTAATTTTTTTTTTTTGTACTTAACTTTTATTTACGATGCTTTATGGAAAATATATTATAAAAAAATAAAATAAGACTGCTGAGAGTAAGATTAAATTTCATAAGAAAGGTATCTAATTAATTTATAGGTATCTTTCTTATGAAATTTTATCTGAAGTGTACACAAAATACTATAATTTTGTGTACAGTTATTACATTTTACTGTGTTATTTGTATTTTCATTCATTTTATTATTAATTTTGATATTTCATTTATGAAAAAATGTCATAAATGAGATTAATATAAAAAGATCATATAAATTTCATAAGATTATACTAATACTTGTAGGTACCCTTCTAAGTTGAAATTGAAAAATCAAATTAACTTTTCCACATGTGTTTCGCAAAAATAAAGGCCATAACAGTGGAGAACAATGCTTAACTCAAATAATGCGACGTAATTGTATTCTTGCTGATCTTCTGTACTTTATAATCACAGCCATATTATGAACACAAAATTACATTTCTTAATTACTGCAGGTCTTCTGATTGGTTGAAATGATACAATTTAAAAAAGACCAATCTCATAAGGACATTTATGAAACTGAATGCAGATTTCAACTAATTTTATAATATTTTAAAAATCTAAAATAATTAAAGAAATAACAAATACTTGTATTAAAAATTCATTTTTTATCAAAAAAGTTTTTTGTTGTCAGAAAATATTGTCCATATTCATAAAAGCAAATAAAAACATTTGAAATTAAATAATATCTTTGTTTTATTGAGTTTTGTATGTTATAATTCAGAGCTGATTTTCTGGTGGGTCCAATTAAAAAAAAAAGATTTGCTTTCCTCAAAGCCTTGTGTTTTTAACTAATATAATCACTAAACTGAACTATGTTGAATTTCTAGAGTTTTCATAAAATTAATTGGGGGTGTGGGGGTAATAAATATAAAAAAAATATTTTTGCCATGACTTTAAAAAAAGAAAAAAAATATTTATAATAATTTCCATCATTTGTGAATAGTTTCTGAAAGTTTCATTAATATCCGACAATTATTTTTTGCAAGATTTTTCAAATCAATGTCTGTCATACAAAAAAAAAAAAAAAAAAAAAAAAAAAAAAATTGTTATTTTACTAGTTCTGGTGATACAAAGAGAAAAAGTTTTTTTAATCAAAATTTAGAATGTTCTAAAAAGAAGGAAAAAATTTTTTAAAAATAATTAAAAAATACTTTGGTCTTTCTTCTTAATAATAAACATTTAGATGATAAAATTTTGTTTTCGTCAAGTTTGGCATCTTTTTTATCATGGTATGCTCTTTTTTTTTAGCAATCTCATGAAGGTACCTACATTAAGTCATGTTAGCAAAGCTAAATATAAAATTCAAGAGATATATATATATATATATAAAAAAAAAAAAAAAATTGATTAAAAATGTAGTTAATAATTAAAAAAATAGAATGACCAATTAATCTTACTAAAGTGTAATGTCACCAGTTTATAAAGACATGGTAAAATAATAAAATAAAACTGGGAAAACTTAGACCTTCGTGCCCCACAAAAAGAGTGTCAAAAAAAAAAAAAAAAAAAAAAAAAAATTCCATTGTTGCCGCTTTTATTTCAACTACCTTCACCCCTTGGTAATGCTTATTGTTTAAAAAACAATGATTAAAGCAGAATCATAAATAAGTGAATTTATACATTTTCTTTTTGTTCTTGAAAATTGACAACAAAAATATTAAACACTATTTATTTATTTATTAGATTAATTATTTCCAAGAATAATTTTATTTACAAGATTCTAAAAACTAATACAATTTTAAAATACAAATTTAAAAGTAGTGTAATATTTTATCATTTACTAATTTATAAAGAAATAAATATGAAAACATTTTTTATTCATAAATTTATAAACATTTACTAAATTATTAAAATATGTGAACTATAAGGAATCTTTATTTATCATTTTATAAAGTTTGATTCGATTGGCTCAATGTTTTGCCAACCTTTCAATAAACAATCATTATTTTTGTTGTCAATTCTCAAGAACAAAGAAAATGTACAAATTCATTTTCTTATGTTTAGTTTTTATTACACTTGTAATCATTGCTTTTTAATCCAATAAACATTGCCGAAGAGTGAAAGAAATGAAAATAGAAACGGTGTCAATGGAAAAACCGTCCATTTGACATTACATTTTTTTGTGGGTGCAAAGGTTCAAGTTTGCCTAAAACTCATTAGTTTTTACCAAAAAACATGAGTTCATTCTTGTGGCATATCATGTATTTTGTGGTGAAACTTAATTTTTATACTCATTCTATTGAAACTTTGATAATGGCAAGTTTCTCCCATTGTGATTTTATACAGCTTAATTGAAAATAGACAAATCAAGAGTAAATTTAAAAAAAAACAATTCTTTTCAAATTTTGAGATGAGTAGTTAATCTAAGATTAAAAAAACAAAAAAAAAAAACTAAAAATAAACTTTCATCTTTGTTGGTGCCACCCCCGTCACAATAGCGTTCTTCAGCTAATTCAGACTAATGTTGGTCTTGTTTTGAATATTATTTAATTCTGTGAACTATGTAGCAATGTCATGGTTCTTTTCATTGACTTTCCCAAATTTTCTTTGAACAAATGAACTCTTGTTATCTTGTGTTATCAAGATAAACAAGACATTTCAGCCAAGCCAATCTTCAGCATTCATCAGATGTAAACTGTAAGAAATGGAGTTGTTATTTACAATTCAACTAATGGCCTTACCTTTGCTGTTAATATCACAATGACTGACTGGTAGATGTAATTTACACAATTACATGGATTGACTAGCCACCCTAGTAGGAAGGTTGGTTTGAAACTTGTAACTGATTATTATTATTTTCATATATATGCAAAAAAAAGCAAAAAAAAAACTTACACCAACGAAAAGTGCAAACTAAAAATATAAACAATCAATTGCTGACAACCCCCTCCTTGATGAGTAGACAGTGTTATTTCTGAAGGATCCATCTATGAAGCTCTAGAGTTGAGATGTTAAAAGTAAGATCAATCAGCTAAGTGACAAATTTTATATATATATATATATATATATATATATATATTTATTTGGTTGGATAGATGTGAGTTTGTGACCCTGGGTTTCACGCTTTAGCGATCGTCAGACAAACTGATTAATTTTTTTTTAAATTTGGGTTTATGTAGATTGCGTGTATTGGTGTTATTGTGGAAGTGGTGGGGAAAATTTCGTTGCTTATGTCATCGTACTAACGCAAACATCAATGTATGCAGCCACATATACATACTTGGTCGTCTGTTGGGACTCATACATATATAAACATATGTGGGCAGTTTCGGATATGACATATGTATGTATACGGGTGGTGTTGTGTCTATACATATGCATTTGTATGTTGAAATGTTGAAATTTAAAGATTGGAAGTGTGGCGGAAATGTCTCGTGAATGTATACATGTCATATTATGTATTTTTCCGCTGAATATTTCCTCGCATGTATGTACACACGTGTGGTGGGGTCTGCGTAAAATTATGATAGGTAAAAATTATTATTATTTATATTTATTTTTAAATTTTTGAAAAAAATTGGGGTTTATTTGTTATATTTAAAGCTGGTTATTTGTTTGTTTTTGGTGACTGTGTATATGTAACAGGTAGAAATTTGTAATGTTGCAAGGGATTGGAGACAGTGATAATATGTTAGCCCTGTCTCTGATATTGAGTGCTTTCTAATAAGTACCGCACATATAATATATAAATAATTATACATATATATATATTTATTTATATACACTTTTCACATTATATATATATATATATTAAACTTGACTAGCTTAAATGCTGCCTGATAGAGGTATGTGTGTGTGCTATATATTATATGTTTGAGTAGACACTCTTTTTTTCTCTTTTTTTTTTAATAAAAAAAAAGACAAAAATAACAGCATGTTACAACATGTTTATTCACTAAAATATAATGTTTAAACTAATGAGAAATAACATATGAAAATAATAATAATAATGATGATGGTCAGATACAATCTCCAAAGCTACCCAACCAGGGCATTTAACCAATCCCTATTGCAGGCGCCTGCTCAGGCCCATTTCAACACCTAGAGATCAACTTGTGTTTTATACAGCAACTCATAGTTACAGTTTTTGGGAGGGAGCACATAACCTAGCATGGTCAGCAGTTTGAACAATGCCAGTATGCTCCAACCCTCGGTCACGATGACTTGTGGCGTTGTGCCATCACAACCATTGACGAATTCTGAATAGTTACACCTCACCTCCCCAATTTCATTTGTGAATAGGCATGTGGCAGAGTGTTTAGAACATTCACTCTCTGACCATGAGATCTCAGTTCAAATTTCACTATGATCGATTTGCCAAGGAGGTGACCTTGAGGTTTTCAACCTGGAAAGGTGATCCCAAAGTTCAGCACCATTGGAAAGTAGCTGAAAAACCATCCACGGGTGACCAAATACTTGTGAATATATGTGCACACAAACTATTATAACTTCAAAATATTTAAATGCAATGTCAATTGTTATCTACTGTCTTCCCGATTACTTTTCTATTGTTCTTGCTCCTTCATAATGTTTTGTTTTCTAATTCTTTCACACCCGGTAACCCCTTGTGTCTTAGTAGCTTGCCTTGTTTGGGGGTCAATTTGATTTACAAAAAAAAAAAAAAAAAAAAAAAAAAAAAAAAATGTTCATTCATGGTAATCAGTGAAAGATCATAAATGTCATGGGAACACTGGATGGTATCACAAAAATCAGGCAATATTTCATAATTTTAATAAAATTTATTGCTGATTGTCTTTATATTTCCAGGAAGAAGTAGTTTAAGAAAAGTGTATGGGGAGTGGATTGTTTCACTGAATGTGAAGTGGAATTGAAAATTACTGTTGAAGAAGAAGAAAAAAAAGAAAAAAAGATGACAACAAAAATTTTGGACTTACACACTCCCGTAAATGAGAATCTATTTGTGAGAGATGTGAACGAATGTGATTGATCAGATCCGTGTACAGCCTCTCCGAGAATTGTTTACATACGCATTTGTAGACACAGCTGAAACATGAAAAGAAACAATTTATAAACAAAAAGTGGTTAAAACATCATGAACATCAGTTTCCTTATGATCATTTTCTTTTTTTTTTTTTTTTTTTTTAAATTAAGCACTGAATTAAAAATCCTCGCTCTACAAAGGAGTCATTTGAAAAAGTGTGTGCATATTATATATATCCCAAGAAGTTTCTCGAATGTATCTTTGTAACAATTATTACAGGCAATTACTCCTCCATTCTAAAATCCCCAGCACTCCTCATTAATGTGCATGTGTAGTTGTATCAACATAACAGATTTAGTCCAATGAAGTCCTGAATGATGAAATGCGTCACAGTAAAGGTTTTCCATATATATATATATATATATATATATATATATATTTATTCATACATGTTTCATTAAATAATATGGACAAGTGTTGTCTATTTATTTTATGTAAATTCTTTTCATAACGTCTGATAAGCTTAATAACATTATCATTAAATGAAGAAAGAAAATCACAATATTGATCCATATTTTTTTAATCCAATCTAAGCTTTCAGCTTACATAAGCCATTATCAAAGATGTCAATTACTGTACAACATATTAAGCAATATACAGACAAGACAGTGATGATAGTCTGTGATTGTTTACATGGATGATTTCCTAGCAATGATAAACCTGTGCATATAAGATGCTAGAAGTGAAAATCGCACCGCAGCTTATCAGACATTATGAAAAGAATTTACATAAAATAAATAGACAACACTTGTCTATATTATTTAATGAAACATGTATGAATGAAAAAATGCTGCCTAAATACACACAATTTATATATATTGGCAGGAAATTGGAATTTTAAATTTAGAAAAAAAAAAAAAAAAATTTTTATATTTAGGATATATAATCTAGCCAATTTCATTCAGATTCTTTTGCTTTTTTCCCCATCAATCTTATTATTAAATCTCCCACATTGTGATAACAGAAGATCTACCAAGAATGCTAAAGTTAAAGCACTTTGTAAACATTTTTTTGTCTTAGTGAACTATTTTTTTTTTTTTATTTAGATTAGCATTTTTTATGTCAAAATTGTGGCCAGTCTTGTTATGGTGAACAACTAAGGCGTCTAATGTGTAGCTTTTTAAAAATGTCACTTACACCACTTTTAAATTTCTCCAATACATTGTTTTTGGCAATCCTTGCAGGTGATAGAGTAAATTTCTTCTTCCAGTTTTGGCACATTCTTTTGTTTGGTATTGATGAAGTCTTTTATCGTTTTAGATATAGTTGTGATAAATTTTATGTTCCGTTTAGAGAAATTCTTTTCAATTGTAGTTGTGATAGAGTTAGTGGTAGAACAATATATTTTTTGAGATTATATATATATATATTTGATAAAAATATAGTTTTAAGACATGCTCTATTTATGGGTAAAAGTGCTCAATATTAAGGATAGAGCAGATGTAAATATAAAAGTGGACACTGAGGTCAACACTGAACATATATATATATATATATATATATATATATATATATATATATATATATATATATATATATATATAGTAGCGTCCAAAAACTAAGGGACAAAATTTTAAAACCTAATATTTGTTAGAAATAACAACTGTGAAAAAGCTGAAATTTTGACAACTGGTAGTCGTTATCATCCATAATATCATACTAAAATTTGAATCATTTGCAAAGGATAGAAAAAGAATTATAACAATTATTTATTTTCAAATTTGGAACGTCCAAAAGTAAGGAACAAAATTCAGAAAAACAATGTAAACGTCAAAAAAACAATAAAAATCATGTACAATCAATATTTAGTAAATGAGCCCTTGCTCTCAATGACAGCTGCACATCTTCGACTACAAGAATGAATTAGTTCTTGACAATCCTCGATACTAATTTTAGACCATTCTTCTTGAAGCTTCACCCACAAATCCTCCGTGTTAGTGGGATTTCTTTCCATAACTTTCACTCCTAAGGTCTTCCAAAGATTTTCTATTGGATTTAAGTCAGGACTTTGCGGTGGCCAATCCATAATTTCCAAATCTTGCTCGCTAAGGTAACTCATTACCACCTTTGCCTTGTGACATGGGGCATTATCTTGCATAAAGGTAGCCCTATCGAAACCTGAATTCTGTATGATTGGCACAACATGATCTTGAACAATGTTTTTATAGATCTCTTGGCGTTTACGAGTTTGTAACCGGACAAGAAGCGTTGTACCTTGGCTAGAAAAACATTCCAAATACCATGCCTTCCGCCCCCAAACTTGACAGTTTTCTTAGTACACTTTGCACTTAATCTTTCACCAATACGTCTCTTTACATTGTTTTTTCCATCATTTCCAAATAAATTAAACTTGCTTTCATCACTGAAAATACTTTTGCCCAATTTTCATATGTCCAAATTACATACCTGTTTGCAAACTCTAATCTCTTCTTCTTCGAACTAACAAGTGGTTTCTTCCCTGGGGTTCGATTAAACAGCCCTATTTCTTGCAGTCGTCTACAAACAGTCTGTCTTGACACATTAACACATGAGGTACTATTCATAACCCTTTTAATTTCTGTGCAAGACTTAAAACGGTCCTTTAATGACATACGCTGCATTATTCAATCTTCTCTTGCCGAAGTTTTGTGGGGTCTGCCGGTTTTAAAAACACTAACTATTTTGCCAGTATCATTGTAGGATTTAACAACCCTGCCTACAACACGCTTGGAACGTTTCACTTTCTCTGAAATCTCTCTAATGGTGTGCTTTTCCTTGTGTAACTTCACAATAGCTTGTCTCACAGAGTAATCAAGTTTTTGGTATTTCGCCATGGTGCCGGCTGATGCAATGTTTACAAATGACTAAGTAAGATTTATTCTTTAGAGGAAATCAAAAAATTTGAATATAGCATACTGTTTACATTGTTTTTCTCAATTTTGTCCCTTACTTTTGGACGATCCTATTTTGAAAATAAATAAATAATTGTTATAATTCTTTTTCTATCCATTGCAAATGATTCAAATTTTAGTATGTTATTATGGATGATAACGAATACCAGTTGTCAAAATTTCAGCTTTTCACAGTTGTTATTTTTAACAAATATTAGGTTTTAAAATTTTGTCCCTTAGTTTTGGACGCGACTGTATATATATATATATATATATATACACACACACACACACACTGTGTGTAGAGCTTAAATAGGCATAACAATTATAACAAATACCTTAGCCACTGAAACTCCTAGGAAAGATGAATTTGAGAAGTAGATATAGATTTTAAAATTTCGCCCAGGCACCAATGGCTTATGGGGAAAATCTGACTGATGCCAAATCACACACACTGTGAAACAGCGAAACAATCTGTGGATGACAATTTGAAACATTTTTTCACCTCTCGAAGTGCAGTTTGATGAACCAGGTAAAAACCATATACCTGGGAAAATAAATTATAACCAATGAATGTTGTCTGTTTTATATATATATATATCAGTAAAACCCATAAAAACCATATTTCTAATAATCAGAGGCACTTGGTTACCAGTGGAAGAAAATCTTAAGCAAGTAATTATAGTGTAATGTTATTGCATAGATGAATAAGAATGAAAAACTAAATCACTCATTGGTAAAATTAGTTTATCCAATTCTGGACTGTCAATTAATATTAGCAAGTGAGTGTGTGGCTTTTGGAGTTTTCTCCAAACATGGATTCTTCTTCTTTTGAGGATGTCAGAGATTCTACCTCTTCTGTCATGAGTACTCCAGTTGTCCCATGTGTGCACGTCTTAAGCATAGTTGGGTCAACAACTTGTTTACATTTTGGAGGCAGTCAGTGACATCTAGTGAAGGCGGGAATATGCACCTGGTGACTGAGAGGTCATCTTCTGAGTTAACCCTTGATAGACCAGGCTTCTCAGATACTTTAGTGGTTCTTAACTGGGATCCATAGAGCAATGTCACTTCAGAACAGTAACAACTAAGAATTGGAATTTCTACATTAATCTACACCATATCAAAATAGAAAAATAACCATGGGTAGCAAAAGATTGAAAAACACTGCTCTAGTGTAACACTGAGTGTAAAGTCTATTCTGGTCTCATCTCGGGTGGACCCAGTAAATACTGGGGTCATCACAGATTAACTTAACATTCAATTTGATTCAGACCATCTGGTATTTTCAATCATACTTAGTATTGGGGGAGGAGGGACCAGACCCCAATACTAAGTATGATTGAAAGAAATATTAAAATAAACCCTCTCTAAACTCGACCATGTCTCTCTCACACCACTCCTCGCTACCCTCTCTGTTAAATTACATAAACTTAATACTACCCATCAAAAGTATGAATTTTCATTTCATCTTTCGTTTCATTTTTTGGAAGTGTTATCTGATGATCCAGCATTCTTTAAAAAGGGCTCTGGTGAAATAAATTATTATAATGGAACCTTAAAGTGGTCTGTTTTCCTTTATATGTAACGGAAAAAAAAAAAACAAAACATGAAAAACCTACCTATCCCTCACTTTGAGGCTACAGTAGTTTCTGATGTAATTTATTCCCAGTTTTTAGTTTCAGAAATATGGGGTTGAATTATACACAAGAAAATCTGGTAAGTTAGGGCACCACCAGGCTATAAATTTTTCATTGTATAGTGTCCACTCCATAGATCAGAGCAAATATGGCTTCAGGCGGGTCAACATGGAATTGTTTAAAAATCATTTACTTGTAGCAAGAATATGGGCACATGCACCTCTACCCGGGTATTTCTTTATGCTATGAATGTGCAGTTGTTATAATGGATGACACCTTTCTTTATATATATATATATATATATATATATATATTTTAAATATGATTCCATCGCTGTGTGTTGTGATGGAATTATATTTTTTTTTAAAATTATTATAATTTAAGCTCTACTTCTGTATCAAGTACAGTTTTTTTTTGTTTTTTTTAAAATACAAACAAAACTAAAAGATCTTTGGATCATCAATCTACCTGTTCTTTCCTATTACATCAATATATAAACACACACACAACACAATATATTATATAAAATTTTAATCATTTCATCCCAAGCAAGACAAGGAGTTACTGAGTGTTAGAGAGTATATGGAAAAAAAAAAAAAAAAAACCAAAAAGAGAGAGAGAGAGAATTAAAAGAAAAGTCATTAAAGAAGACAGAAGATAACAATTGACATTGCATTTAAATTTTTGAAGATCAGTTTTCTGTTGAAACACTCATCAAGGTCAGATATTTGATAAAATCTGTTGAACTTATTAACAGATCCCATATTTATACATTAATACTGGATGAACATTAATTCTAATTTCCAAATCTTAGATTATTAACATGCTAGAGTTTCACTATAAGCATCATTAAATTTTAGAACCACTTATTTCATGTATTTTCATTATTGTAAATTTGTATTATCTAATTTATAAGGTTCCAACATACTGATTATTTTTTTGTTTATTTTTACATTACTTATACATTCAATTTATTTTAAAATTTTTATTTTCAGTAATATAAAACAAAATATTTAGATTAAATTGTGGCTATATTTAGTGCATTTTACAAAAGCACAATGAATATATATATATATATATATATATATATATATATATATATATATATATATTCAAGCTAGTAAATGTTAATACTGTTTCTTATAAACAGATCATTTTTTTTAAAAATATTTGTACCAATAAAAATAACATAAATAATAAATATATTAAAATAATTGTCAGACTTTCGTCCTTTTTTGCTTATATATATATATATATATATATATATATATATATATATATATATATATATAAATAAAATCTCAACACACATTTCATGGCAGATCATGTATGATCATTGGTGATGTCATATTGTTAGATGACATCATAATGACTCCACATATGGTGGAGAAGATCTGCTACATACATATACACAAACACATAAATTGCATGAAACTAATATGGTAAGATGAAACATTTAATTTCAAGTGAGTTGGGTTGGTTGATTTTATGATATGCCAGCTCCTAATTTCAAGTGATTCCTAGTTTATGAACAGATTGATTTGTTGTTTTTTATGGTTTATCAACTTTTTTTTCAGGTTATTTAAAGCCAGAAAATATTTTTAGCCTGTAAGAATTTGGAGGAGATAATGACTTTTACAAGTCCTACTAATTAACCCATAGCTGGGGGAAGAAGAGGAGGATTCATACCTTTCCCAAATGTATTTGTGCACAAGTGAATATAACAAACCTGACTCTCCAATTTCCAATTCTCTGCCATTATCCATTAAACCACCCACAGATCCAAGGTTACAGCATTTTATATTTGTGGTCACCTATCTAGGTACTGACCAGGCTCAGTGTTGCTTAACTTTGGTGGTCATATAAGAACCAGCATTTCAATGTAATATGGCAGTAAACCTAGTTTATGAACAAAATACTGACAATTTAGCTAAGATTATGACAGAAGAAACTATCACGGATTAAATGTTTAATTTCAATAAAGTGTTTTCATAATGACATGCAAACAACTTATTAAAAGAGACGGTTTTGAACAATTATCTTTTAGACAGCCAGTGTGCTATAAAATCAACAGGAATAGAAAAGTGGCCCATACCTGTACATCTGTTCATAGGAAATAGGGATGTAGGTGCCAGGTGTGATTGTTAACAGCTGATTGATGGCATCCATCAATTGTGGCAAGTACTGTGTTTCATAGTCCTCTTGGGTTATTGTCATCATTACTGCAATTAGAAACAACACATAAATTATTAAATCAGTTTTTCCCCAAACTCTGTTCCTAAAGATTAAATTACTGTATATACTCATGTATAAGCCAAATTCATGCATAGTGTGACTTAATTTTTTTTTTTTTAATGATTTTTAATCTCTCTGCATCGAGAAAAAGATTTACCTGTGTATAGCACAACTGGTCACTGAAAATGCATGAGTATGTATAGTGCAACCCCACCCTATTTTTATTTTTTTTAATTTTTTTTTTTTTACAAAAACTGATCATGAAAAAAACTCACACTATACTCGAGTATATACGGTAGGTGTGCTGTGAAAGAGCATGATTATATTTAAAAATATAAAAAATATGAACTTAAATTCATAATAAAGTTCATATATGAACTATCAGCTACAATGGGAGAAGAGGCTTGGTTCTAATTATGGCGTTTTTTTTTAAATCATTTCACCTCCTCCCCCTGTCCTAAGTAAGGGTGATAAAGCCACCAAGACACAAGGGATTATTGAGGATGAAAGACAATAGAGAGAAAGAAACTGAGAAAATGTTACTGAGGAAAAGGATAATAAAAAGAGCAACATTTAAAGAGACAGAAGATGCCACTTGATGTTGCATTTAAATTTTTTAAGATTGTAGTTGACAGGAGGGCAAAAAGCTGGAAGAGAGTTCCATAGGCAAGAAGTGTGTGAGAAGAAACTATTAGAATAGAACTTAAAACAGTTCATAATGAGACCTAATTGCCAATCTAGTACTATGCTTAAAATATGAAGTTGAGGTAACAAAGAGGAAAGCTTAGAACAATTGCCATAAAAATATTTTAGATTTGTATTTCATTGATTTTAAACTTTTGTTTGAATCATCATAATTTTCTTACCGAAAGATAACATGATACCTTAATTTTTTTATGAACATTGGCCTTTATATAATCCTCAGTTAAAAGGAATCTGTTGGCATAAAAATGAATTGCTTGTTAGGTTAAAGGATGTACGACAAGTACATGAAAACAGTCCGAGCTGAGAGCCTACCATGCTCCATTTAACATATAAAGAAATGAGTACATTCATCTTTTTCTGTACTTCTAATTTTATTATTTATTAATCATTTCACTCCAAACAAGGCAAAAAACCACTAAGACACAAGGGATTACTGAGTGTTAGAGAATATGAGAAAATACTATAAAGGAGAAAGAACAATAAAAAAAAAAAGGCATTAAGAAGACAGTAGATAATGATGGGCATTAAATTTAAATTTTTGAAGATCAAAGCTGACTGGGAAGCAAGAACTCAGAAGAGAGTTCCACAAGCAAGAAGTATAAGAGAAGAAACTGTTAGCATAGAACTTACAGTTACATCAAGACATTCCAACAGTAAAATGATGGGACCTTGCTGTCAAACTAGTACTGTACTTAAATTCATAGTCTAGATACCATAGAGGAAGGCTCATCAGAACAATTACCATGAAAGTATTTATAGCAAAGGTACATCTATATTTCTACTTTATGCTATACTAATTCCAGTTGAATCCATTACATTCACTTGCTAATACCCTTGGGAAAGGTATGAATCTTCTTCTAAACCCCCTCCCCCCCAACTATGGGTAAATAGCAGGGCAGACTGGGTTCTATAGCCTTGGATGGCAACTGGTCTACTGCAGAAAGAAATGGCAACCTACAAAAAAACTGCTTCATCAGTCATGTATTGAAAGATATATGATCGCATAAGTGTATATCACGCATGGCACATGACTGACTGAATATATATAAATATCTCTTTTGAATATATTTGTGATAAAGTTCAGATACAACAGTCAACTACATTTGGTGAAAACACTTTATCACATACATGAAGACAGTCTGAAGTAATTGTCTGTAGTATAACATGCCCACAGTTTTGTAGTTGGCTTTACAATGTTTATTTACAATATGTGCCCAAATACTTTGTTTTGTTCTAAAGTGTTCCATAATCAGAAATGTTTGGGAACAGATACATTAGAATAATGGCCAGACAATTGAAGTATGTTTGAATGCAATCAAGTGTGACAGCAGTAGAATCATCATCAGCAGCAGTAGGCAGGATAGAAGAACATTAGGTTCAAGTCTCAAGGTCCTCAACTCAGGATTGTTCCATAATTGAATTAAAGTTTTGGTTCATGAATTGGTGAGATAGTATTTGTGGGTTCAATCCCTAGGTTAGGTAGTACAGAAAAACTCAATGGAAAAAGAGCGAGCAATAACAGAGTAGTGAGAAAAGATACCTCTAAACATAGCAGAATCTACCCCATGGATTAAATAATGGGTTCAGTTCAAAACCCTGTAGATTACTCGGAATGACAAAAACCTGACAGACAGAGAACATAACAGCTGAAACATTATAATGATAATAACAGAGCTGAGGACAATAGAATGAATGCAAATAAGATATATTTGTTACTACTCTGCTGAAGAAACAAATGAAATAAGACTGAATGTTGGAATTTGGCTCCATAAAGAAATATTTATGCATGGCCAGTTGTATGCTCAAGAGTAAGAAATCCTCAGAATTTATTCTTTGCTGTTAAAAAGGAAAAAAAGTAAATTTTCTTAAAAAAATATTGTTTACCATAAAGTTCTATAAAATTAAAGAAATTATTAAAGCATGAAGTAGGATTTTTGTCAAAGTATTTTGACAAACAAATCAGCTTATTCAAATTTCATCAATTGGTTTGTGAAATTGAATGAAATGTAGAGTTCAGCATACTACTAGATTGGCATCTACATCCCATCCTTTTGCTGTTGAAATAGCTAAATGCAGCTGCCACTTCTAAACTCCAACAGTTTTGTTTCTCGCACTTCCCACCAGTGGAAATCCCTTCTGTCTACTTGCTTCCCTGATAACGGCAATCTTCAAAAATTTAGATTCAACATCAATTGCCATCTTCTAGAATCCTGTTCATCTTTTGTCCTTTCTTAAATCCTCCCTATATTCAGTCTATTCTCTCACTTTCACCCCCTGTAACACCCTGCGTACTAGTGGCATTCCCACCTTGCTTGGGGTGAAATGATTAACAAAATTTAAATGCAACATCAATCACCATCATCTGTCTTCTTGAATCCCGTTCATCTTTTGTCCTCTCCTCAATCTTCCCTATACTCAATATTTTCTCTCACTTTCACTCCATGTACCTTTTTGCATGCTAGTGGTATTTCTGCCTTGCTTGGGGTATAATGATAAAAAAAAAAAAAAAAAAAAAATCTCAAGAAATAACGTTCACAATAACTTCAACAAGCATCAGCATGTTGCAAAATAATTCTAGTTCATAAAGTTTGATAAACATTTCTTGGAAATTAATTTAAAAGATAGCATTTCTGTATAAAATTATAATGATAATTGAGATGCTTAAATAAAGATGTGATTTTTATTAACTTTATTTAATTTGCTCATATATTTAATAATTTTTAAAACATTGATATCTTAGCTTTTTAAAAATTTATATTTTAAACATTTTAATTTTTTTGTTATGGTACTAACAACTATAAATGATAAAGTTTAAAAAAAAATTTGATTAGGGGATGGTCTGGAATTTTTTGAGATGATTAAAGTTGTTTTTTTGAGGTGGAGACGATTTCAGGACGAGGGTGAAAAAAGTTAGTCTGTCACCCTGTCTGACCTATATTTTCAGCCACCAAACACCAAAAAAGAGGCAAATATTTATGTTGAGAACATCAGAAAAATCCTAGACGACAACCTTGTCGGGTTCCATCAAGTATAAAACAAAACAACTAGCTGTCAAAAAAAAAAAAAAAATCTTTAACTATCAAGCAACAATCAAGTCCTTATTGCAAGCTTCACAGTTTCTCCTTGGACTACCTCTTGGCACTTGTCAGAGGAGAGGTTAAAACTAAACAGATTTAACCTGAATTGACAAAAAATCAGAAACATCATTGTTTTGAGATGTCCTCATCATTGCTTACTCATAACAATAGCAACCGATTTGACACTTTTCAAAAATGCTGGTGACAGGCAGCACTCACTGTTTAAGTTAACCATCAGTAAAGTTCTTGCTTCTGTTTATTCTGCTTTTGTTTCCGTGTACCTCAAAATGAGACAATTGGGGTCAATACAATTGCCATTGAATTGTATCATATAGCCATATCCTTGGAAAGATTGATTATAATTTAGTGAGTCTGGTTTGATATGTAAAGAAATTTAACCAAACAGTAAAACAAGAACACATGTTTTTTATTGCCATTTATCCTGTCCATAAAATTATATATTTTTAAACGTGTGTTATTAATTATTTTCATTATTTACAAGTGGACTATTGTTCCCATCTTCTTTGCCTTCACGTTTTGGTCATTGTACTCTCCAACCATCAGCATGGGTCAATAACCTAGTGGCTTAAAGTGTTGGTTTGTGAATCTGGTGAGTGGATATGTGGGTAGCATTAATGAATGAATGGTGGCTTGGAATAAGAAATTGGAGAACCAAGTTCAAATTGTAGTTGAGTTCTTACATTCATGTACAAATACCTTTCCGAAAGGTATGAATCCATCTCCCCCCCAGTTATGGGTTAAATAGTATCTGGAAAAATAATTGTTATTCTAAAAAAAAATTAAAATAAATTGTTAATGCAATATTCACTACCATGCTCTATTTTTACCTAGAATCAGATCAGACCAAGACCCTGCTTGTGCTGTCCAGTCCTGTATGTATGTGTAAATTAGTATTTAAATTATTTTGGATTAGGATTAATGTGTTATATGTTTTGAATAAAATGAGGTTATGTATATAACCATTCTCTTTTAATTATTTTTCATAAATACTTGTTACTAAATAAAATCGGTACATTTGCCTTGATAAAGTCCTTCAAAGGACGAAGGGTACCAGCTAGCCAGATAGATAGATAATGAACAGACTGACATAGATAGATAGATAGATAGATAGATAGATATTCCTTATGTCTTTATTCATATTGTCCTTTTACAGATATACTTGCCCTGACACATGGCTTATTCTTACTTAACCTTTGGCTTGTGACATCCTTTCTCACAGGATTCAGCTTAGCACTTTGCTATCATCAGTGATAATCCTTGCTTAAACTAGAAAACATCAGGTTTAACGGATTACTAGCTAACATAATAGAAAACTTATCAGATTATGTCAGCAAAAAGTACAAATTAATCATAGTAGCTGCTTAACATCATAATTTGTGATAAGGGAAAGTCAGACAATTGCTTCTTGTGGTTACGCTTACAAGTCTCAAAACTTCTTAGGGTCGTAAGGTCATCAAATGTACTGAAGCTGTAACTGCAGTGGTATATCTTGAGCAAGCCAGCCAGCCTGACCAAAACCCTCTCCAGGCTAGTTTGAATTCAAAGTTTTCCTTCTCCTAGACTGGTTGACAACCAAGGATATAGGGCCCAGTCTGTTCTGCTAATTACTCATACAAGGGGGAGAAGATATATATTCATACTAAGCACATTAAGAAATAGGAAAATTATCATAAATAAAGAAAAGAATGATCCACTGTTATGCTATATAAATCCTCCTATATGTCAGTTAATGCTGAACAACCTCCACACAGATGAAGAGATAAGGCAGCTGAGATGTGGTTCTACAGAAGGATGCTGAGAATATCATGGATGGAGAGCATAAACAATAATTGATTTGTTTTTTTTTTAGTACTTATCAGCATATTGTGGGTTATTTAAAACTGAAAATTTTAGATAGAATAATTTTTTTTTTCTTTGGCAAGTGATTATTGCATTAACAATTTTTTTGATAAGAATATTTCCAGATACAAGTCGTACTATTTAACCCATACCTAGGGAGGGGAGGCGAGATGGATTCGCCCCTTTCCTAAAAGTATTTGTGCATAAGTGTAACAAATCCAACTGGGATTTGAACTCAGCTCACCAATTTCTCATTCCAAGTCGCTATCCATTATATTATCCACACATCACTGTATAATCAATTAAGAAGTCTTCAAGAAAATGGAAACAAAAAGGAAAAAGAGCAGCTGAAATTTCTTGGATACATAATAAGGAAGGAGAGGCTTGGAAAATTTGACACTCACAGGACAACAAAAGGCAAAAGGGAAATTACTTACAAAGTGGGTATAAGTACAGAATCAGTGCATTCCATTTTGACAAGAGATTTGTGAGTGCAGAGAGTGTAAGTGAAATTTGCTCTCAAGCTGCTGGCAGGGCAGTAGAAGCAATTCACCTGAACTACCACCAGTCACGATGAATGGATGTCCCCTTGAAGAGGCCCCATGCCTCGAGAGGATATTGGGCCTCAAACTCAAACCCAACCTCAAGTGGAATTCTTATATACAATCTATCACCAAAGATGCAGGTAAAATGATCAGTTCACTGTACTGCTCCAGTGAGCACCCGACTCCTTGTGCTATCCTCTACCATTATAAGAACCAGATCAAGCTAAAAATAGAGTACTGTTGCTATACTTGGGCAGAAGCTTCCCAGATCTCATATTCCAGTCTTGATAGAGTTCAAAAGTGTCTCAGAGTCCTTATGAGAGAAGAATTATTTTTTACACTCCAACCTCTCTCTCACAGGTGGAATGTGATGAATCTCTTGCTACTACCATGGAAAGTGCTCAGATGAACTGCATCTTCTGGTTCTACCATATCTGACCTTCATGGCTAGGACTCCACCATGTCACTAACATAGTAACAAACCACCCACATTCCCTTCATATTCCATTGGCAAGACGTTCTACTCAAACAGCTTCTTTCTGCAAGCCACTGCTCTAGGAAACAGACTCCCAAGAGGATGTTTCCTCGATCACTACAATCTTAACCTGTTCATATCTAGAGTCAACCATCATCTTCCCCTCCTATCCATGTAAACTACCCCTTATTGTAACCCTCAACTTTCAGTGCTTCCTACTCTTAAAAGAGTTAAATTGTTGCTAATTTTTTTTCTCCTAAAAACTTATGTGAAGCATGCCTAGAAAATTTTCATTAGATAGATTATCTATAATGGACACTAAGTACGACCAAAGTAATTGTCAAAACTGGCAAGTTGTGTCCTTTGGAATGGTTAGCAAAACATTTGTTAATAACCAATTAGTTGGAATGCCCAAAATGCAAATGTTAGTGTGGATTGAACAGTAAGGATGATAATGTTTGGGGTCTGGGTTAAAATCCAAAATGAAAAAAATATTTGTTCAACGGATTATATTGAAATTATGTGATGAGAGGAAATGGTTTGGTTGATTTTGTTTAACAGCATATCAACCTCTATGGGTTATTTAATGCCAAAATCTGAATATTTTGAACAAAACGGCATATCTTCAACTACAGATAAAATGTATTATAGGTCATTTTACTATAAAAATGTATTTTTATACATTGATAAGGTTTTGTTTTTGCTTGGGGCTTCACTATTTGCCCATTGCCAAGACCCTAACAGGTGCTACCACCCCAGGTTAGGGTGAACCTGGAAACAATATCAATGAAGAGGTGGTTCCACCCTCTTCAAAACCTTCAATCTTCTGATCACAGGCCTTGCTGCCAGATGTAGTTTATTGTCATACCCAGGAATAGATAGCAAATGAAAGTAATTCCTGGGAAATGCAGGTTTTCAAAAATTATAATTATAGTTACAGGTTTATTAAAATTTTCTTGTTCAGATATTTTTATAAATTTATTTTCAAAAAGTTATTTCTTTATAAAATGGTAAATGATAAACATTGCATTATAGTTGGTTCACATATTTTTATAAACTTGCAAATATGAATTATTCTTGTAAATAAACAACCTAATAAATAAGTAGAGTTTAATATTTTTGTTGTCAATTCTTAACAAAGAAAATGTATAAATCCACTTTCATGATTGTAAATTTTTTTTTTTTTAAATCAAGTTCACCCCATGCAAGGCAGTGAAGCAACTGAGACACAAGGGGTTACTGAGTGTGTAAGAGTTAGAAACAGAAAGATTGCTATTCAGCGAGAACAGAAAAATAATAAGGAGGATAGTAGATAGCATTTAAATTTTTGATGATTAAAGTTGGCCAGAAAGCATGGAGTGAGAAGGGAGCTCCACAAGCAAGAAGTGTGAGAAAAGAAAATGGGAGCATAGAACTTATGTGACTACATCTAGCCAACTCAACTGCAAATTGGTGAAACCATGTCAGTATTCTAACACTGTGCTTAAATTCAAAGAGTCTTGGCAGCATTAAAATTCTATAAAAAAAAAAAAAAAAAAAAAACCCTTGCCAACGAAATATACAATAATAGTGGTGTCAAGAGAAAAACCATCCTTTTGATACACCATTTTTTTTTGTTGGTATGAAAAATTGATACCACCTTTTTTCACCATACAATGTTGATCTGTCTATATCTCTCTTGATTATATACATTATATATATATATATATTATATATATAGTTGTTTGCACTAATTACATTCAGACCACCATTGCCATCCTTGATGTTGTCATCATGTACTTTGAATGTTGTGGCCTCCAGTCTCCATCAGGTGCACATCAATCCAAGCAACACACAGAGAATTCTGAATTGAACCCACCCCCCACAGCTAATCATGCCCATCTCCCACACTTATCACTATATATATATATATATATATATATATATATATATATATATATATATATATATATATATATAAAAAATGAGATAAATAAATTTTTATATCAACATTATATTGAGGGGAAAAAAAAAAGTATGACAAAGTGGGAAAAAATTTTCATGTGACATGTTTTGTTCTTTAGGACTCCATTGGACTAAATTTGTTATGTTAATGCGACTACACATGCACATGAATGAGGGATGCTGGGAATTTTAAGTTTAAAGTTTTTTTTTTTTTTTTTTTTTATACAATCTAACTAATTTAGTTTAAATTCGTTTTTGTTTACACCACTTTTGTTATTAGATATCCCATACTGTGATAATAGAAGTTCTGCCAGGAATGGTGAGCAAAGGTAGAAATTTACTGTAGATGACCTTATGATGAAGACACTCTCAAAACATTTTTGTAATAGTGAATTGTTTTCTCCTTTGATCAGAGTAGCGTTTTTTTTATGTCAAAATTGTGGTCAGCCTAGTTATGGTGGGGAACCAACACAGTTGATGTATTGTTTTGTAAAATGTCCCTTTTTTGTTCATATAATCTTTTATTTAGATTCCTTGAGGTTTCTTCCATGTAGTCAGACCAACACAACAAATTTAGTCCAATCAAGTCCTTAAGGATTAAAAGCCCCCCCCCTTTTGTTATACATTTTCCCTCATATATTTCTGCATATAAGACAACCTTAAAAAAAAAAAAAAAAAAAAAAAATCATCCTTAAAAGATGGGGATCATCTCATACTACAATTCTAAGAAACCTTAAATTCTGAGTGATGTTTGTTGGTAGGCTAACCTTGGCCCCAGTATGATAACCAACGTATATGAAAAAATTCACATCATCAAATAAACTGATAATAAAAGTAATAAAACCATTTCTATCTTATACATTACTGGCATGATTTCATAATAAATCAATTGAAGAATAATTCCATATCAATGAAATCAACTTGTAACCATGCAAGCTCAGCTGAGAAAATGTAAACACTGAGTTATGTTTGCATTCACAGCAATGAAATGTACTATTTTAGTACATTATCATACTGTTATTAGCAGTATTTTGCAATTGTCGATGAAGTATAAGTAAATGGCCATTAGTACACCAGGCTGTTTATAACTGCTAAGATATAAAAAAAGAAGAATAATCAATATTCACAAGATCACATAATGAAATGTAAACAAAACAATTATTCCCTTTTAGGGGACGTGTGTAGGAAAAACATGATATAGAATCAGTTTTGTTATTTTGAATTTCTAAAGATATAGTAAGTGTCAAAATTTCCAATAACATCATCTTTATATAATCAATAATTAGTCATCTTATACTACAGGTATAGGATATATACATAAAAATTTGCTATATTTTTTTATATCTTACCTAAAGGTCACTTTAAATACAGAAATATAGTGTGTGTATATATATATATATATATATATATATATATATATATATATATATAAAAATTGTGTATTTGGGCAGAAATCCCTTTTTACAAATTTTATTAAAAATGACTAACAAGGTACTTCACTTAAGTCTTTTCATTTAATTTTTGTGTTCTTATAATTTTTTTCTTTTCTTTTATGTAGAAATTGTCTGAATGTTCTATATGTCCGAGCACATTCAGCCATTCCTTTAGTCATTATCAAGGATGATTTTATTTTTTTTACTTTGAACTGAATGTATGGATTATTTTATATATGTATGTAGAGTTATAGGAATGCTTTTATTTTTCAAACGCATCAGCACACACACACACAGAGGTTTTTACATGGCAATTTTATTGGCAATTAATAATCAAGAATCTAGATAGATAAAAAAAAAAAAAAAGAATCCCTTAAATTTTTAGATTCAATTTTTTTAAGAATAATCGAGAACCTTAATTTAAGGGGCTCGCTAAGGGTATTAAAAAAATAAAGAACGGTTAGTAAACAATTAAAATTAACAGAAATTGCGTAGAAAGTTTTTAAGTCTTCTTAATCAAATCAACCTTTAAAAAAAGGGATGACATTTTAGCTTTAAAAAAGCACCTAGTTTCTTTTGTTGTTGTTGTTTTTTTTACCGTGTCAATTTAAAAATAGAAATCAGAAACAATTTACTACTTACTGTGTAAGATGTCTTTTTTTATGAAGAACAAAACATCGGTTATTTTCATTTAACTTTTTATACTACTAGAAATCAAAAAGAAATTATTACCTTTTTAGTTTTTACCCCCACGATAACAATAGAGAAACAGTTAGAGTTGAATCACTAAGTAAAAAACGTTAACGAATTGTAAGAAGACCCTCACGGATGTGAATAAGAATAAAAATGAATACAAAAGAAAAGAAAAAAAAAAGAAATCTATCAATAATACAAAAGTAAACAGGATAATAAAAAAATAAAAAATATTAAAATTAATAATACTTAAGTCGAATTACAAGAAGAAAAGCAACTCGATTCTTCAATTTGGCAAATAGAAAATAAAATTAATAAAATATCATTCGGTAAGCGTAAGAAGTTTTTTTTTTACCTTGTTTTTCTTTTTTCATTTACTTGACTTAGTTTGGTAAAACGGGATTAAATTTCATATTTAACTTCTTTTTTTGCTTGTTAAACTTGATTGATTACACGTTAAGATTTTTAAATATTTTTCCAAGATTACGATCTTTAAGCCACCGAAAACTCTCAAGCCTTAAAAAGGCAAAGAAAGAGTATATGTAAGTTTTTTTTACTACGACGTTTATCCGAAATTTTATTCAACTTCTTTATTTTTGTCATATTCCGTCATAAACACGTCACATATAAATAAAAACCTTTTTAATTATTTTTATTCCTTAATTTTTTTTAGATTTAAAACAATAAAGTCAACCTGTCAAAGTGTATTAGGGTCGGGGCAAATTAATCACTTTAAACATTAATTACAAGTGATCAAAATTATCCCTTTTTTCGAAGTTTTAATCAAATATTTCTAACTTTACTTTAAGTTACTAATTATTAATTTACCGTTAACTTTTTATTTTCCACGTCATTTTTTTAATTTTATTTTTAATTAAAAGTTGAAACACGTAATTAAAAAAAAGAAAAAAAAAAGAAAGGTTTTCTTTTTAGGAGATAATTTCTTTTTAAACAAAAGAATTAACATTCATTTAAAAAGATGTTTTCGTCTTTTATAGATAATAATAATAAATAATAACTAATTTATTTTATGTTTCAAACATAAAAATGCAAAATAAATAAATAAATAATAACTTGACTGACAAAATATAAAATTTAAAAAAATATGTATTCAATTCATTCAATAAACTAAAAAATTGATAAGAACCGATTTTTTTTAGATGTTGAAAGAAAAATAATAATTAATTATTTCGTTTTTAAGAAAGAAGAAAAAACATTTTTTATGGTAAAAGAAAGTCTCAGCAAAGTTTAAAAAAAAAGTTTAAAAAGTTAAACCAAAAAAAAGAAAAAAGTGTGGCTTAGAATTTCAACAGAATCTGTTTTATTTTTATAACAATTGAATAAAGCTAAGACTTTCTTTATTTAGTTATAAATCGGGGATTAACTGACAAATTTTATAAAAAAAAAAATAGCGAAAAAAAAAAAAAAACACATATATAAACAAACAAAAAAAACGATTCTTTCAAATATTACTGGTTTTTTTCTTCTTAGTGCTCGGTACATTTTACGACAAAGTGGTCACGTGATCAAACATCTCGTGCAGCTACTTATTTGAGATGGACTGTAAAAGTCATTTTTCCCCTGTACTTTTGCTTTTATTATGAAAATTTGCTTGTTGTTTATTATTATTATCATTACTATTATTATCTGTTATCTGCGTAATATGAGACAATTAAAAAAAAGAACACGTTCTTGGATTCATTTTGGACGGTTATAAAAAAAAAAAAACTACAAAATATTATAAACAAATAATTAACTTAAATTACAATTGTGTTGAATTTAAATTTTAAAGCGTAAAAAAGTAATTTATTTTGTTTAGAAAGCAATAAAAGAAAAAGCAGTGAAAGGAAAATGAACTTTGTTGAGTTATGGTTTAAAAAAAAAAATATTTAAAATTATAAGAATAAAGATTAAAAATAAATAAATTTAACTAGGAAATAACAAAAAAATGTTTTAAATAAAACTGAAACCATAAAAAAATCTACAATAACTTTTTTGAAACATGAAAAAATAAAATCGACTAGACTTGAGTCAAATTGTTTCAACTTTCAATCATACGTTATTTAAATGTCATAGATGGTTATTTTTAAATTAAAAAAAAAAAAACGTTTTAAATATTTTATAATTCATTTTTACAAAGAATATTTGATTTGCTTATCATAACATAAGTTGGAAAAAAAAACAATTTTTTTAAAAAATATTAATAATTAAATTTAATTTTATTATTCTTAATTTTCGTTCCAGAAACTTTTATTTTCATTTTTAAACGACAAAAATGCCTACTGAATTAGAATTTAAAAAAAAAATTAAACCCTGAAAATCTTTGGTCAAATCATTAATTAAAAAATTAAAAAAAAAAAAAAAATTAATTGAAACAAGTTTTTTAACTACTTTCCCCCAAAATTAAACAGAAACGTCATTAAAGTACAAGCAACGCTTTAAGTTCAAAATTTTAATTTTTAAAACTATTTAAAAATACTTCTTCTTAGACTAAAAAATTAAATTAAAAAGAAAGTATTTAAAAATAAATGTAATGTTTTTTATTTGTTGATTTTTTTTTTTTTACTTTCACCATTAATGTGACTGATAATCGATCATCAAAAATGTAATTTTCAATTAGGTTACAGAAAATAAAAGTACTTTTAACTTTACCCATATTTCCTGGTCGAAGTAAGGGTACCCCGGTAGATTTTCGAGAATCCTGTGATCCATTGGGGTCTGCTTGTTGTATATTTGTGGTTGGACTTGTTGGGGTTAAATTACTATTATTAGTGATGGTTGTCGTCGTTGGATTTCGTTGATTGACCGACTGATTCGTCGTTGTCTCGTCGTCTGGGGATTGACAAGGATGATTGTGAGGGTGTTGGTGATGATGAGGGTGTTGTGAGGACGGCATCAACCCCTGTTTTTCGTCACCGATTGACGACGACGTCAATTGGGGTCCACCGGCCATCTCCTGACCTCTGGCGACCATCCGCGTGGGACCAACGTGTTGCTGCTGCTGATGATGATGATGAACGAGTTCTTCAGCAGTCGCTTCCATCGGTTCTTCGTCCATTCTTCTCCCTCGGGATTTTCACACGCCAAACAATACCACAACCCCCCAAAAAATAAGAACCAAAAATCTAAATTTCTGTAACTTATTATGAATAGATGAAGCCACCGCGACTAGATAGCGGTTATCTACGACCGGTTTGCGGCAAATAACTGTCAGTTGCAAAAAGAGAGAGCGAGAAAAAAAGTGTTGTGATTTTACGACACTTGTCGTAAAGTGGCGGAGACAGTCAATTGTCTTCAGCTACTACCGGTACTAAGGTTTCTTGTTTTGTTTTATTTGTTCTGCTTTTTACCTTTTAAAATGGGAAATTTACCTCACCGGCCTTTTATTTATGCCTATCCAATGCATTTTATTTTTAAAAATACACAAATATAATACTTATGGAAATTTTTTCAGGGAGAGAAAGAGTGATGTATGATTGTATGTATTTGTTATCTATTTAGATTCCCTTAAATTAATTTAATTTGTTATGCTACTGAGGACTAACAAAAATGGTGAGGTATTGCTGAAGTGTCTTGATGATGTTTTATTTCTGCCTTACAAACTCAAAACCATACCTGAAATGTTATATTTTTTAAAAAAAAGAAGGTCTATAAAAGACTTTGTTGTCATTTTCACAAGTTTATATTTTTTTTACAGTAGGTTTCACCCTGTATAAAGCCAGGTAGTCACTCGAGGTAGAGAGTTACAGAGCAAGAGGTACAGTTTATGCAGATATGTGGGGAAGATAACAGTTAACTCTAGACTTGATCAGGTTAAGATTGTAGTGATTGGGAAAACATCCTCTTGGGAGTCGGTTCTACAGTTTGTGGGAAGAAGCTACTCAAGTGGAACTTACTTCTCACTGATGGGATACAGAGGGATTGAAGGTAGTTTGTGACAATGGGTGTAGCATGATGGGTCCTAGCTGTGAAGGTTAGAACTGGTAGAACAAAGGAATATTGTTCATCTGAATACTTTCCATAGAAGTAGTGATTAGGGCAGTAAGAGACTTGCCACATTTCGTCTGTGAGAAAGAGGTTGTAGAGTGGAAAATATATTATAGACGGTTATTTACATATTTAAAAATCCTGTCTCCTCAAACACTTTTAAAAATCAACAGTATTATTTGGACTTAGAGGCACCCTGCAAGTCAGTGTGATTTCTCATCTTCAGAATGGCTGCTTGTTTCTGAGCCATGCTGAAGCTGAGAAATCACACTGACCTGAGAAAAAAATAGATAAATAGTAAATAAAATTTCATAGTTTAAGCAGAAATGTTAGAAGTATAGAGATGAAGTAGACTTTAGAAGGAATTGGAAGCCCAATCCTAAACAAGGGACAAATCTCTACTCGTGTTCAAAAAGTTAGGAGGAGTATGAACCAGATGATAGGCAAACATATCTAATCCTATTGGGGAGAGGAGAAAAAATAAATAGTGAGAAACAATTAAGGATTCAGGGGGAGACATTAGAAATATAGAATTAAAGTAGAGAAGGAGCTGGAAATTCAATTCTAAGCAGAAAAAAAGGGACAAATCTCAACTCTTAGGTGTGAACCAAATGATATACTTGCAGATGATTAATATTTGATGTTCATAATAAGAACTATGCTTATTCAGATTTTGAATATATCTGTGCATCCAGGGGCGAATAATCCTCATTCCTTTCATATTCCATTGGTAAGAAGACAGTTCCATTCAGGTAGCTTTTTCCAAGAGCAACTACTTTATGGATCAGACTCTCAAGAAGCTGCTTCCACAAGTACTAAAATCTTAACCCCTTCATCTAGCGTCAACTGGTAACTATCCTACACATCATAATATGCATTTACCACTCCATCTTACATCCATACAACAACCTCATTTACCAACACTCTACCATGAGTAGCTCTTTGGCCTTGTACTGAGAGAAAATTTAGTATAAAAAAACAAACACCCACTTGAACAAAAGATGGTACAAAGCTGAATTTAACATGAAATTCCAAAATGAACAAGAGGATAGAGACTGAAAACAGTTCAGACCTGTTGGTATCTCCCCCTTTTTAGGGATGACACAGGCACCAGAGATTAACTCTAACCCTCCTTCATGAAAGAAGGATTATCTGGGGACTTAATAAGGGGTGTATAAACTTTATTTATTTAATAGTTATATTTATTAAATTTAAAATAGTTTGGCATGAGACCCTAAGTATAGAGCACAAAGCAAAGATTGAACTCGCTGCTCAATAGTAATGGTACGAACGATTACCCTATACTGAAGAACAAAATATTATTTATGAAACTTAGTACACTATTTGCATTATTCGGACTATTGTCCTCATCTTTGTAGCCATATTTATTACAATGTTTCAGCCGTTGTACACTCCGGCCTTTTTCAGGTGATTGGAATATCGAACTTAACCCTTTATTTTGCTCACTGGGGTAGACTGTTCTAGTTCCATGTGCCATGTTTAATGGATGTCAGTTATCAGTTATCTCCTGTTAATTCCCCTCTCCAAGTTCTCCACTGCCTTAACTGGGTATTGAACTCACACTCTTTGGGTCCTGTCACTGGATCTAACTAACACCTTTATCCACTGTGCCATGTGTCCTTGAAGCATGGCACAGTAGATAAGGCAGTGGAGAACTTGGAGAGGGTAATTCCTGGCCATAGCAGAGGTGAACAAAAAAATTTGGAGAGTTAAGTTACTAAAGGGAATTAACTGAAACTGAGATATCCAGAAAAGGCATGGCATGTGGAACTAGAACAATCTAGCCTTATCTACTAAAGAAAGGGTTCAGTTTGAAATTCCAACATATATCACCTGAAGAAGGCCAGAGTGTATAATGGCCGAAACATTGTGAATATGACAATAAAGTTGAAGACAACAGTTCAAACAAACAATGTAAATAGTTAAAATACCCGATCTCAGAAATATAGACAGATGGTAAATTATAAATCTTTATAAAAGGTAAATAATTTTTAGAATCTTGTAAATAAACATTGATGAGGGAGTGAACACAGTTAAAGTAATAGCAGTGTCTATAGAAAAACCCTCCTTTTTGACACAACATATTGTGGGCACATTTATCCATATTTGCTGAAAAAAGATATAAAACAGTTTATTTTACATTTAAGTAAAGCAGAACTTTGACAGATTAATTTATGATGTTTATATGAAGGAATCCCTTTTATTTATTTATTTTTTTAGCTATTTTAAATGCAAAAATTTACCCCAAACAGAAAAAACTACCAGTAGTCTGTGAGCAAAGAATTATTTCTCTGAAGAATGTTACAATTGGAGGAATAAACTTAAAAACTGTTGCAACTGTTCTCTAGGGAAGTTTAGCTGGTCAAATTATGTTTTGATTTGTTTTTCATGGTTTATCAACCCTCTGTGGGTTATTTAAAGCCAAAACGCATATTGGATTGTAAGAATAATTCTTTTTTTTTTTTGCAAGTAAATATTGCATTAAAAAATTTTTGAGAATAACAATAATTTTTCAAGATACAAATCCTACTATTTAGTCCATAGCAGGGGGGAAGTAATGAATCTATACCTTTCCCAAAGGTAGTTGTGTGTAAGTGAATGTAATGAACCCTACTGGAATTTGAACTTATCTCTCAGATTTCTCATTCCTAGCTGTTGTTAATTACACCAGCTGCACATCCACCTGTTCAAGTCAACTTGGCACAGCTTTGGACATTTCTGAGTATGTTCAAAACCTGACTGTGTTCTTTAACTTTCTTAAGCTGCCTGGTGTTCCTCTCCACAAGCTAAATGTTGGGATGTCCATCATACCCCAGAGAAATGTTGACCCCCAAAAGTTTTACAATGGAAATTATCTAGATGTTAAATAGATTCTCACTCATGTTATTGCGGCTATCCTAACTAGGGAAGTCAAAAAGAAGAATGCATGCATTCCCAGAATCTCCATAATTCCAACAGAGTTTTTTTTAGGAGTGTATGCTGATGTCATAGGTATTCATTGTTTGGATAAGAATAATTTGGAATGAAAAATCTAGTGTTCTAAGAATTACAACTCAAACTTTTCTAAAACAGAAACAATGATCTGGAATTGGAATGAAAGCAGTGAAGGCACCATCTTTGAATTCATCATAAAAATTCAGGATGTGGAATTAGTAAATGCTAAACACTTTAAATACATTAGTATACGGATCAGTTATAACAGATTTAGTATACATGTACATAGAATAGACTGCGTTAGAGGTAGTTTTGACTAATACTATAAGTTGCTACAAAGCCAAGACATTAATCTAAAAACTTGAATCATGTTCTTCATCAAATTGAGACTTTCATATGGAAGTCATGCATAGCACTAAACTCATTCAGAAATATTTAAATTGTCAGTTGTATACAACCGCTTTTTCAAATCAAGGACTGAAAAGAACTTTGAACAAATTAAACCTGTCAGTCTTAGAGAAGACTATTCTTTGAACTTCATGGATGAGCACATCCTGGGTATGATGATGAATTATATCCAGCAGCAAAGCCTCTGATTGAGAGGTTTTGAGGAGCATGGACTCACCTCTTAATTGCTGTTGTTCCCAGGCCCACCTTGACCCGGGGTGGTAGCACCTGTTATGGTCCCAGATATGGGCAAATATCGAACCCTCAAACAAGAGCCAAAATATTATGAAATTATAAAAACACATTTCTGTAGTAAAATTTCCTACAATATAATTTCATAGTAAAAGCTGAGTTTGAATTCCAATCAAATCCATTACCTTCACTTACATGCTAATACCCTTGGGAAAGGTATGAATCCTCTTCTTCTCCCCCAGCTATGGGTAAATAGCAGGACAGATCCGGATTCTATAGCCTTGGATGGCAACTGGTCTACCGCAGAAAGAAATGGCAACCTACTGTGGGAAAAAATCTGCCTTGTCAGTCATGTATTGAAAGATGCATGATCGCCGAAGCGTGTATCATGCATGGCATATAACTAATTGATTGTTTGTTTGTTTGTTTGGGTTTTATGGCATATCAACCACTGTGAGTTATTTAATGCCAAATCCAGTA
The DNA here is from genome assembly GCA_903632075.3 of Acanthosepion pharaonis. Lineage (NCBI taxonomy): Eukaryota > Metazoa > Mollusca > Cephalopoda > Sepiida > Sepiidae > Acanthosepion > Acanthosepion pharaonis. The sequence continues at coordinate 370,493 of CAHIKZ030000637.1, forward strand.
TATATATATATATGCCAAATATATGAATTTTAAATGCCTATTTTGTATGGAACATTTTTAGCAAGCTAGAGCTTATTTGCTTGCACACTGCAAAATAAATAATCCTAGGTATTTTTGGTTTAAGTCAAGAATTTCCATTTGATTGTTGATTGTTTTGTTTAATGGCATCTCAACCTTAGTGGTCACTTTATGCCGAAAATGATTTATCAAAAACGTATAGCTGGCAACATTATGGTTTCAAAAATGTATATCTGGCAACATTATGGTTTCAAAAACGGATAGCTGGCAACATTATTGTTTCAAAAACGGATAGCTGGCAACATTATTGTTTCAAAAACGGATAGCTGGCAACATTATTGTTTCAAAAACACAGCTGGAAACATTATTGTTTCAAAAACGGATAGCTGGCAACATTATTGTTTCAAAAACACAGCTGGCAACATTATGGTTTCAAAAACGAATAGTTGGCAACATTATTGTTTCAAAAACGTATAGCTGGCAACATTATGGTTTAAAAAAAAAACGTTTAGCTGGCAACATTATTGTTTCAAAAACGAATAGCTGGCAACATTATTGTTTCAAAAACGTATAGCTGGCAACATTATGGTTTAAAAAAAAAACGTATAGCTGGCAACATTATTGTTTCAAAAACGTATAGCTGGCAACATTATTTTTCCGAAAACATTATCTGAGGCCTTGCTGTTGGATGTAGTTTATCGCCATACCCAGGACGCGGATGTAGTTTATCGTCATACCCAGGACGCGGATGTAGTTTATCGCCATACCCAGGACGCAGATGTAGTTTATCGTCATACCCAGGATGTATAACTAATTGAGTAAAAGAGAAAAATACCAGCAATACATTATTGGAAAAGGAAAAGAAAAATTACCAGCAATACATTTTTTTAAAAAATTACCAAAGCTCCCAAGAAAATTAAATTTTGTCTTTAAATGATCCATAAGGAATTGATATGCCATTAAACAAACTAATCATGAACTGGTGCTGCAGAATCACAAAAACTGTACCAAATAACAGAAACAACGTTACTTGAAAACTTTCAACAATGGCAACAAGTAAAATTGATATCACATGTAACTGAAAGAGAAAATAATGACATAATCAAAATGTTGATATTCCACACCACTTCAAACATAAGGTTAGGAAGGAAACCCCCACCGATACTGGTAAGAGTAACATTTATTGAACTTAAGAAACCTACTTTCTGGACAAATTGTTTTAGAAAGTTTTCATAAAATTCAGCCAATGTAGTACTGGCTGCTTGGTCAATGAATGCTGAATATTTTTTATATGGATATGACTAATATTAGCATTACCATTTTATGGGACACTCTACTAATAGACCAAAACTAATTAGATAGCTTCAGACCATACATTGCCAAAGCTCTCCTCTCAGCATTCTTCAGGAATAAAACTTCCAGAATAGCTTCCTGTATTTCCAAATGGGTTCTTTTAGGCATGGAAAGTTTTTTTTTGCTTTTTTTACAATGATGTCCACTCTGTACAAGTCCCAAGAGAAATTCAAGGTAGAGGATTACAGAGTAAAATACACAGCTTATGCAGATATGTGTGGAAGATAGCCCTAAACTTGAACAGGTTAAGGTTAAGATCAGGGAAGCAACCTCTTGGGAGTTGGTTACATAAGGCAGTAGCTCATGGGATGAATTTGCTTGAACTTAAATCTCACCAAAGGAATACGAAAGGAATGCGGGTGGTTTGCTACAATGGATGTGGCAGATGCTTTTGAACTCTATCAACAGTGGAAAGTAAAACCTGGGCAGCTCATGCCCATATATGGCAGCAGTATTCCATTTTTGGCCTGATCTGGCTCTTGTAAAGGTAGAAGATAGCTGGAGTCAAGTACTTGAAACTTCACAAAAAGTACCAAACAAAGGCTAAATATTCAAACTTGGTTCGTGCCCGAATGTGCAGCAGCCATAGCTCACTGTAGCTGATTATATCATCTCTATCAGAAGGAGTGGTGTGATGGAACCCTTTCTGCTTTCAGTGCAAGAGAGTCCTGGAAAATGCTGAGAGCAGCTATGCCCAAGCAGTTCAAGCCAAAGTTGAAAACAAAAATCTTGGCTGCAACAAGTTCTGGAATGTTACAAATAAGATTTATAACAGAAGCAAACTGTCATTGCCTTCCATCATAAGTGACCCTGAGGCTATTTTGGATATGTCAGATAAGGCTAAGATTTTTGCAATATACTTTGCCTCTAACTCTAGGCTTAATAACAAGGGCCAACCCCTACCTAACTTCCCACCCTCATGGAATGGAAACTTTGTGATATCTCTGTCTCGGCCCAGGAAGTTTTTTAAAAAAAACTTGTTTGTGGGAATTTTTTTTGGAGACATGTACAAACTTTGGGGAATAATAATTATTTATCTTAAATGAATAACAAACAGATATTTATTTTTATTGATACATGTTAATTTTTTATTCCTTAATTAAAAAGGTATATATTTGTTCTTTATTTAAAATACTTTATTTTTTTGTAGAAAATAAAAGTATTTTTGTGTACAAAACATTTAAGTCCAGATAACTCTGTAAAAATTTAGGGATTGATTTTTACTGCATCAATATTATAAATAGGACTCCCATCTTTTAAGATGATAAAAAAAAAATCAATATTTTTCGATTCTGACAAATGTCACACATAGTGGAATGTTTAACCTTTTGAACCCTGACCATCGCTTTACCACTGGTAGAGATAAATGACATAATGCCTAGCCACCAGTTGAACAGTGATAGAGAAAAATGACTTAATACTCAGTCACTGGTTGAACAGTGGGTTAAACACTTGTAACTATTTTTATATCTACTGTGAAGCATTAAATACCAATTATTTGTTAATTTTGACTCAGGAGCTACGGCAGAATGGTTAAAATTGTTCAGGAATGCAGGGCTCAAAGAGTTAAGGAACTGTAGTAATTTTCCTGTGTGTGTGTGTGTGTGTGTGTGTCCGTTCGTCTGTCCGTCCTTGACAGTGAGAATGAAATGAACAAAACCCAAGGTTGAAAGAGAATGCAAAATAGTATTTTGTGAGAAAAAAGTTTGGTTTCCCATTTAAAGAACTTGAGTAGATGTTTTGTAGAGAGAGAATTCTCTGCTTGTTCCGACTGGAAGAATGAGAAATCTGAGCGTGAAACTGCTAGGACTGGTACGTGTCTTCTGCAGCAAGGGTTGTGTAGTTTTTCCTTTTGATAGTTGTCTTGAAGTGAGTTTTCTCTGCCTGTTCCCTCAAGGAATGAGAAATCGGAAGTCAAGCTGCCAGGACAAGGTTACATGTCTTCTGTAGCAAGGGTTAAGGAACCCATAATGCTGGTCCTCAAAGGTTATGGCAGCTGAAAAGGAAGAAGGAAAAGACTTTCTGGGAGTTCTAGTTGTACCCTGCTGATTACTTCTGTTGCTGCTACTGCTGAATTGAGAAAAGTAAAGAAGTTCCCACAGTAGCCAATAAGTGAGATAGTTATTATAGAACGCTAATTTAGAAAATTTATTTACAAAAAGCTTTTCTCATTTTTTTTTTTTTTTTTACAAATGAACCACTTTACTTCAGTAGTGCTAAACATATCCTAGCAAGATTATCTCCCTTGACCAACAATCTTCAGTAACAACTTGCTTAAATACAGAAACATTCAGTTACAAAAAAAAATGTTACATTATAGTTTATTTGAGCTGGAATATTTTTCTTTTCATTCTACTAAGGATATCACACATTAGATGGAACTAAATTCATCAACCACAGTGGGACTGGAAAATTTAACACTCAATTATAGGGCTGGATCTAGACTTTAAGAGGCTGCTGGGTTACTAGAATTGGGTGCGGGGGCTTCATTACATATACCCTCCCATGTTTATAAAAAAAAAAACTTTTTTGAAACACTTCAACAAAATTTTTTTTATGATTTTGGAACTCATTCAATTTAATTAATTAGTAACTTCACAATATTTTTTGATCTGAACTTTTTTTATCCTACAAAAATCTGTCTAGAATGAAAGGTCTGTATTACACTGTGTGGGTTACGCCTCTTGGCTTTGCTAAAAGCAACCTTTGGGAGTTGGTATTTAAGTCTATAAAGAGCAAACATATCTTCTTTTTTCTCTATTTCCTATTGCTTCCAGATGTAGACAAATGTAGATACAGAATACTGCCACTGGGGTACGTTTGCTTCCTTGCTCCTCTGTTGACTGGACTCTCACACACATGTGCACACACAGATATGTATGACACACCCACAAACACATTCCTGTAGTGAGTTTTAATGTCTTTTCCTTTGATTTCCATTTTCACATGTAATTCCTTTTATTAATAAAATGCGCTGCGAATTTGAATCAACCCACAACAAAATAAAAATATAAGATATTTCTATTTCCATGTTCACCCTTTACAAGGCCCAGGAGCCACTCGTGGTAGAGGGTTATGTTAGGAGACTATTTGTGCATATAGGAGTGGAAGATAATGGTCAACCCGAGCCTTGAACTGGTTAAGATTATAGTGATCATGGAAACATCTTGTTGGGAGTCAGTTCCACAGAGCAGTGATTTACCAGAAGAAGCTGCTTAAGTGAAGGTTACTTCTCACCAGTGGAATATGTAGGGAATATGGGTGGTTTGCTACTATGTAAGAGGTATGGCATGTTCTTGCTGTAAAGGTTTTGCTTGGTGGGACCCGAGAATGTAGTTTGTCTGAGCACTTTCCTTGGAAGTAGTGGTAGAGCAACGTGAGGCTTGTCACATGGAGAGATATTGAAAGGTGGAGAATAATTCATCACCCACAAGGGCTTTAAGATGCTTTTGGACTTTATCAGGGCTGTAGACTGAGGTCTGGGCAGCTTTTCCCAAATATGACAACAGTACTCTATTTTTGGCCTGATGTGGCTCTTGTAATGGTAGAGGATAGTAAGAGGAGTCAGGTACTTTCTGGAACAGAACAGGGAGTTGATCATTTTACCTGTATCCTTAGCAATGGATTGTACATATGAGTTCCATGAGGTTTGGTATAAGTTTGAGGCTAAACAGTCTTTCAAAGCATGATACTACCTCCAGAGGACTTCCGTTCATCCTGATTGGTGGTAGTTTGGGGTCAGATCAGTGGAATGTAAATAGCTTGGTCTTCGAGGTATCAAATGTAATCAGCCAGCTTTTACCCCATTGGGTAGTTTGTGCAAAATCAGAAGAGAGATCAATCGCCACTCTCTCACCATCAAGAGTTTTAGAGGTGCGCCAATAGTATAGTTGTATCATTGACATAAATGTTTACAAATGATCTGAGTATATTCTTAGGCAGATCATTTATGTAGTTCAAAAAAAGGTTGGTCTGAGGAATGACCCTGGGGGATGCCTGTGTTGATCACTAAGGCTCCAGAGGACTGGCCATTAATAACTACTTTCAGAGACCTACCTGTTATGAAAGATTTTATGATCAAGAAGAGTCTTCCCGTGATTTCATAACTGAAGAACTTGTGTAGTAAACCTTTGTGCCATGCCTTGTAACTGGAGAGCTTGTGTAGTAAACCTTTGTGCCATGCCTTTTCATAACTGGAGAGCTTGTGTAGTAAACCTTTGTGCCATGCCTTGTAACTGGAGAGCTTGTGTAGTAAACCTTTGTGCCATGCCTTTTCATAACTGGAGAGCTTGTGTAGTAAACCTTTGTGCCATGCCTTGTAACTGGCTTGTGTAGTAAACCTTTGTGCCATGCCTTGTAACTAGAGAGCTTGTGTAGTAAACCTTTGTGCCATGCCTTTTCATAACTGGAGAGCTTGTGTAGTAAACCTTTGTGTCATGCCTTGTAACTGGAGAGCTTGTGTAGCAAACCTTTGTGCCATGCCTTGTAACTGGAGAGCTTGTATAGTAAACCTTTGTGCCATACCTTGTAACTGGAGAGCTTGTGTAGTAAACCTTTGTGCCATGCCTTTTCATAACTGGAGAGCTTGTGTAGTAAACCTTTGTGCCATGCCTTGTAACTAGAGAGCTTGTGTAGTAAACTTTTGTGCCATGCCTTGTAACTAAAGAGCTTGTGTAGTAAACCTTTGTGCCATGCCTTTTCATAACTGGAGAGCTTGTGTAGTAAACCTTTGTGCCATACCTTTTCATAACTGGAGAGCTTGTGTAGTAAACCTTTGTGCCATGCCTTGTAACTGGAGAGCTTGTGTAGTAAACCTTTGTGCCATGCCTTGTAACTGGAGAGCTTGTGTAGTAAACCTTTGTGCCATGCCTTGTAACTGGAGAGCTTGTGTAGTAAACTTTTGTGCCATGCCTTGTAACTAAACGGCTTGTGTAGTAAACCTTTGTGCCATGCCTTGTAACTGGAGAGCTTGTGTAGTAAACCTTTGTGCCATGCCTTGTAACTGGAGAGCTTGTGTAGCAAACCTTTGTGCCATGCCTTGTCGAAGGCATTTTAGATATTTAACGCTATGGTCCTTGAGTTGTCTTTGAGCCTCACTGATTCTGTGAGTGATGGTAGTTAGGATGTGTTATGAGGATGCATTTCTATAATAAGGGATTCCACTGAGTTCTACTTGTTATTACAAAAAAGTTTTCATTCATGAAGTAGTTGTAAAATAGAGAAATTAGAAATAGAATGTTTGGAAGATTCTAGATCATTCTAGTATATTCGAGAAAAATCTAGATGATTCGAGAAACATCTAGAAATATGCAAATTAGGTGTTGGGATTTTGGAAAAGGGTTGTCAGTTGATGAATAGAAATTTCTGCTGTTATCAACTCCGGCTTTTGATTCGAGGACTACTATATCCAGCCGAAAGAATCTCTATAAAAAGTTGCCAACCAACAAAAACCCAAAAGAGAATTTCATGGAACAAATTTGGTAAATAGAATTTTGACTAATTTTCATTGACCAAACTAAAAATTAATATTTATTTACACACCTTTGTGGATTTCCAAATATAGCACTTAGATTACTTCACTAGCCCTAAAGTGATAAAGATATTTGATTCCCTTTCCTTCTCCCTCATAACACTTCGCCAGTAACTGTGTGTTTTCAGTTTTGTAGGCCACAATTTTTTATCTTGTATATATTTTATGTTGTGTTTTAGTAAATTAAATATTTGTTTGTGATTTAGCTCTGTGTTGTGGTAAATCAGTTTTTTTTCCTTTGTTACAATTATCAACACGTAACAGATGTTGGCAGTGGATCATTCTTTTCTAGGTACTGGATGTCTTTGTTGATTATGGCCTCAAAAAGCTTACTGATAATACTGAGGAGACTGATCAGTCTGTACTGGGAAGGGGAAGATCGCACATCTGAAAACCGGGCACACACTTACCAACTTTCAAGGGCTTGGGAAGGATTTCTCCTTGAAGCAGTAGTAGAATAAGGATTGGAGATAATTTGGAGTTGATATTCTTAAGGACAACTGTAGAATAACAATACAATAAACAACACTTACCGGCATAAGAGTCCCAGCTAGCATCCAGCTGGCAGACAAAAATAAAGCAGGTTGTAACTTAATACAAACCCTTTGGGAAGATGTGAAAAGGGGTATCATAACCCCAGTACCTGTCGGCATGCCCACTGATTGGTGTAGCACTATGGTAATTACCGCCAAGAAAATGGCAAACCACGAAGAACCATAGACTACCAACACTTGAATTCACAGTGCAAACAGGGAAACACACCATACAGGGTCACCATTCCAGCTAGCACTACAAGTGCCACCTAAACAAAAAGAAAACAGTGTTGGATGCTGTTGATGGATATCCTCCATCCCTTAGATAAAGAGTCCCAGCCACTCACCACCTTCATCACAGAATGGGGAAGGTTCATGTACCTGAGAATGCCACAAGGTTACCTAGCATCTGGCGATGCCTACACCCAAAGGTATGATGAAGTAATAAAAAGACATCCCCATAAAGTAAAAAATCGTGGATGACACCCTACTCTATGACTCTGACATCGAAGAAGGCCTTTTTTTCACACCTTCGATTTTCTGCTCCATTGCTTGGGCTGTGATTGGCTGCTGGTACCTGAGTGGAAGTATTTCTATATAAATACTAGCATGATTTCTCAGTTAGTTTGCAGGGTTTGTATTAAGTTACAACCTGCTTTATTTTTGTCTGCCAGCTGGACGCTAGCTGGGACTCTTACGCCGGTAAGTGTTGTTTATTGTATTGTTATTCTACAACAACCACTGGAATTTTGTCGGTGCTGGTGGCTTTCTTAGGGTCAAAGCCTTTGATAAGTCTACAGATTTCTCATGCAGTAATGGTAATATTACTGAGATTGTGCTCAGTGAGAGGTGGGAACATGGGGAGGGGATGGTCTTTGTCATCTAACGTTGAGTTAGAAGCAAAGATAGAGGTGAAGAGGTTCGCCATATCTATTGAGGATGATATGACCTCAGGGCCATTTATAATTGTGGGCACAGCCGTTTTACATCTGTTCAAGATTTGGTTGGTGATCTTCCAGGATTCACATGATCCAGTTTGTTTCTTTTCAACCTTGGTCTTGACTGCTCAGGCATAGATGCATTTGGCATTTTCTAGAACATTTTTGCAGCGATTGCGAGCAGGTCTGAATTCAGTGAGGGCTGAACTACATCACTCCATGTTTTTATTATTGGCATGAATACAACCCGTTGGTTTAAAAATGTTAAATATTTATTTTCAAAGCATTAATTTAATAACCAGAAGAATGCACAACCCCCCAACTCAGAGAGTATTTTTTATCATTTGGTGTTTGACTGTCTTAGTCTTTATTTCTGTCTTTGCTCCACACATGAACTAATTGTCATTTGTTTTAAATAACATGTTTTGTAATTTATTTTTACCCAGACTCACATGAGTCCGCTAATATTTTTTGCAAAACAAATGTTCCATGAGCCCATTAATTTTTACCAAAAAATGTCCACACATCACGTATCAAAAGTGTTGATTCCCACAACAACTGGTATTTTAGTATTCAAATTTACTAGCAAAGCATCCTAAAGAGCTTCATTAAGTATGGAAATAAACAAATCACTTCTTATATCTTTAATCGTTTTAGTTTTATCAGGGACCCGAAACTCTAGAGCCCTTGGGTGGGTGGGCTCTAGACATGGTGGCCTTGGGCTGCAGCCCATCCTAGCCCATATGTATATCCTGCACTGGTCATAGGACATATTTGTGGAGCAAAAACTGAAATAAATACCATAACAATCAAACACCAAATGACAAAAAAAAAAAAAAAAATGGTTTCTAAGTCAGAGGATTTCATATTGTTCAGGTTAATAAATTAATGCTTTGAAAATATTTAACATTTTTCAACCAACGAGTTCCCATCCACAATAATAAAAACATGCTTTGGGATCCCTTTGAAGTGTATTCAAACAAAGTTTCTAGACAGAAAAAACAGTAGGGAGATACAACGGCAAAAGAGAAACATCTTATGATACTGGCCTTCCCTTACTCATTCACCGGTCTTCTCCAACAATCTACTGGACACTTATAATTTCCTTTTCACTTTCTCCCTTGCCTATTCTTTCTCACACATACACATGAAGAAATCTTTTCATCTTGGAAAACAACTAGAAAGGACTGTAAGAACTTTAACACATATAAGCGCTAAGAAAAATTTAGTTGTAAAAAACACGAAAATGAAAATGTCTTATATTTTTATATTAGCTTAAAAACCGCACTCTGTGAAGACTTTTAAACTAGATCCCGTGGAGGGCTAATTGGACTTCCGGCCCAAAACTGAAGAATCCTCTGGTTCAGCTAAGAAAACAGCTGTGACACCAGGGCTTTAGGGAATTAAAAAATTGGAAAGAAATAAAAAGAAAAAAAAAGAGACTACTGATAATTGTTGAAATTCGCAGGAAAGTGAGTTGAAAAGTTGAGAAGAAAATTAAAAACGAAATACGTTAAAAATTATGTTTTAAAATAAAATGAAATCAAGAAGAGTTCGAAGAAACGAAGCCAAATTTAACTAGACAATTCAGTAAGAATGAGCAAAACCAAGACTACCATTCCTTCCCTACGTCGACAAGATAGAGACAATGTATTATCGATGATGTCGGTCCTGGAAAATAGAAAGATATATGTTGTCGGTAAAGAAAACGAGTGGTCACCGAAATAACATTTAAATTGTTCTGGACGAAAAGCCAGGAAAATATCTGGTTTGTACCGGAAAAATATCCCTATAAAAATAAAGATTAGCACCTAAAATTAAGGACGGGTTCGTTTATTTTAATTTCTATGACATTCGTCAAAATTTTTATAGCCGACGTTATTTTAGAGTTTTTGGAGACAAGCTGATAAAGAAAGATTAATTACTAACCTGGAGTGACCATAGACAACGGGCTGTGTGGTCTTGTTAACCGAGAAACACATAAACAGAGAAAGATATCTTTTTTATTATTATTAAAGACGTTGGGAATGTTTTGGATGAACAAAACAATTCTTGAGATTGGTTGGCACTATCTTCCAACTCTTATTTCGCCGCTTGTTGGACAAAGCTAATTTTAGCAATTATATAATAAAAAAGCTCATCCAGTGGCTAACGATGCCATGGATGTACGGGTAGTATAATGCTTATCAGTGCAGAATATGGAATCGGCAGGCAGAGTTCAAATTCCGGCCTAGTCTGCTTTGTACACTTTCACACTTGAGAAAGGCATGAATCCATAACTCCTCCCTACAGTTATTGATTAACTGGCAGAAGAAAAAACAACACCCGGTTTCAAATCGTAGAGAAAGCAATGGAAAACCACTCTACCATCTTCCCAAAAGTTCACGTTAATTTATCGAGAAAAGAACACCGTGGAGATCCATGTTCACCTATGTCCTATAAAAGAAATAAAAATAAAACGATCATGTCATGGAAGTACAAGGCTAATGATAATTACATCCTGAAAATACAACACATCTAGGACAAATTATGAGGAAAGAGAACCTAAGACAAGAGAAGCAGACGTGGACGAGTAACCAGTTGTAACAGGATTGCTTGTTGTGTTTATATAGAAAACGTGTGTCTCCTGGTATTATTTTCCTATAACAATTATCGTGGACACAAATGCAAGTCCACATAAAAAATGCGCAACACGAAACAATATAAAACAAGTGACAACGCATGTATTAACAGAATTACAGTTACAATAAAGGAAGAAAACATTTAAAAACTACAGAATGTGTTTTTGCGTGTGTGAAATTTGTGTAGGCCTGCGTGATTGACACTGGGAAATTTAGCAACTCCCCAAACTGAGTCGTGGCAGATGAACAAAGACGAGACAATTAAACAGTTTAAAGGACACACTTTATATAAGAAATATATTATACAACGAGAATAACAATAGAGAATTGCTAAAGCATATTCCTTTAGCAGTTAAAGTCATGTCATCGGGGACGAAATCGAAATACATTGGTTGAAACACTTATGTGATGCTGTTCATATTCTTCATCCGAGGATTGCTTCTCTAAGCATCATTCAGGTTTGTTCGTGGCCAGCATCGCGTGTTCTTAGAGTAGGCCAAAAACACGTCCATTCAGTTCACTCGTCTTGAACGGACTTGACCATATCTAAGAAAATCGGAGCCAATTTGGACGCCCCTCATAAGAATTTTTTTTTTCTTCCAAAATATTTCCAACATCCTTAATAATAATAATAATAATAATAATAAATCATCTTTCTCTGGTTATGTGTTTCTTGGTGAACAAAATCACACAGATCGTTGCCTATGGTCAATCCAGGCTAGTAATTAATCTTTCTTTATCAGCTTGTCTCCAAAAAATTCAAAATAATCTTGTTTAAATTCTATTTGGCACCTAAATTTGGGTCTTACCCATTATTATCTGATAAATGGACCCATCTCCCTATCAGTGGGTTTTATCAACCAAGGGGAAATAACTAATATTTTTATAACACATGTGTGAAAGAGTACAAAAAGTCACGAAAGAAAAGTAAAACTATGAAAATGAACGTGTCCCAGTGGAGTACACTTTTTCTCGCATGCGACTACATCTTATAGTCAGAAGCTGCAAAAAAATGAAAGAGAGAAACGCACGCGAGCCTAGTGGCTGCGTTGTATTTGTACGTAGACTACATCTTAATGCCAGAGTTGAAAAGCTGTAAAAGAGGAAATAGTGAGGATATAATTTCCTATTTATAATTTCCTATTTATAAGTCTACCATTTGTCAATGCTTTGAATATTATTGCCACATATAGTCTGGTGTTCTTGCTATATATGTTTTTTTTTACAGATTCTTGATAAAATTCAAAGAAGAGTCTGCAATGTTATTGGTCCTGACATGGCATCTCGCCTTCAGTCACTTTCCCACTGCTATAATTAGTTTCCCTGTGACATACTTTCATGATAATTGTTCTGATGAACTTTCTTCTATGGTACCTAGACTTCATGAATTTAAACGCAGTACTAGATTGGTTCCAAGGTCTCACCATTTTACAGTTGAAATGATTAAATGTAACAATAAGTTTTATGCTAACAGTTTCTTCGATCGCATTTCTAGCTTGTGGAATTCTCTTCTGGCTTTTAGCTCGTCAATCAACTTTTAATCTTCAAAAATTTAAATGCAATGTCAATCGTTATCTTCTGTTTTCTTAATTCTTGTTCTTTTATTGTCCGCTCTCCTTAATAGTAGTTTTTCTCATATTCTCTAACACTCAGTAACCCCTTCGTCCTAGTGACTTTATTGTCTTGCTTGGGGTGAAATAATTAAAAAAAAGAAAGAAAGAAAGAAAGAAAGAAAGAAAGAAAGAAAGAAAGAAAAGAAAGGGTAACAGAGTAAAGTGTTAAACGTTACTTAGAGTAGCAAGATACAGGAAGTTGTGGAGAGCCATAATAGCTCAAATCGTGAAAGAACATAGTACATAAAAGAAAAAAGAACTTTGTCATCCAGCTTTGTAAACGCCCAGTTCGGTTAAAAAGTAATAAAAATTTACAATAAATTATTTTTTAACTGCAGCTTTTTGATCTACAAGAGTTATTTCCCTTGCATTGGTGACATTGTCTAAAGTTATTTCCCTTGTTAGGTGATGGTGAATGATAAGATGTTTACGCAGTTATATGTGGTTAAAAATGACTAACTTCAAGAAAGAGTAGTGTACAACAATATTATCATTGATTAGGGAAAATATATTTTAAATACCATATTCTTTACAGTATAAATAAACAAGTCGATTCAATTTTCTTCTGCCAAAACAAAAGAATCATTTGTTGTATTTTATTTTGAGAGTTGTGACTCGTGAATTACAAGAATTTGAATTCATAAAATTATGAGGTACGGTAATACCTCATAAATTTTCTATGATTGTTCTTTGCTCTTTATATATTTGTCTAATTCCCCACCCCCAAATAAATATTCAGATATTAAAAGGCATCATAGGTGTATGTAAGCTTAACAAAAACCTAGAAGAAGCTTAAATGCTAAAAAGAAAAGAAAAGGAATTTACTTTACGCAAGAAAACACACATTTTACAAAATAATCTTGTTCTTTGTTAATTCAATTAACGCTTACTCGCTTCACGCAAATACAAACATGTTATAGCGAAAATTGTACATACAATATTCAAAGATTTACTATCAGGCTACACACTTGTTGTGATATGTTAACAAGAATAGCCATTTGTAGATGTCTGTTTATTAACATGACCACACGATTTATTTAACGTAAAATACCACAAAACATGAAACACAAGAAGGTATCAGAGTTAGCTCCTCCTTAATTCCCAAATTGTCATTAGGGGCCACTCTCCCTATACTATAAATAATGCCTCGTTCTCTTTCCTTCATGCCTCGTGCCGCATCTCACCTCGCGTGGAGGTGAGTTAAATACTCTTTTTGATTTCTTCATTTCAGCGACTACAATGTAAGCTCTCTTAGGAGATAGCGTTTCCCACTTGTGAGAAGACGACATGAACATTATACACACATACACGTACGTACGAACATTCACCAAAATACGAACATTCACCAAAGGACAAACACCAATGTTACACACACACAAATGTTATTGTCAATTGTACAATTGTTTTGTTTAATACATATATTTGTTTATATATATATATATATATATATATCGGTCTTGTTTGTCTTTATCTTCCGTTGGACTTAATTCAAGTCCGCCATTTTCTTGTAGCTTGACTTTATTCTAGCAGGAAATATAAACGCACGTGTTTTTTTTTCATCTTCACTCCCGGTCCTCTACGAAGGAACCAAAACGGTTTTTATAACAACAACATTTATATTTATTTTTGTGTAATGATGTACATGCGTAGAGGTTTGGTGTTATGTCCCTTTGACTGAATTAATATTTTTATCTGAGCTCACAAAAGTTGAATGAATTATAAAGCTGAAAAATGCTGAATAAACTGTAGCTTTAGAAAAGTATTTAAAAGAGAAAAGTTCTTGTTGCTTGTTTGGAAATGCTTCGTATGTTTGTAATGTAGTTTGAAATTTTTGTACGTACGTTTCATGCGTGAATATGCTTTTAACGTGTGACCTCCCCTGGTCGAGACGAGATCCTTAAAGGTTACATCTTCGCAGGAAAAGGGAAGAGAAGAGAGAGAATGAGCAAGCTCGTGTCTGCTATTTATAATTAATGTAACCACGTGACAGGATCGAAAGAACATGGCAGGAAAACTTGACTTGGTCACGTGCTGGAAAAAATATTTGTACGTTGGTGGATTGCAACGCCCACTTGTGTGTTTATTGACCTATTAGAAGCTGATATTTCCTGAAAATCTGTATGAAGCTGGGTAAGGTCTTTGATCCACTTTTTGCACAGACTTGTACAAAATTCAACATTGATAAGAAAGTGGTAGCGGGATGTTAAAAGCTTATTCAGCTTAATACACATTTTCAGGAAATCTCAGCTTTTAATTGGTCAATAAACACACAAGTGGGTGTTGCAATCCACCCACGTACAAATATTTTTTCCAGCGCGTGACCAAGTCAAGTTTTCCCGCTTTTGTCTTTCGAGCCTGTCACGTGGTTACATTAATTATAAATAGCAGACTACAAACTTTTCTATTCAATATCTTTCATAGAAAAACCTTTTGTCTAATTTGAATTTAACCTTTATAGTAAAGGGAAGACAACTTTTACTTATTTTTGGTATTGAACATTTCTGAAGCAGTAAAGAAATTTTTCTCTTAAATATACTCTCGCACACATCACTACAAAACAAAATTGTAATATTCTACATATAAAAGAATATATATGTTGCATCAAAGCTATCCTTTTTGTCGTGATTAAATAGCGTTACCATTTGGCCATTTTTATAATTTATGTTTGTAGATATTGCATGTTTATTTGCAGCACAACTTTAAATATTCACGCAACCTTCCTAGATCCACAACAAGCTTAAATGCTAAAAAAAAAGAAAAAAAGGGAATTTTCTTTACGCAAGAAAAAAGATATTTTACAAAATATAATCTTGTTCTTTGTCAATTCAATTAACGCAAATCTTTTCGCTTACTCGCTTCACACAAACATAAACATGTTATAGCGAAAATTGTAGATACAATATTCAAAGATTTACTATCAGGCTACTCACTTATTGATTCAGATTTGTACTCTTACGTATTTTATGATGATTTTTAATGTGTGATATAGAATTCCTAATGCTTAACATATTGTAGTGATTACTACTATGTTTGGCACGCCTACATTTTTCTCGACTGTGATTGGTCAAATAATAAATACTAAATATCACAGGACAATTTACTGATCGCATTCACCACGCTGAATTTTTCCTACCGTTAACTCACAAACATGCTTTTG
Source organism: Acanthosepion pharaonis (assembly GCA_903632075.3). NCBI lineage: Eukaryota > Metazoa > Mollusca > Cephalopoda > Sepiida > Sepiidae > Acanthosepion > Acanthosepion pharaonis. Next base: position 386,256 of record CAHIKZ030000637.1, read on the forward strand.
TTATAAAATCACCGATTGGTTAATTTTTCACCCAATCAGATATTTTTCGTGTTCTTTCAAAATTTATCCCGCGTTCGTGCTGGGAGCCTACCGGCAATAATATAAGCCCGGATTCATTCCCAAATTAAACAGTAGAGTTGAAGACAGCTGAAGACAGTAGAACCCAACTACTCTCACGCGTCTACACAGATTATTCATTCTACTCACTCCGCACACACACACACACACACACACACACACACACACACACACACACACACACACACAGATACAGAACTTGAATATCATTCACCATCAGTTCTTTGTGAACAAGCCAAGTTGCAACAACTCTGTTAGTTACAAAACACACAACTGTACGATCTTCTGAATACACATTCTATTTTAACACAGAACTCTGAACATTATATTCAGAAAACTTGCTTATTTAAATGTCACCATATTCAACTAACAGATAAAGGGAAAATACTTTTTTCTCCTTATTCACACATTACAAAACTACCTTGTATTTATTGTTGATTTTAATATATATATTTTGTCGTTGAAACACAAATAGATTTTTCATTGTTTTTCCTTGATTTTAAAAATGCATAAATGTTAAAAGCTCTTCCACGTGCAGCCACATTAATCTTTTCAACAAAACACCATTTACATTGGTAACCCCAACACTTAAGAAAGCAGCATTTACAGTATCTAGCCTCATATTTATTCTGACCAGTTCTGTCAACGCCATGCAGTGTGTCTTTACAGCTCTGTCAATGCATTGACCGTGAGGAACATCGATAGACCATTTTTTTGCTAATGAAACAAGCTGGGTGTGTATGAATGATCTTTTAATTGGGAATGACATCTCAAAGTAAATGACAGCGACACTCCTCCTATTCATCTAACATGAGTTTCGAACCAAATATGTCACATCAACATAAATTTAATACAGACATGTTTTTTTTATTCATTTCAGAAATGAAGACAGAAGCGAAAAGACAACATTTTCTGAATAACATGATTTTGCCCGCACACGAATAGAAAATGAGTTCAGCACGTATACAAAACTAAAAACGGGTGTAAGACAAGTGTTGCGGGCCTGTGAACGTGTTGAGAGATAAACACGTATGTCTCCTGAAATGTCCACAACAAACATGGCGGACTCCGGATGTGAGTCCACGTAAAGAAAAGTATGTAGAATCAGATTCCTACATTTTTTTAATTCTTAAATTTTGTGCAAGTTAAACACATAGAGGCTCCCAACCAATGATAACAACTGATGTATTTTGATTGGTTGTAAAATATTAATTAGGTGTCGTCAACTACGTCCGAAGGTACCGACCCAAATTTTGACCTCTAGTTGACGCCATAAAATGTAAACATGTTCACGAGCCTCACCACGTGACCAAGAGAACTAATAAAAACGAAACTTCGACGCGACTTGGTCAGTGGGCACTTAAAATATTGAACCAATTCACTTGACTTCATTGGAAATCAACACAGCAAAGGAGACGAACTTTATCTTCAATACAACAACAAACATTGTCAACCATTTCCAGGCTTAACACTCACTCCCACAAAATATTCTATTCCCCAGGAAGAATCCCTGGTTAATGAGCGATAACTCTATAACAATCAGTGAGTCAAGAACAATACTTTTTTCTATTTAATACAAAAACAAAAACAACTGTTTAATTTTCCTATAAAAACAAATATAGCTAACTACACCTTCTCATTTTCACACAGACAATACAGTAACTCAAATTCTTTCAGTAACACACACCAAAGAACTCTATTGTGTTCATCAACTTTTGCACTATATATTATGTATTTGTTGAGTTTATAAAAAAATATTTATTGTTGAACAAATTCATCATTTCTTCTACTTGATTATTTCTCTTGTTGTTGTCTTTGTTACATTTGATATTGTAAAAATTGTAGAGGGTCAGTTTTTATTTCTATTTATAACCAATACAAATTGGCTCACCCACTATATGTAAAGAAACAACACGGATCGATATATAAGTACAACAAATAATAATGTATTGACAACAAAAACGGTTACAAGACAATAATGTGTGTAACAAATGAATGTGGAAACCTTTTGCTCCAAAGTTGGTGAAGTGAGTGAATGTGTGTACGTACATGTGTGTGTATTTATTGTTCATGCGTTTCTCAAAAAAGAAAACGCGTTCTTCCGCGAGAAACATGTTGACGTAAAAAGTAAGAAGACAATGATAAAAAATTATCGCAGAGTATTTATAGTGCCGGAGAGCGTTCCCTAGTAACGGTGTCGCAGCCGCCGGTGGCCGCCCCTGAACAAAACAAATAGGACGACCTTAACCTTCGCAACCCTTCTACTCCCGGAATTGAATCAGCTGTGTTTTCTACTCCCAGTAGCCAGGGAGTAGATGAACAAACGTTATGGACATAAATTTTAACCCCTTTCCAGGATCAATGTGTAGTATCTGTAGCTGTATTAAGTTACAGTTCTGTCGAACTCTCTGCATTAGCAGAGAGGAACCCGGACGAAGCTTTGCCGAAGGGCAAGGTTTTGTTCGGGGGAGGTTGACAGGCCTTGAACTAGGCGGGTTCGATGGCTATATTTTTGGCCGAGCCTACGGGCTCGGGAAACCCACATTAAACTCGGCCTTGTGCCACATTCAATCCTCGTGGGGGGGTCGCTAAATATTGTAGTATCTGTGCGCCATGGAAGTTGTATCATCTCCACGACTCGGCCCAGGTTTAGGGAGGAGATTTCCATCTGCGAGTTGTTCGCCCGGATTGTTGAAGCAGATGGCCAGGAAGCAGGAGGTTTCCAACCCTCGTGTTGGATTATCTCCAACGATTCATCCGAATCGTTGAAGTAGACGGCCAGGAGGCAACTATTTCAGCACCTGTTTCGCTATTACGTTTCTGCGCGGCCACTGATCAGCTTCTCATCACCGATACGTTCCTGCCCGTCCTATTGACCAACTTCCCGTCATCGTCACGACCAGTCCGACTGCACACCAACGCCCCGTTGTCGACACGACCAGAAGATCCACACCTTAACTTTCCATCATCGACACGTGCTGTCCGACCACACTTCAATTACTTTGACCTCAAAGTCCGACCGACTGACAATCAACTTACCTACCAACGGCTTCGCTAAAGATTACCGGACCAGTCTATCCGAATCTGACATTTCAATCAGCAAATCATTTTCTGTTTTCGTTGTAGAAAAAACGTACGTCGTTTTAACGAAATAAAACTGACATTTGGATAAAATATAAACCTTCGCCTTTGTCTCATTGTCTTGACTGTTCACTCTTTTCTTCGAACACAAATTAGCTTGTGGGGTCAACATCGTTATAGGCCCCGCAAAAACGGTTTCGATAATTAAGAGGATGTAACCTGATACAGGGATGTGTCTTTTCACCGGACTTATTCAACAGCAAGGCGATTCTGAGAGAATTAGACGTCCTACCAGGATTCATTATTGGCGGTTGCAATCTTAAAAACTTTTGTGATGTCAACGAACACTCGTTGTAATAGAGACTTTTTAATCGCCGATATAACTATAGTACGCCATTGAACAATACTGGTTTCAGACGCCTTCGAATAGCACTTGCACTAATAGTACTTGCTGGATAATACTCGCTCGAATAGTAATCCGTATAGTGATCCGAATAGAGAAATAGTATAGCGAATAGAGTAGAGAATAACAGTCCGAATAGTAATAGAGGATAGACTAGAAATGAAGAACAATCTAGACGTCATGCGACTTCCTATATATGCGTTTCCTCTATGGCCACGTAATCCACTTAATTCAATAATGAGATCGTCTGTGTTTGCTCACTGGCGATCTATGTTCAAACTCAAGTGTCGGCAGCGACACTTTATTCCTATATAACAACATAATATATGCAGTTGACACAGTGTTGATAGCAGACACGGAAAGAAAATTATAAAAACTCCTACAGAAGGTAGTGAAGGAATGCAAGAAGAAGGGATTAAAAACATTAACTGCAAGAAGACAGAATGCATGGTTGTTAGCAAAAGGATGAGCCCAACGTGCCAATTGCAAATCGGAGATACCAAAATCAATCAAGTACAAAAATTGAAATATCTAGAAAGTGTTTTAATAGAGGGCGGAAAGTGCGATACTGAAATCCAAAGGTGCATTGGCATAGCAAAAGATGTCTTTCAAAAGCTAAGCAAAGTATTAAGAAGGAGGAAAAGAGTACTAAACTGTTACATGATATCTGTCTTCCTGTATGGCAGTGAGTGCTGGACGATCTCAAAGATAAAGAAGTGACTTGAAGCAACAGAAATATGGTTCTACAGAAAGATGCTGGGGGTGTCATGGACCGATTATATGAGCAACGACGAAAAATGGAAACAAAAAGCAAACTTATATATAGTTGAAATTTCTAGGGCACATAATGAGAAAAGAGGGCTTGGAAAATCTGATACTCACGGGACAGACTGAAGGGACAGAGGAAAACAACGCATAACCTACTTAGTGAGCTTGAGTAAATAGATGGCGGAACAGAGTTTAGGAGAAATATCAAAAAGACTAAATTTATTCAGATCTACAAAAGATAGGAATATGTGGAGGACCATGATTGCTTACGTCCTGATCGGACACGGCACATAAAGAAGAAAGATGTAGATAGGTTTTCGAAAGTACTCTAGTTTGGTAACTCTGCGACCAAGTATATTGTATTCATCAGAGAACAAAGTAGAATATAGTGTAGCAAAAAATGAGGAATATGTTTATACCTTAGTGTAAAGAAATGTGCATCTTAATTTAATAGCCACGTGTTTGTTAATGAATCTACAAGCAGCCACTTGTTTGTTAATGATCTACAAGCAGGTTTTAGGCTAAAAGTAGCGAATTGAATTACATTTGAAAGCCCGGCACTACTGCAAGTGTACGAGTCTCGAATTAAACTCCTTTTTTTTTTTTTTTTTTTTAAACCCGGCACAACTAAAAACTACGATTGTAGAATTAGGCTACGTTAGAAAGCCCGGAATTACTAAAGGCCACGTGTATCAAATTAACATATGTTAGAAAGTAAAAGCCACGAATGGCAAATTACGCTAGGTTTGAAAGTCCGGCGTTGGTAAAGGCCACGAATTGCGGATTAAGCTACGCTTGAAAGTCCGGCATTAGTAACGAATTAAGCTATGTTTGAAAACGCGACCTTACCAAAGGTGATAACAAGAGAATTAGTCTACATTTGAAATCCTGGCACTATTACATTTTAAATTAACTTTCTTTTCATGTGTAAAGCAAATGAGCCCACCTTATTTAAAAAAGACTTACCTTAAAAGTCGCAAATATTAAGATTCAAAATTAATTCAGTCTGTGCTTTCGGACGTAGCCCAATCGGATAATCTTACCACCATTCTGCTTATTGTACAAATACATTTTGCACATTTTTGAACAGTTTATAGAGAACATTGTGGGATTACCCTACTTGTCTCGATAAATAAATTCTACTAGCAACCGCTATATGACATTACTAGAACAATAATTTGTAGACATTGCCAGAGCAATAATTTGTAGCGACCCTTCACCTACTCTCTTCAGATTCGGAGGACTGAGGAAGAAGAAGGAAATAAATTCGCGAGCCTATGTGAAATTGTTTTTAGACCAATGAAAGCCTTCCCTTCACAGAAATGAGCCAGTGAGCCAAGAAGAAGGAAAGAAAGTAGCGAGCCTGCACAAAATTCTTTTTGATATAAAATAAGAAAAATTACATAAAAGAGAAGAGTGTCTGAAGTCATGCAAAAGGTTCCGTTTCAGTTCCTCTTGTCTAACGTTGAAGTACACGCCAGTGTAAAATATTCGCTAGTTATATTATTGGCCTGTAAATATTCTGTGGTGTCAACGAACACCCGTTGCCACTTTTGTAATGTCAACGAATACTCGTTGTCACTTACGTAATGCTCGTTATAGTAGAGACTTTGTAATCGCAGATACAATTATAGTAACGCCGTTGAACAATACGGGTGTCAGACGCCTTCGAATGACACTCGCACTAATAGTACTTGCTCGATAATACTCACTCGAATAGTAACCATCAAATAGTGATCCCTGTAGTGATCAGTATAGAGTAATAGTATAGTGAATAGTATAGAGAATAGTGATCGGTATAGTAAAAGATGATAGAGTAGAAATAGTGATCAATTAGACGCCACGCTAATTCCCATATATACATTTCCTTTGCGATCACGTGATTTACTTATTCAAAATTGGATCGCCCGTGTTTGCTCTCTGGCGATCTATGTTCAAACTACAGTGTCGGCAGCGACACTTTATTCCTATATAACAAACCAGCACGCGGCACTTCAAAGTATTTTTTCTCAACAATCCAAGAAAGCCAAGTATTTCAAACTATCTCTCTTCGTCTACTTTTGAACGTATGTAAACCGTATGTACTTATTTTCTTCAGGGCAGAAAACTTTTGTACATTAAAGGTATGGTAAGCAATGTTGAAATGTTGATAAGTAGTGGTGTGAAATGTCGCACGTGGTGTAGAATATATGTTTAAGCATGTCTGCCGGGTGAAATTAGGCCAAACGTCACCGCGAGAAAGAAAGGGTCAAGCAAAATAGACAAGTAGGGAGAAGAAGTGTTTTAAGGCTCGTGTCATAGTAATAGTAGTTGTAATGTCGATTATGCCTTCTCTGGTTTTCCACGTGTTGTAGAAAAATTCTATTAGCCGCGCCGGAGAAATGTGTTTTGTATAGACATATTGTAGCGAATTAAAATTGTGATTTTGCACTTTCATCTGGTCTAATCACAAATTTTGTTGCTGTATAAATGTTTTTCTTTTTTTGGGCGGGGGTGGGGGTTATAGTGTCCGGCGTGTGTAGTAGGATAGGAAAAAGAAATTTTTCAATGTTTTTCCTGACTGGCTCTCATTTGGAAAGTGTGTGCAAATGTGAGTTTGTACATATATACAGTCTTGTGTTTGTTAGCAGGAATTGAAAAATCAGTTCGGAAGGCAACCAATCTGTAGAGGACCGTCTGGGTTTGAGTGTTGTTGAATTAGAAACACGTGCTGTTTATTCCTGCTAGAAGAAAATGGCGAACTCAAATTGACTCCAACCGAAGATGTAAAGAAAAAAAAACAAGACCGATATATATATGTCAACAAATATATGTATTGAACAACAAGATTTACAATGGACATAGACATTAACATTTATGTTTGTGTGTGAACGTAAAGTGTTTGCATGTTGGTAAAAGTTCGTACGTACGTGTATGTGTGTTTCATGGCGTTTTCCCATAAGTGGGCGAGGACGCTGATTTCTACGAGAGATTACATTTTTAAATGTGTCCGCTGAAATGCAAAGTAGAAAAGAGAACGAGGCAATAAGTTGCCCAGTATTTATAGTGTAGGCAGAACAGCCCCCAGTGAACAATTAGGGAATTAAGGAGGAGCTAACTCCGACATACTGAGTGATTTTTGATAGCCCAGCAATGCTAAATGTTACATTTCGGTATTTACAACTTTTGGGTCTGCTTTGTGGCTAACATTTAAACAAATTTCATCATTGCTAAAAATCGACAAAATCCGAAACATAACGAAGAAAGAAAATTATATTTTCACGAGCCAATCAAAAACATGATCTACTTCCAGCAAGGATACGACGTCACAGTTTCGCCTGCCAATCAGAAGCCAAGTAGTAATTTCCAAACGGATCTTCTTTGTTTAACAGGATGCCTACATAAAGAGGTAGATAGCCTGATTTCAGATGGAATGTATTTTATAAATTCTCCGACGCCAGCTGTCATCGTAAAGTCGTATCATTCCTACATTAGCACCACACACACACACACACACACACACACACACACACACAAACATTTACTCACACTCGCGCATAAATGCACATACATACTTCACGTCATTCATTTCGATTCGTGTACAACAATTTTCACAAATGAATACAAATCTACACGTTTACACTTACATATTTATGTATAAGCACTTAACCCTATACGTGTGGATAGTTGAGCGATGAACATTTGACCTTGTAAATGAAAGCAGATAAAATGTAAAACCAAAAGCACAAAGCTCGCAGACTAACTCAATGTTTTCGATCCATTCTACGATCGGCAGGTCAATCGCTGAACTCCGGAATCAGCCGGATGTCGAAGGTCTTGTCTGACATCATGGAAAGGAATGGAAAAAAGCAATTGCCGAAATAGCTTGTGGGAAAATTGGTTGGATGCACACATGGGAAAAGAAAGGGAAAAAAACTATATGCAAGTCCAACAGGTCCACTAGGCAAAACCAATTCACACTTCTCTCCGCGACTCAATCTCCAATACGCCACTCTCTAAGCTTCTGTGCGCATACGTACATAGCAGCAGTTAATGCCTCTACAAATTCATTCAATTTCCGAAAAAGAGCTTGACCCACACAAAGGTTTGATTCCTTTGATGGCGATTGTACAAGAGTACAAGCAGAAGGTCCAGCCGGTGTTCGACTATCGCGAATTGAATGAATTTGTGGAGGCATTCACTGCTAGTGCGGGCGTGCGCGCGCAGAAGATTAGAGTGGCGTACTGAAGATTGAGACGCAGAGATAAGTGTAAAAAAGCGTGTTAAACAAATTAAAAAGGCGGAGATGACAATAAACAGAGACAAATGTGAATTGCATTGTAATGTAATATCAAATTTAGGGCACACAATTTCAAAAGATGGCCTTGCAGCAGATCCAAAGAACATTTCGGAGATATCTATATCTACTAGTAAAAAGAATTAGAATCCTTTTTAGGATTGGTTAATTTTTATAATAGATACCTATCAAAATACAGCGACTTAATAGAACCATTTGCTGAACTGTAGAAAAAGAATAGAGAGTTCAAATGGATGTAAAGGTAAAGCTTAGTAATTAAGGATTTAAAAGAGATACTCGTAGAAAACACCAGTGTAAAAATCTTTGATCCCAGAAAGGAGGTTACGTTAGCTATGGATGCAAGTGAGATAGCTGTGTTAGCAATTTTATCGCAAGTTGACCACCCAATAATGCATCTTTCAAGAAGATTGACGGCAGTAGAAATAAATTATTCAAATATTCAAAAAGAGGAATTGGCCATTGTCTGGATCACATCACCCCTCACATATGGCCGCTTAACTCCCCAGACTGCAAACACCCTTGACAATTATGCGTGGGGCGCAGTTGAGCGAGAGACCAACAAAACTCGCTGTAACACCTAAGATGAACAGAAGGCAAGGATTATGGCAGCATTCACTAACTTAAACAAAGAGATCTTCCAGAAGAGTTGCAGGAGATTCCGAAGTTGTCTGGAGGCTGTGGTTGAAGACAATGGCGATTTTATTGAGTAAATTTACACTTCAGTATTTCAAGATATTTATGTGTAAATTTCATAAATATATCTGTTAAAATGAGATATCTGTGTTATTTCCATTTTTGCGCCATTTAGACGACAGTTTATCCATTACACCCTTTACATGTGCGAGAAATACAAAAAAAAAACAAACCAAAAAACTACTGAAGTATATTTAAAAAAAATAATTTTGCTGGAAGAACAAAATACGAAACATTTTATTTAAGTTTAACGTTTGAAAATAAACAAGTTATCTTTGTTTTAATTTAATAAACCCAACGTAATTCTGTAGGATTATTATTATTATTATTATAAATAAATAAAATATAAAATAATAATAATGATAAATAAAATAAAACAATAACATAAAACGTTGTATAAAATAAATTAAATGAAAATAAAAAATAATAAAAATACTTCCAGCATGCAACAAAAACTCTTCCTGTCGGAAATACGAATATTCCGCCAAAAGGCGTTAAATTCAATCTCTTCACCACGAACTTTAGTACGAGAAACACGTGTCTGAATTCGCTCTGTGATATAGCTTGTAATAATACGGAGTAATTTCTCCCTTTTATTACATGTACCATGAAACAATTGTAACCTAAAAAAAAAAACACACACACCAATACACACAAAACATATAAATAAATTGTATGAAATTAACATACAATTTACCATGCATTTCCTGTTATTTTTGTACGTTTTATTTCTTGTCAAGTATGTTTTTATTTCCATGAACACAAGTCTAATTTTTGTTTCTATGATGTGAGTGAATAACCACCAACTCTTTGCCAACGTTGTTATATAAGAAAATGAATTATTGATCAAACTGCCAATCTGGAATTTACATCAAAGTACCTGGAAGTGTTGCTGGAGGAGTGGGAGTTGTCATCTTGAAAAATAAATGACTGAAGCATCGATAATTCTTAATGTAATTAGCATAAATCCTATTTGGGAAATGGTAGAAGCATATGTGAGCCAGGGTTGCCAATTCCTTAAATGAAAAGGGGGTTCCCAACCAGAAGTGCGCAGAACACGTGGATAAGTTCACAACCTTAAGTCTTAATACTTCCAACGTCTACGCCTAAAACTCTGAACTTTTATTTACTATTGATTTACTTATTTTTTCCTCAATAGGAGTAGATACGTTTGCCTATCGTTCGGTTCACATTCCTCCCCGATATTTTGAACAGGAATAGAGGTTTATCCCTTGTTTCCTACTTAAGATAGGGGTTCCCGTTACTTCTAAATTCTACTTCAATTCTATAGTTCAAAGGTTTCCGCCTAATACTGTAAACTTTTATTTAGTATTGATTTTCTTCTTTTTTTTTTCCTCAATTGGAGTACACAGGTTTGCCTAGCGTTCAGTTCACAAGCCTCCCTGGTCTTTTGAACGGAAGTAGAAATTTATCCCTTGTTTTCTGTTTAGGGTTGGGCTTCCGGTTCCTTCTTAATCATTTTCTATCTCTTCCATTTCCGGTGGCCCCTTGCGTCTCGGTGGCATTATCTTCTTGTTTGGGGTGGTACCTTTTACTCTGTAGCCCTCGAACTCCAGTGTCTCTCGGGCCTTGTACAGGGTGAACATCATTGCAAAAACAAAAGTTCCCAAAAAGGTGAATTAAATCAGTTTGGTATTTTCGAACGATAGGAATCTATATAACAGATTATCATTCAAGAAAGTTATACGGTCACTTTCAAATAACAGTTCAGTTAGAATTCTAAAGTGAAACAAAACTCTATTTTAAGAAAGACAAAATAAAAATAAACATTATTTCTGCCTAAATTTTTGTCTGGGATGAGGAGTTATTATTATTTACATGCGAACTATTGTCCTTATCTTTGTTGCTGTTATCACAATGTTTCGGACGCTGTGCGCGGATCGACATACATCTGATGAAGGACGGAAGGTACAACTGCCGAAACGCTAATGTAAATAATAAACATTATGTAACATATTTCTTAGTAGTGCACGTATCTTCGATTCATATTTAATTTATTTCCGCCTTGGTGTTTACTCATTCAAGATATGACATTTTACATATTCTGTAGAACCCAAATTCTACATTATTCCAATATTTAAAAATAGTTTAGTTAAATCTGTGCAAAAAGAGGGTCACAGAACACTTTCAACTTCATACACTTTCAAAAAAATCTCGAGCCCTCATTGGTTAATAAATATATAAGTAGGCGTGACTATCCACCCACGCTTAACTATTTTTTACTGCTCGTGACTGAAATCCAAGTTCGCACCAAGTCTCTGTGAGCGACCCGAAGCAAATAAAAACAGAAACTCATTCACACTCGGCAGTGAGCATCGTGACATCAAACAAATTGCACCTAAACTTCACGTCACACAATCTTAAATATTATACAAACTTAACGATATTTACACTAACTCACCAAAACTCACCAGTGAACTCTATTCCCATTCACTCACCAAATTCCTTAGGCAGAAGTTAAACAAATTCCTGCTAACAAATCAACTTTATTTCTCAACCTTCGAGAACATTGTATTACACAAAACAATCAAAGGTAGATAACTTCTGTGATCACAAAATTGCATTCAACTTTACAAACATTTACTTTTTATATGAACAGTAAATTCTTAAATATAAATTTTTCTCTTTCAATTAATTTACAGAATCTTCAATAACAGATTCTAACAAATATCCTTTCAAATCAGAACTCATTAACAAAATTTAATCTTTCATCAAACTTGAGTTCCACATAAATTAACAAGATTTCACCTTAAAAAAAGAGGCAAAAATTTTTCGCTTAATTTTTTTAAAAAGAATAATCAATTCTCAAAATGCCAGACAAAAACGTCTGCTGCATTAAATTGTAATGATAGCAATAAATGAATTAATAAATAGTGGATCTTTTCTGTTAAGCCTTCGCAAATAACGTAAAGTTACTTATCGCAAATATTAATTCACCTCAAGAAATTATAAATTTTAAAAAATCGAATCTTGTTTGTTTTTTATTAAATTTTGGGCACTATTTTGAAATTATAATTTTTAAATCAAAGTTTGTTCATTATTTACATTATTCAGACTATTGTTCTCATCTTTGTCGCCATATTTATTACAACGTTTCGGTTGTAGAACTGAACCTTTATTTCGCTCACTGGGGTAGACTGTTCTAGTTCCGCGTGCCATGTTTAATGGACGTCAGTTATCACTTATCTCCTGTTAATTTCCCTCTGAAAGTTCTCCACTGCCTTAGCCGGGAATTGAACTCACACTCTTTGGGTCCTGTCACTGGATTTAGCTAACGCCTTTATCCACTGACGCCTTTATCCACTGTGCAATGTGTCCTGCCGAAGAAGGCAGACGTTTTAAACATTCTTGGATAAAACTACAATGTAAGCTCTGTTAGAAGATCCGCGTCTTCCCATTTGTGGGAGACGCCATGAACATTATACACACATACACGTACGTAAGAACATTCACCAAAGAACAGACACCAATGTTTACATACACACACAAATGTTATTGTCCATTGTAAAATTGTATTTGTTTAATACATATATTTGTTTATATATATATATATATATATATATATATATATATATATATATATATATATATATATATATATATATATATATCGGTCTTGTTTGTGTTCTTTATCTTCAGTTGGACTTAATTCAAGTCCGGCAATTTTCTTGTAGATGGATCTTTTAATATTTTACCAGGAGTTACATACGTGTTTCTAATACAACAACACGCAAACACACACGGTACCCAACAAAACATGTTACCATCAATAAATAAGTTTGGTTTGGTTTGTTTTACAGCATTTGAACCTCAATGGATTATTTAATACTGACAAGATTTCTATTGCTGGTAATATTTTTTTCCAAAAAATTATTGCTAGTAATACTTTTTTCTTAAAAAAAAAATGCATTGCTGGTCATATTTTTCATTCAAAAATGTATTGCTGGAAATAATTTTTTCTTCAAAAAACGTATTGCTGGTGATAGTCTATTGTTGGTAATAATTTTTCCTCAAAAATTTATTGCTGGTATTAAAACCTATTTTTACACTTTCATAATGTTTTGACCCCAGTTTGCGCATGGTTATGACCCTAACAGGTGCTACCACTATGGGTCAAGGTGGACCTGGAAACACCAGCAATTAAGAGGTGGTTCCACGCCCCTCAAAACCTCTTGATAAGAGGCCTTGCTTGGACGTAGTTTATCGTCTTACCCAGGACGCGGATATAGTTATCGTCATACCCAGGACGGCCAACAAATAAGCAAAATTTCTTTGTTTCTGCATAGTGTATACATATAAGTTTTTTTTTTTTAATATATAATCATTTCTCTGAAATGTATGCTAAAACAATTTATTGTTGCTTAATATTTATTTCGTTGTATCATATGATTTTGTTTATAATATTCTAATCCTGTGGTGGCTCGTGATGACCTTTTTTAACCATATATATATATATATATATATATATATATATATATATATATATATATATATATAAGCATTCAGACAAGGCCAACACACCATCAGGAACCCACAGCAAACTGTTGAGAGAACGCGCCATTTAGCATTAGAACGCTGGACAATCCCGCATTTTGCGGGACAGTTGGCAACCCTAAACTGAGCAGTATTTAGCACCGTAAACACAGTACCAATAGCGACATAGCACTGAAATATGGCAAACTACATTCACTGAAGTCATGTCTAAATTAGTGGTGGAACTTGATTATAGAAATCTGATTGTTTTATGGTCAAATGTCCAGAAACAAACGACCTTCTTAAACACAATCTTTACAAGCTCAATAATGACTGTTTTCTTTGATATTTGATGCTTAGATGACACAATTACATCTGTTCCGTCCTGATCATCATTACCGTCTAGAAGGAAGACGAACCGTGTTGGGTCATCAATATAATAGCAGGGTAGTTGAGAAAGAAAAAAATAAATAGGAACGTCATTGTTATATACCGCGTATGGTTGCAAAAGATTAAATGAAAACAACAAGGTACTTCTGGTGGCGTGGGAATAAAAGGAGACATGATATGTTAAAATAAATTATCAATGCAGAATATCTCTTTGTGGGTGAGGGAAGCAACCTGGAGGATAGGAGTGTGATTAGAACCTGGCGTTGAAGCTTATGTCAGGTCGACTGACCGGGGCCGACTGGTAAACTCTATGGTTGCCTGCATACAATGTCGCGAGCAGGTCATTTTAAGCAGTCAGGGTGGATACATGACTCTAGGAGCAAAGTTTGTGATTGGTTCTGACGTTTAAATTGTATTTTATTTTATTATTTTTTGGTAAGGGGGGATTTGTTTCGTGAGCCGAATGCGATACTCGGAGCCCCTGACCTATTTATTTTTAATTTTTTCTTTCGTAAAATGTTGATAACCCGTAGAAAACAAATCAGTCCATAAATAAAAGTTTTTTACAATTATTTTTTTAGTCCTGTTCCAATTTAATTGATTGATTGATTGGTCTTCTACAGCTTACCTACGCTTTGCAAGTTATTTAAAGCCAGAAAACATTTTTAGATTGTAAGAATTTTTTTTATTTTAGTGATACAAGACTTACTAATTAACCTATAGACGAGGAGAGAAGAGGTGGATTCATACTTTTCCAAAGAAATGTAACGAACCCAACGTAAATTGGAACTCGGCTTTCCGATTAACAAATGGTTTAGAGATATAAGTCTTACTAATTAACCCATAGCTGGAGAAAGAAGAGGTAGATTTATACCTTTCCCCAGGGAATATAACAAATCCAACTGGAATTGGAACATCACTCTCTGATTAACAATTCCGAGTCATTATCCGTTACACCACCCGCACATCCAATCTTACAGCACCTGATATTCCCAAGGTATTTCCATCAGGGTGTTGGCCAGGCTCGACGTTGCTTAACTTCGATGATCGTACGAGAACCGGTGTTTCAACCTGATGGTGCCGTAACCCATCCAGTTCCTACTTATGAACACAGTTATAATACAATAGGAAATAGACTAGATAAAGAAACAATTCTTGCTACTTCCACTCGGACTATTACATCTGTCTTCTACTGGAACGATATTTTCCCATACACAGGGCCGGCTCTTACTACCCGCGAAAACCCCGACCCTAGCGGAGAGGGAGCTTGATTGGGCGCACCGAGCAGTGCATTGTAAGTCTCGCTATCTTATGAACATGTCCTTTTTTCTACCTACATTTATATTCGTTACAATCACAATTGATTTGACGTCATTCTGCGGTCTATTTTTTTCGTTCAAATCCGTGAATTTGTTTTCCTCATGCTAAATTTCGAAAAAACACTATACAGAATTTACTATTTTTTATCCATAATATTGAATGTGTTAGAATTATTCAACTTTTTAACAAGAAAAGTCTCAAATTGATGTTTGCCGCAAAACATTGTTGAATTAAGATGGAATAATTTTGTATGACGTGTTTCTAATTTGTATTTAGATACATTGTATTTATTTTCAATGTTTCTAATTGAATTGTTCACCTATATTGCATATGATCCATCATTGTACATAATTAGGTAACAGTAAATATATTTTTAGTAGGGAGATCTGTATGTGGATTTCTGCGTTGCATGTGTCATCTTTTGACAGGGTTGCTCCCAAGTGTTTGAAGTTAGACACTTCCTCTAATAGGATACGTTGATTTTTACCATTTTTAGAAAAGCAACATTGCAAAAACTGGGGCTTGATGTAATAGGTTTTGATAACAAAAATTAGATTCATAGCTTTTACCAATTTGTGAGCATTTAGTTTTCAATATAGCTTGAAAAATGTACAGAAATATCTGATTTCCGAAGGTTTTTGCTTACAAACTGACTTCGAAATTTTACAATTTCAAGAAGAAATCCAAATAAATATCTTTTTTATTAGATACATTGAACTGAAAATATATTCAAACCAGAATTCTAATTATGAATCACCACAAGCAAAATATGCAATTTTTTTTACTGTAGTCAATAAGTAAAAACATTGAAAAAAATTGTAAAAGATTACAAAAAAATCTATTCAATGAAAAAGATTTGTTAGATCATAATTAATAAAAACAAAAAATACATAAAAATGTATATAACACCATAATACTGCTGGGCATAAATTATAAGGCAAAATCTATTACCGTAATTCCGCATGTATAATACGCATTTTTTTCTAAAAAATTATAAGCAAAATCAGGGGTGTGTATTATGCACAGCTACAAAAAATCTTTAAAAAATAACCGTAAAATAAAATAATAATTATCATAAAACTAAATTAGAATAATGTTATTCTATGTTTAAAGCCATTTTTTTAAATAAGAGTAGAAAATGATGACCGTAATGAAATTGGAGAGGTACAATTTATAGGGTTTGATCACCAAACAAGGGGTGCGTATTATGCATGAGTAGAAGCATTTTCCCAAAGTTTCAGCACAATTTTAGGTGTGCCTATTATGGATGAAGGTGTATTATACATTGGAAATTACCGTAAATTTGCATTCTTTATTGAAAATCGCACAAAAAATATTGCACTGTATAACATATATTACATCATAATATATAGCTAAATTGTTCAGTATAATTTCTCTTTGAAGTAAATGAAAGTCTTATTTGATGGCACAAGGATTTAGTAATAATGTGATTATGCCCTGCATCTTGTCCATATAAAATTTGTAATAAATTTTATAAGGCTGTGCTATAAGGCTTTCACTGATCACCGGAATGAAATTCCGACGCTACAATTTTCAAACTAAACCTAATCTTCAAACTCGTTTCATGAAAAAAGAAACGGTAACGATTTGGAAAACAGTATTTTGTGTCGTTATTTATAATGCCAAACCCTAACTTTCAAATTGAGTGCAAAATCGACCTCTACCCTATTCCTCCAATGGTTTGCCGTCTATGGTGACGCTGACATGTGTGTTGTTTGTGCTATTCACCATTACTTTGGATTTGTCTGTGTTGAGCTCCATTCCATATGGCGTGAGTCTTTCAAAGAGTTTGTTGGTCAGGTCTTGGAATTCACTGTTACTGTCTACCATAAAGTCAATATCGTTTGCGAAACGCAAGTTACAGACAGATCTACCATCGATAGAAATAGAAGTAGTCGTGGAGGGGTTTCCCGCCTAATTCTCTCCAGAAACAGGTTGAAAAGTGTCGCAGAGCGTAGATAATGGATCCTTCTGCAACGGGTTGAACTGCCTCGATTCAACCCGTACTATTTTTTACTTTACAAATGTGCTAACAAGGAATAACCAAACAAGAAGAATAACATTCAAGAAGAGAAGTTGCATAACAACAATTGTACAAACAGTAATTCAGTTGTGTTTGAAATGCTGAAATTTACTTGTCCTTGGAAATTTGAGCGAGGAAAATGTTCCTGTTGATAAACTGTGATGTGTATTAAAAAGTGTGTGAGTTTGGAGAACTTTAGTAAGATGTATTATTACTAGTAAGATAATTAAACAATTTGTTACTCCCACTGTTATGTTAAATTTTTTGTCCTTGTAGTTGAAAGTGTGAATGTTCCTAGATGTTCTTAGATATCCTTAGATGTGCGATGTTCTTACGTACGTGTGTGCGTGTCATGTTTTCTACAAAGGGGTAAAACGCGACCTCTCTACTGAACTACATTGCTGTGGGTCTGAGCAGACGAGGAGAAAAGAGGAAGAATGAAGATGTATCAAAGTATTTAAAATTAATGTGAACCATGTGATAGGCTCGAGAACACGTAACTAAATTTGGGCGGTAAATTGACTTTGAACACAAGTGCGTAGGCGTTGTAATGTTTCTCACATATATTAGCCAATCAGTAGTCGGAGAATTATTCAAGACTTCTGCGATCCACTTTAGTGTTTAGTTTGTACAAAAATTGCCGTCGAAAGAAACTATTACATAGAAAATGCATTGAAATCTTTTTCGACCAATAATATTCGCTGAATCGAAAAAAATAATCATTATATAATACAATCAAATGAGAGCAGAATATTAAACTTCTATCTTGGATAAATCAACAATGTTTTGCGGTAATTTTTAACATCAACTTGTTAAAAAGTTGAATAATTTAACACCTTTAACATTATGGATAAAATATAGTGAATTTATATAGTGTTTTTTTTTTTTTTTTTCAAGAGTTAGCACGAGCAAAATAAATTCCCGTGTTTGGATGAAAAAGAAAAAAAACAAGAATGACGTCAAAATTCGCGTAAATTTTTCATCCTTTAGTAATAGTCAGTTGTGGTTAGTTTAATTTTTAACGTAATATAGCGAAGAAAACGGCGACTTACCTCGTCAAACCAAAGCTCGTCGCGTGTATTCTACGACGGAAAATGTGGCGAAAAAGAAAATTACTTACCAAACAAAAGGGCACGTATTCCGCATGACATGCTGAAGATGGAATATTTGAATTGAAAAACAAGTCCGTCGCAGGAGTCGCTATAAAAGTATTTTGATATACAAATTACTGAATATCCTCTCCCAGCTGTCGACGAATGGAAAAAAAAAAATGCTCGGCCGATAAAAGCAGTTGGTGTTCTCGAATCGGGTAGGAAAATTCGGGTATTTTGGCTACCGCGTTTGTTGGAGAAGGAGTTATTTTTCTGACTGGTTGCGTGCATTGTGATTCGTGAGATAGTACCTGCGAATTGAATTTTCGGCATTTCTTTCTGCCCCCCCGATGTTCGAGTCTGAACTTAGTGATTTATTCTCTGTGACGTGGAAATAATCTGCGACAAACATTTCCTTTGCAATCCCAGATCGCTTACACGTAAATGCAAGTAGGAAAAAAACAACTGTTGATAAGATAGCGAGGGTCACAAAGCACTGCTCGATACCCCCAATCGGTCTAGCTGTTCCCACGGTGAGGGTTAGTTTCGTGATGCCCAGGGCCAACCCCTTGATTGTATGTATTTAAAACTCAAGCAGTGGGGGTCGGGGCTATAGGGCCTGATACTGAGAAACGTGAGAAAGGAAGACATTTCAAATATGTAAAAACAGATGAAAAATGAAATAAACACTTTATTTCAAATTTCAAAAACTAATTTTTTATTTCACTCTTTGATTAGATGCCCGGGCCCATCACGCCCTCCGCCCGCCACTGAGTAGTACGAACCGGAGAAACAAGATTTTAAAGGTTCCAAAAAGTGTTAAAAACTATAATTTTTACACTAAAAAATTATTTGATGTTTCCTCTTAATAATAAAGATTTTTACGATAAAACTTGGCCACTATTTACATTATTCGGACTCTTGTCCTCATCTTTGTTGCCATATTTATCACAACGTTTCGGCCTACCCAAAGAATGTGAGTTCAATACCTGCTTAAGGCAGTGGAGAACTTAGAGAGAGAAATTAACAGGAGATAACTGGTAACTGACATCCATTAGTCATGGCACGTGGAACTAGAACAGTCTACCCCAGCGAGCGAAAAACTAAAGGGTTCAGTTCGACATTCCAACCGCCTGAAGAAGGCCGGACCGTACAACGGCCGAAACGTTGTGATAAATATGGCAACAAAGATGAGGACAATAGTCCGAATATTGTAAATAGTGTACATAATACCTCATCTCAGAAATATAGACAGATACTGAAGGGCCGGAACGTTGTAATAAATATGGTGACAAAGATGAGGAATAATGTAAATAGTGTACATAATACCTCATCTCAGAAATATTGACAGATACTGATAAAACTTGGTTTTATCAAGTTTTGTTTTGGGCATTTTTTTATCATATATGCTCATTTTTTTAACGAATCTTTGGAGCTCTATGTATTTGCGTGTGTGCTTTACATAAGCCACATATAAAAATGTTTAAATAAACATGCGTAGTTTAATTTATTTGAATGCGTTATTTAATCGTAAGTCAATGCACTTGGCCAATCAGTGTACATAATGCAATTAATCTTAGTAATCGCATAATCGGTACTTCAATTTTCGAAATCACTTCTTGACAAAGTTATGCTTTATTAAAAACATTGAGTATTTTTTTTAATGATATATCCTTTCAAGACGTAGGTGATCATGACTTTCTACAGCTTCCTTTTCTTTTTAATGCGTGAATTGCCATGACTTTTGGGGAAAGATAATGGAGTAGTTTTCCTTGCATTCTACATGGTTTTTGAATTCAGAGTTATATTTCTTGACTGGCTGCCAACCAAGGCTAAAGTAACTAGTCTACCCTGTTGGATCTACTTTGACAGTCAGAAAGTTCTTCAATTGCAAGTGTGACCATTAATATAAGCCTGTGACTAAAAGTCTGCAATGTTTGGATTGTTGTCATTTGTCCCTAAAAGTTTTTATTTATTTACCTATTATTTTATTCATTTTTGGTCATTGATCAAGTGTATGTCTGCTTTTGAAGACCTCCTATCTCACAGATTTTATCGCTGGCCATAAAGCAAGAAACAAGTAAGAATGAAATAAAATCACACACGCCACCCCGTTCTATGTGGTTGTCCTAGTATTTGTGTTTTCACGAAAAATGGTTTTCAAGAACAAAAAAAAAAAAATGTATAAAAGAATAAACATTGCCGAGGATTGAAGGTAGTTAAAAAAGCGATGATATAGGAAAAAACATCCTATTTAACCAATTTTACTTTTATTGAATGCCATTTTACTGAAGCTTGTAAGCGATCATGACGATCCCCTCTCCCTTTTCTTTATTATCTGTGAATTGCCATGACGTCCTGGGAAATGCAATACAGTACTTTTCTCTATGGTTTGGAATACAGAGTTGCCTTCTTTGACTGTCTGCCAATCAAAGCTAGAGTGATTAGTTTACCCTGCTATTTGACCATTTTCACTTTTATTAAATGTCATCTCCCTGAGCCTTGCAGGCGATCATGACTCTCCACGGCTTTCTATTCTTTATTACACGTGAATTACCATGACATTTTCCCTTCTCCTAAAGTAGATTTTTTTAGATGCCATGTCCTTTCAGGATGGAAGCGATCATGACTCTCCACAGATTCCTTTCGTTTATAATAAAAGTGGCTGTTATGGTATTTATTTAAAAAAAAATAGTTCTGCTAATATATCTTTTTAATGCTATGTTCCTTCATGATGTAGGTAAACATGGCTCTCCACACATTCCTTTTATGTATTATCTGCGAATTGACATGACTTATTGGGAAAGATAGTAAAGTGTCTCCCATTCCCTTCTCTTAACACTAGGATGGCCAGCTCCTCTGACATCTTTATTTACATTATGCCATGAAGCAGCCATCTCTAATATATTCAATATTCAAGTCAGGAATAACAAGTCTGAAAAGAAATTCACAAATATTAGTATACTGAAAGAAAGTGATTATATATATATATATATATATATATATATATTGAAGAATAAGAAAATAAAAAATTAAAATCATTAGACACACTGGGTTGTAGATTAATGTTCTTTCGTTTTTTTTATTATTATTCCATTTAGATTCCTCGACTAGTTTCGACCGAAATGGCCATCATCGGGAGGAGAAATATTTCTGCTTGCTGTTAGCAGTGAACTACAGAAATGAATGTCTTTTGTTGGAGAAAATGAACTTTTGTCTGTAGTTTTCATTTGTTTTTTTATTTTTTTATCTTTTTCACATGAATCTTTTAATATTCCTTGTGTTGGTCAAACAGTCTCTTTTAAGAGACTCTTATATATATATATATATATATATATATATATATATATATATATATAAATTATGTGTGTGTGTATAGATAGATAGATAAATAGATAGATAGGGGACATAAACACAATTATTATTGTTTGTGAGAAATTTTTCAATGCATTTACCCTATAAATAGCCCAGGTGTCAAAAACGACACCTCGGCCATTCAAGGTAAAACCTCAAATATCAGCGATTCCACTGAATATTTTTTAAAGAATTAAGTCTGTTAAGCATCTTTGTTAAAATTCAATAATTGTCCATAAGCCTCAGCATCGAACCAAAACTAGTTATTCCATAGTAATTTGTTGAAAATTTGAAGGTGTCGAAAACGACACCTTGGCCATCCTAGTGTTAAACTAGTTACTTTTTTTTAGATGCCATGTCCCTTCAGGGCGAAAGCAATCATGACTCTCCACAGATTTTTTTCCTTTATTATCTGTGAATTGCCATGATTTCTTTGGAAAGATAGTAAAGTGGTTTTCCTGTTTTCTTCTAAACTAGTTACATTTTTACAGGCCATGTCTTTACAGAGTATAAGTGATCATGGCTCTTCACAGATTCCTTTTCTCTTATTATCTGCGAACTGCCATAAGTTCTTGGGAAAGATAGGAGTGTTTTCCTGTTACTTTCTTTACAGTTTGAAATTCAGTCTTCCTTCTCTTAGATTTGTTGCCAGAAGAATCTAATCTCCTATTTAGCCCATAACTGAAGGATGGAGAGAATGATTTTGTACTCATCTAAAAGACAACGGGGGAATTTCCTTCGCTGAGGATTTGAATTCAGAATTTTCCTCCTAGACTGGCTGTCAACTAAGTTAGCCCAATTTACCCTGCTATTTAACAAATATACCTTTAGTATCTGCCCTGTAGCTATGGTTTGGAATTCATTCTCATAGACTGGCTTCCAACCAATGTTAGAGAGGCCAGTCTATCCTGCTATTTAACTCTGAAAATACAAGTGATGGATTCATTCCTTTCCCAAGAGTGTTAGTGCAAAAGATGTGGATTAGTTTGACTCAGCTCGCTAATTCCCCCTACCCTGTCTCTAACTATTATGCTACACGTAACTCCTAAAGTATGACATAAGTTAATAAGCATTGGCGATCAAATTCAAGTTCTTGTCATTTCTCTGTTGAAAACTTGTCTAATTTCTCTGAATCGTTTTGATTGGTTGAGCAATCTGATTGATTTTAACAAATTAAACTTATCAAAAGAGGCAAGAGAAATTTAAAGCAAAATAGTTAAACTTTTATGAGTGAATGTCCAGATAATCGTAAAATGATTATATTTTTTTCGAATGTAAATATACAACGGGGCTCTCTTTCAGCCTTTCACTGACTGGACAATGAACCCTCATGTTGCGTCTCTATTCTCTTTCGCCTCGGTGTGCACCAAAAACTCGATTGATATTTACTTTGCGGGTTATTGAAAGCCGAAACATATTTCAGATTGCTCCAAAATCTGAGAAATTCCTGCTGTATGCTCGCAGGAAAATCTTACTTATTATAAAACGCAGATTGTGTGTGTGTGTGTGTGTGTGTGTGTGTGTGTGTGTGTACGTTTATATATTGGATTGGAATTCCTACATTTTTCAACTGATTTCAACAAAACTTCACAGGACTACGTAAAATTACCATGCGGTGGTTCTGACAGCGCCAAAAATTGGAAAAACACAATTGTTTTTGCACAAAATCAATTTGAAAACACGATTAAGTCGCCAGAATGAAAGGGAGACAACTCATATCGAGTTATACTTATTATAAAACCCAGGTTGTTTGTGTGTGTGTGTGTGTGTCTGTGTGTGTGTGTTCATTTATATATGGGATCGGATTTCCTACATTTTTCAACCGATTTCAACAAAACTTCACTTTTTTGGCAGGTAGTGTTTCTTATTGTCTTGCATACTTTTTTCTTTATTTTTACATTCAGAATGCTTTAAAAATTCCATTTACAAGACAATTGTTTATAATAAAATTCTATTCAATCGATAGACTCATAACGATTGAAAACAATGTTTTCGTTTGGGTTTGACCAATTCGTTAAAAAAAAAAAAACCCAAAAAAACAAAAAAAATAAAAACTAATTAAGACATGCGTGTACGTCAACCTTAAACAATAATCTTTGTCAATTTTATTTTTCAGTCTTTATGATGGTCGATACTTGATCTATCTCTTACTGTTACATCCCCGGGCTCTACTGCTAGTAAAAGATATTAACAAATACCATTATGAGAAATGAAGACTCGAGGTCTGATTTTCAAATTATTTCGTTATCTCAGGGATTCTTTTGCACAATGTGAGTGGATAAGAGGGTAACGCTTTGTCTAACTTCTGACATTTCAGACTAGCAGATCAGTTTTTCCCCCTCAACTGGCGAAAGATTTTCTTTTCTTTTACCCTTCTCTGTGCCCCTCTACATAATGACGTATGGCTGCATCTTGAGCCATGCTGGATCTACTTTGACAGGAAGTTCTTCAATTGCAAGTGTGACCATTAATATAAGCCTGTGACTAAAAGTCCGTAATGTTTGGGTTGTTGTCACTTGTCCCTAAAAGTTTTTATTTATTTACCTATTATTTTATTCATTTTTGGCCATTGATCAAGTGTATGTCTGCTTTTGAAGACCTCCTATCTCACAGATTTTATCGCTGGCCATAAAGCAAGAAACAACTAAGAATGAGATAAAATCACACACCATCTCCTTCTATGTGGTTGTCCTAATATTTGTCTTTTCACTTCTCAAGAAAAAAAAATGTATTAACTCAGCTTCATAATGTTTAGGTCTTATTCCAATTCTTTTTAAAACAATAAACATTGCCGAGGATTGAAGGTAGTTAAAAAAGCGGTGATATAGGGAGAAAAAAAAATCCTTTTGACACAACGTTTTATTGCGAGTACTCAAGTCTATGTTTGCCGCCACATCTTTATCTTCCTTTTAAGATATCTGGTTTAGTAGGCAGAGAAAGTTTTGGCCCAACCTCTTTCGCAGTCTAACCAAGCGGTTTTTTTGGGGGGGGTTCTTGGTCGGACTGAAAACTTTTCAGCATCTCCTCAAATCAGAAATCTCAACACAACTAACCCAATAATCATTTTTTCTGAAATTATAACCACACGATGGGATTAAAGAGGTAAGAAAAATAAATGAGAAACCCATATGTTTTTCTTTAGAAATAACCAGGGATTAGAGACAGGCACTTGAACATTGGAGAAGTTCATTGAAAAAAGATTTTTTATAAGTACCTGATGCGGTAATTAACTAAACCGATGCCAAGATGGGTTATAAAATGTACTATCGGAAGCAAAACTTAGAACTGACTAAATTTTAGTAAGTTTAGTTTAGTACTGCATAAAGCCAAATAGAGTAGAAAGATTGATCATGGACAGCTTTCAGTTAAAGTGCACTCTAATTTGAAAAGAAACGTGGCACCGTGGAGGAAAAAAAAACTGATACTTTTTTGCAAAATATGTGTAACTGAGAAAATACTGACACATAACACTTTACATGCAGACTATTGTCCTCATCTTTGTTGTTGCTATCACGTTCTTTGCTTTCTCTGGCTTTCATTATGTGTATTCTTATCCAGGTAACTTAAATTGAATTTCGGAATGAACCCTTTATTTAATCTACAAGGGTAGACTGTTCTCTAAGGATATCTTAGTTATTGCATGCGCTGTTTCCACAGAGTCCAAGTACACACCGCCTTGCCCAGGAATTGAACTCACGATTTCTATGTCACCAAATTCACGAATCAACACTTTAATCCCCTAATCTATTGTCCCACGGGACAATTCTCTGTGGACAACTTGGAGCCTTAAATCTAACTTGACTTTTCTCTTTTGATATATTCCTGTTGGACAATTTTTAACACTTTCACTGCTGCATTGTTATAGCATTGTTGCCTGGCTGTGCTGGCCCGTCTTGGTAAAAAATAGGAAATTGTCATTTACTGGAAATAAATGACTATAAAGACAATAACGGCAGTTTCTCAGGGGGTACCATCATTTTGGTTTTGATCAGATATTCTGCAAAACAGACTAAGCTGAATGATACTCGCAATATAAGATGAAAATACAGAAAACTTGGAGCTTCGTGCCTGAAAAAAGAAATTAGACACCCCTAGACATAGACAATGGAATAAGCAGTCTACCCCCGTAGATTAAATAAAGGGGTTCAGTTCATAATTCTCTGTAGGCTACCAAGATTGACATGTGACGAAGGCTAACGGGTACAATGACTTAAACGTTACGATAACAACAACAAAGATGAGGACAATAGTCCGCATATAAATAATAACTTTTCATCTCAGAAATTTCACCATTACCATTCATATATATATATATATATATATATATATATATATATATATGAATGGTAATGGTAATACTCGTTTTGGAAAACCTCGGTTGACTCAACTTGTAATATAACAAATTGATGTCCGAGGAAAAAATTGGAAATAAAAAAAGAAAGAACCAAGAACATAAAACTGTACGAATCCTCTCATCAAGTGCTTGAGCTCCAAGTCCAAAGAAAAAAAAACCCAAAACGAGTAAAAGACTAAACGTATAGTGCTCAGTATACTAAGTAGAGCAAAAACTAACCCTGAAGATCTGTTTAGGTGAAACCTAGGTAGGTTTACCTGGCTCCTTAATATATATATATACACACACAGCAACCTTTCTTTTAAACATCTTTTGTTAAATATGACAGACAAGGGAAATCTCATTTTTTTTTTTAGTTTTCCCAGAGTTCTTATATTTTTGTGTTTGCTGGAAGTAAGGGAGTGCAAAAATTGTCCATATTGTTCATTGTCCCAAGTGCTTTCAGTTACTTCTTTAGCCATTTTTATGTTTTTTTTTTGGGGGGGGTGTTGTTAATTTCTCTTCATGTTTTGACTGTTTAAGATGTATTTTTTGTTGTTTTGAATACTAATAGGAGCATTTATTCCAAGCCTTCCCATATGGATCGTGGCTGGAATTCAAGTAAGCGTCTTTCTATTGTTTTAAAAACTTTGAACACACCATTTTCACTGTTAAATAAGGTGAGGTTGATAGTAGAAGAGGGATGTTTAATATACAGGGCTTCTCTTATAGCGAGATGTTTCTGGCAACGTGGTTTACATAGAATTTTAGTGTTTTCGACCAGAATTTTTCTTAAGGGTCCTTATAAATTGTAGATAAATCGATGTTAACTATATATATATATATATATATATATATATTATATATAGTTATGGTAATTTATCCACGCACGCATGGCATCTCCCAGCTAAAGTAGGAACAGGTACTGCCTTTTGGAGACCGAACATTCTTGCTGTAACACTTGTTTGTATTACTGTTTCTGTTAATATATTTGTTTAACTTAATTCCTCTCTTGTGTCTTTATTTCTGGCCCTAACAAGGTCACAACCTTATATATATATATATATATATATATATATGTGTGTGTGTGTGTGTGTGTGTGTGTGTGTGTGTGTGTAAGCAAATATATGGATATAGATCTGACAGTATGAAGAAAAATATACTGAAAAAAAACAAACAAAAATCCTAATATGTGATTATGCTGTTTTAATGTTTAATGTCAACATCGGATGTGACGACGACGTGATCATATTTAAACGGAATGCTGATCTTATAAAAGATTTCAGTTATCTGTTTGGATTGGTATTGCTTTTATGTCGAATTGTATATAGTCTATGTTAATTATGTTTTTATGAATATGTCCTGAAGATGGTTTATTAGACCGAAACGTCCGACGTTGACATTAAAACAGCATAATCGCATATTAGGTTTTTTGTTTGTTTTTTCAGTATATATTTTTCTTCATATATATATATATATATATATATATATATATATATATATATAGATAAACAGCAGGAATATAAGTTTCAAAAAGATGTATGTATACAGCAGCAGAAATGATGAGCGTAGAACATGAAGACTTATCATCTTGTTGATTAAAAACAGTTTCTGCATGATAATTGGGAATGTGGCTTCCTTTGGGTCAACAAACTTACTCTCTATCTTCTGAAAACATCAACCCTAAACTTGAGTAATGTTCTTAAATAGCCTCACCAGATCGAGATTTTCATATGTATGTCATGCACAACAGTAAAAATGTTCAGAAATATCTAAACTGCCAGCTGTTTACAACTACTTTGTAATATCAATGATTAAAACAGGCATTAAGCGAGTGAAGCCTGAGGGTCTTGGCAAAGATCAACCTTCTTTGAACATTGTGACTCTGTAGCAGCAATCCACAAAGAACTGTACCAAATAACAAAAACCATGTTATTTGAAGACTTTCAGCAGCAGGAACAACTAAAATGGATAGCACGTGTAACTTTTAGAGAAAATAACGATATAGTCAAGATGTTGATATTCCAAACTGGAAAATTTTTTAAAAAATTTTAAGACCACACCCAGGAAGTACCTCTCCTTTGTGAGGTGTGTACTGGATTTATTGCCTTGCACCCGAGATGTCCACAGAAGGGGAAGTGCTAAGGAAGGTTGGGCAATTTTTCCATGGTATTGCCATTAAACCCACAAAGTTGTGTTACATTCGGTAGTGACATAGGCATTCTGATCAGTCAATGAAACCACTGATATAATTATTACAAATGTATTCAGCTTGTAGGTTCTTATTTCACAACCTGGAACTGATGCAGTTTTTATATAACCAGGGCCACAGTATTTTTCATGATGGAATATATTTACTTTATTTGGACTATTGTTCTCATCTTTGTTGCCATATTTATGTTTTGGCCGTTGTACAGGTGGTTGAAATGTTGAACTGAACCCTTTGAGTCTTGACACCAGAATTTCCATTGATTACATCAATGAGTGAATATATATATATATATATATATATATATTTCCAAAAAAAGTTTCAAAAAAAAATATTTGCCCATTTAATAATTATAAAATTAAAAAAAAAAAAAATTTCATACAGCAACGTTAAAATTTGACTAAATGGTGTCACAACATCCAATGTCAGCTGCGTCTGCATATACACCTGACTAGCTATGTGCACAGGTTTGTTTAATTGGCCATAATTGAATTCAACAGGGAATAACAATTGATTTAAGATTTTCTGGTTGGGACAGCCAAAGGAAAACAGATGTTTATCTCCCTAATTGCTTACTGGTCAATTTCACTCAGGTAAGTGACTAATGAGTAGCTGGCCAACTTACAGCTGGACCCTCTTCTTCCTGCTTATATGGATATCTGAAAGGGGGGGTTCTTCTACCCATTCAGCTTTTTGGGTGGTCAACTTCTTCAAATGACTACATTTATGATTATCTAAAAATCATTAGCATTTTGTTTACCACTTCACAAGGCAGTTGGAGACAAAAGTCCCAAAACACACCAATTTGTGGACTCAAGAGATTGAAGACAAGTTTCCTGAAAGCTTTGGGTACTTGAATTGATTCAAAAGAAAAGGAATCAATCTACTTATCTCTTAATGTGAGAAGTCATTGTTACAGCAGAAAGATGTTAAAAATACATATTCAAATTAACAAATTTAAGCTGCTTGAATGTATCTGGTTTTTCAGAGAGAAAACATGCTGTGTTGGGCTCTTGCTTAATTTTTGAATTTCAAACATTTGGTACATTTCAATTTGTGAGAAAAATGGTAGTGTCTTTTTTTTCTCTCCATCTAAAGACCAACAAAAGGGTTTCCTCTCCAGGTGTAATTGGAACCTACCAGTAAATCATTTGGGGGTGGGAGATGGGGCATGGAGCTAAACAGCTGCTGCAGGAACCCAGGTGCCCCTGATCCAAACAAACAAACAATGAAGAAATCTGATGACCACCAGATGAGAATTTAAAGTAACCTCAGTCCTCCACCCTGCATCAAGGAAAAGCGTTTGGCTAGAGTGCTTGTTTGAGTTACTAATATTGCTTCAAAAATTGTCATTTCTTTTCAGAAGTTTTTTTTTCCTTTTCTTCATTTCGTTTCCTGAGGATGTTCTGCAGCATTTTAATTTTTTTTGTAAGGCAGTTTTCATTTTCATTGATAATTTTTGCATGTTATTGGATATTATTTGGCACAATGCGCTTAATTTGTGTAATTCATTCATTTTTGTGTGTTAATAAATTTATTGTCTGCTTTTAAACCTTGTGTCATATGTTTGTTGTGTACCCATATAAATTAAATGGGGAAAAAAAAAAAAAAAAAAAGAAACCTGCACACAAGTAAAGAATTCAACAAGTCACTTAAATATCTTGGTACAGACTTTATTTAGCAATACGGTCATAGAATTACATTTGAATCTTGATTATTAGTGAAGATTGGCAACATTCACTTGGCTCTGAGCTTCATGTCTGATGTCTTGCAGTTGAGCCAATACTTGAACTGTGCCACACGAAGCTTACACCAGAGTTTGGCGTTAGACAGAGCCAGGATTTGAGCAGCATTCAGAGCTGCCATTTCCGGATTGATAATAGTTGAACATCCAAGTCCTACAGCAAAGTAAATAAGTTTTAATCATGTGAAGGGGGAAAAAAAAAAAAAAGTATTGAAGCAGTAAAGAATTCATGCAAACAAGTTTTGTAAAATTTATAATTTCTTTCATCCAATCATTAACTGTTTTTCCAATTTTCTTCAAGTAGTTTTGATTGCCTCCATCATTATCAAAAACAGTGTTGTCAAAGTGGAAGACAAGATTTTGTTACATCCTGGCATTTTAATTTTAAGAGCACGAGAAATAGAATCTGTTCAAAGTAACATTCACAACAATTAAAACAAGACAAGTATTCAACACTCGCTTTTTCCATTTAATCACTAGACAACATTTTGAAATGATTCCATTTTCAGCACTGTAAAAGCTGGAACAAACAAATGTCCTGGTACAATTTCCTAACTACAGATTTTAATTTATAGCTTTTTTTTTTTTTTTTTTTTTTTTTTAAGAACAGGTTGCATTGGATAATTTTATATTTGACAAATTTAAGTAGTTCTGGTCATCTGATATCTTTCCATTTACTATTTAAATAGAATGTGCACCAGTCTGTACTTTTGATAGAACAGGCTAACAAATTTTAAGTCTAATTCAGAATTACCATATATACTTGCATATCATGCAACCTTTGAAGACCTAATTTGATTACAGTAAATGGATATATAGTTTTGTCAAAAACATAGCCAGGGCCAGCAGTACATACAATGCAATTCGCTTAAAATTAGCTTCAAAGTCACTTGATATGTGAGTATATACAGTATATGGAATATTCCCATGTTAGAGTTCAGTAAAGTACATTAAATGATCCAAGTCAAAGATCCAGAACTTAGTGGCCTAAAAATATTAAAACCATACAATCTCATTTTTGAAATTGAGAATGATCCTCAGACTAAAAAGAATCAAAACAAATTTTAACCTTATTTTTATGGAACAATAATCCAATGATATATTAAAACTTCCAGTAACCTTGTCAAAGGATTAATAATTTTATAATAAAAAGAATCAACATCACCACTGGGTGAATGGAAATTATTGCAATATATAACAATGACAAGCAAATTATCCTACTCCATGAATTGATTGCAAAAGAAAAAAGTGCGGGCACATACCGGAAGGCATTCTCAGGGAGGACCAGAGATCCTCTTGTTCCCAGCTGGAGCTCAAAGGTGGACAGTTAATAACTGGACAAGTGGTGTTGCCAGCCATGACAGGCCCAAGACCATTGCTACGTCCAGCAACTGCAATGAACACTGTAGGAATTCCTATAGCTGCAAAAAAAAAAAAAAAAAAAAAAAAAAAAAAAAAAAAAAAAAAAAATCAGAAGTATTAGAGTAGTGGTTCCAACAATTTTTTGGGTGTGTGGGAGGAGGGGGGTCCAATACTCTACCTAATCATCTCTAAAATCAAGCATTAGAGCTATAAAAAGAAAAAAGCTCATGCAACAGAACACCTGGAAGCCACTAGAATTAGTTATTGAACAAGGTGAGTGATACAAATGTTGTATTGATTGATTGGTTTTCTACAGCTTAACACCTTGCAGCTTATTTAAAGCCAGAAAATATTTTTAAAATTAAAAATTTTTTTTTTTTTTTTGCTCTTTGTAGATAATGGTTTCATCGATACAAATTTTACTAATTAACCCATAACTGAGGGAGCGGGGAGAGAAGCAGTAGATTCATAGCTTAGAATTTTAAAGAAATTATATGGATATAAAGTGGGGGACCAATTCTATATTACAATCAATATACCAACAAATTCTTCAGTTGGTAGCCAATGTTTCTATACACTTAGGTTTATTATTTACATTCACTGGAATCTAAGACATGCCTGCGTAGCTAATGAGTATTTCATCGATTAACAAGTCATAGAAAACAAATCAATCTTTTGCACGTTATTTAAACTGAAATTATAATGTGGATATAAAGAGGGGGATCAATTTTGCATTAGAATCAATATACAGACTGATCTCTCACTTTGTGGTCATGGTAGTTTCTATACATTTATATTTCAGAGAATGTAAATAAATCTAAAAGACATGCCTGTGGAGCTAATCAGTATTTCATTGATGGCTTATTCTATGGTTCATCAACTCTTTACAGGTTATTTAAAACCATAAAGTAATTTTCAGATTGTACCCCCCACCCCCGGGAGATAATGGTTTTAGTGATACAAACCTTACTAATTAGTCCATAGCTGGGGGAAGAAGAGGTGGATTAATACCTTTTCCAACGGTATTTGCGTATAAGTGAATATAACAAAAAAAAAACAAAAAAAAAAAAACAACTGAAATTGTAACTTGGTTTTCTGAGTAATAATTCCAAGCCATTAGTCATTACACCACTCAAACATCCAAGCTTGCAGGAACTTTGTATGTCCAAGTGTTTACCCATTTAGCTAGTGACCAAACTAGACATTGTGCAATCACCAGTGTTTCAATATGATTTTCCAAGACCGGCTTAGATGTGGCACAAGGCCGAAAGTATGGGGCACCCAGTGAGGATCGAACTCACCAGTGTTTCAATATATGGCCATAAGCTAAATGTTTTAAGTGGTGGTAGGAAATAAAAATCAAGAGGATAAATAAAAATTGACCCTCGACTTGAAGAGGTTAAGATTAGTGTTCAGAAAAGCATCCACCCAAAGTAATAGGAAGTACCACTTTAGTGGAACTTTCTCCTTACGGTTGGAATATGGAGGATTTAGATGGGTTATTTTACTGGCACACCAACCGTCATTTTGTGCCAAATCAGGTAGTTTTAAAATTCGTTCTTATTTTGTGTTTATTTTGCAGACAAATTTTTATAAAAAGGCATTATTATATAAGGGAGTGGATGTAATATGAAAGAAATGAAGCAGATTTGACTGAAATACCTTGACATGATTTAGTAGTCAAGGTCTGAACGTGTGAAACTAAAGAATGGAGCTCATCTGAACATTTGACATGGAAATAAAAGTAGCAAATGGCTTGCAATGTTGCTTCTTTGGCAAAGAGGCTACAGACAGGAGAATACGTCTTCCCTTATAAGATAGTGTAAAGGTCTGAACTGGTGGAACTAAAGAATGGAGCTCATTTGAACATTTGTCCTATAAATTGTAATTGGGTAGGCTTGTGATGTTGCGTCAGCAGGAGTGAAAAATAAGTCACTTTCCAAGAAGGCCATGTAAATGATTTTATACAAAGTTTAACTTTGGCACAAGGCCAAATATGTGAGGCATCAAAAAAGTAGTCTCGTCATCTGATAAATTCACAGAACAAGATGGGCATGTGACAGAGTGGTTAGAATGTTCACTTTCTGATGACAAGACCCAGGTTCAAATCTCATCAGGGTTGATTTATCAGGAAGGTAACATCTTGATATTATTGGTCTGTGGGAGGTGATCCCAGTATGTGAAATCTTTGGAAGGGGCCTGAAGTCCATGTTATGTTCAAGTGAAATTGGGTAGTTATAAATATTTGAGAGTCATCAATGATTGTGCTACGACAAAGTTACAAGTCTTCATAACCAAGGGTTTGAGAATACTTGTCTTGTTCAGATTGTGGATCATGCCAGATCATTCACTCTCCCAAAGACTGTAATTATGGCATGCTCAGCATAGTTGGGAGGTATCAATGCTTCATAATTCTGGTGGATACCCAAAACCCAGACAAAAGCAATTCTTGTCAGAAGGCCACTCCCTTGAGACACTCCAGCCAATCTCCATCCATTCTGTAACACCTTGCTGTAGCCCAGTAACTAGTTTCAAAAGTCATTATCACTACTGTTTCTCTTTGAATCTTTCAGCCATATAATTAGGTGTTTGTAAATATTGCCTTACCTTATTGATGGGTTAAATGTTTACTAGTTTTAATCTGCAAAAATTTCATGGTTTTTCTATTTTAATATTCTGATGAATGTTAAGTTAATGATTGAGCAAACTCATGGCTGGTTCTAAGGAAAAATATTTGTAGAGCTTCCCCTATCACATCATTAAATACTTCAAGAAAATATTGCAATAATAAAATTATGAATGCTGGTCATTATTTTAAGTGGGTAAAAATGAAAAGTAAAACACCTCTTTTCTCCCTTCTTTCATTCAATTGTTTTCTCACTGAAACTGGGTAGCACCCTTCCCCAATTTCAAAGAGATCAAAATGGAATAGTCCATTATGAGGTATTGGCAGGGTGTAATGGTCGTGCAAACCAAAGAGGGGGACAAGCACAACTAATAGGATTTTGCACTGATCAAGTATAAACAAGTTTTCTGAATGCTAGCAAAAATTTACTCCAGATAGAGTTTGTCTCCTTACCTTCATATTCAGCCAACAGAGAGAGCGAGAGATTGGTGCATTTATGTGCTGAAACAACCCTCAGTTCGCAATGAATTGACCACTTATCCAAAGCATCTTTAATTTTTTGACAATGTGCAACATCGGTTCCAGAACCCATGACAACAATCACTTGACATTACAACCAGCAATTATGAAAAAAAAATAAACAAACATTTTTGACAAGAGATAAGAAAAAGAATGTTTTAAAAGAACAGAGACAGACACTAAACTTGACATGGGTACAAGTAAACAGAGACAGGCACTAACTGAAAAAGAAAAGTAAAAGAACAAACATTAATACAGGCACTAAAGAAGAATAAGTAAAAGAGAATGCACTAAAGAAGAAGTGGGTACAAGTAAACAGAGACAGACACTAAAGAAGAAGTGGGTACAAGTAAACAGAGACAGGCACTAAAGAAGAAGTGGGTACAAGTAAACAGAGACAGGCACTAAAGAAGAAGTGGGTACAAGTAAACAGAGACAGGCACTAAAGAAGAAGTGGGTACAAGTAAACAGAGACAGGCACAAGTAAACAGACAG
Organism: Acanthosepion pharaonis; assembly: GCA_903632075.3. Taxonomy (NCBI): domain Eukaryota; kingdom Metazoa; phylum Mollusca; class Cephalopoda; order Sepiida; family Sepiidae; genus Acanthosepion; species Acanthosepion pharaonis. Next base: position 421,557 of record CAHIKZ030000637.1, read on the forward strand.
AGACAGGCACTAAAGAAGAAGTGGGTACAAGTAAACAAAGACACTAAAGAAGTTGGCACAAGCAATTTTCAAATCATTATCTCGTGCCTATGTTAACTCCACATCATTGATTATCCCTAAGGAATACTTTCATTTGAGGTTTTTCAACTTAACCTGTTAATGCCCAAAGTCCCATTTTTTTTGGAAGATGGGAATTAAATAGTTAATGTATAACCAGATTTCAGTGGCAATTAATGCATTAAATTGAGTATACCCCTTTTATGGAGCTTAAAAAAAAAAAATAAAATAAAGTGTTCGCTAACATAACACATGCACTATTACAAACTAAAGTGAGTAGTTTTGAATTAAAACTATTGGAAATAAATGCTGTTAATATCTACACTGTTTTAGCCAAACAGATTTCTGAGTGTTGATAAGGAAATCACCTGGTATATAATTGCCGAGAGAATTAATTTCATTTTAAATCTGCTATATCCATAATACCAGACTCTAAAGAATTACTTTTTCTAAATAAAGAATCAGGATTTTTGACAGTGTTAAAGTGTGGAGGAGGGAAAACAAAAAAAACAGAAACAACAACCTCACCACCTAGAAAAATATCCTGTGGCCCAAAGTAGAATTCTTTTATTGAGGAGGAAAGAAAGAAAGGTTGTGATTGGTCAAGATTGGTAGGGAAGTATGAATAATTGCCACATCTTGAGGCCTACTAAAATCAATCTGATCTTTATCAAGATTTTCTTTTTCAACAGATCATACAAAGAACATCAATTCTTTTCCAAGGGACTACAGCTACATCGTGTTGGAACACTGGTTCCTGTACAATCTCTAAGCTTGAATTTGCAGGAAATTGTCAATCAGAGAGCCGAGTTTTAATTCATAAGATTGAATTTGTATTCCCAAGGGTCAAAAATTAGTCCAACATCAGAAAATGCTGGGAACAGAAATCAAAAGTGTGATAAATCCACATCATAACTTGTAATGCACAACTTCACCCACAATGAGCTAAGAAATCCCGTGGTCCAAAGTCGCATTTTAAAAAAAGATTTTTCTTTTTTACTGGGGGGTAAGAAAGGTTGTAGAGACTGGTAGGTAAGTGTAAACAATTACCATATCTCAAAGCCTACAAAAGTCAACTGGATCTAGATTTGAATTTTCTGACTGTTGGCACAAAGAAAACTAATTCTTTTCAAAGAGAAAACTTTTCTTACCACAGAGATATATACAAGTAATGACTTTCTTTTTTTTCGCTTAAAATGTTATTTTTAGTGGATACACATTCGAGTAGATGCTTTTTTTTTTTTTTATTTAATTTTTATCTTTTTTTTTTATATTAAAACAATATATTTATTAACATCTACCACCAAGAATATTTGAGAAATCTTATTAAGAAAAAGTGTGCTGCCTAGAACAATTTGAACTTGCAGGCCTTCTTGGCCATAACAATTCCTGTTACCTTGTATACAGAACTTTGAGCACTTTCCAAGAGGGAAAAAAAAAAAAAAAAAAAAAAAAAATGGTGCTCAGACAGGGAAGAGGAAGGGTCTCTGGTAAAAGATGAGGCACAGAAGTTAATTACTCAAGTTTCCTGCATTAAGGATACTTTGATTAGCTTTTATCTTGGTCATATTGCAACTAAGCACCATTTATGAATTGCTCAAATATTACTTAAAATTAGAGTTTACATTTACAACATTAAATGAAATATGAATTTTTTTTTTTAATATTATATCTAAACCTTATTTGTTTTAATAAACAAAATTATTTTTTGTCAATTTCTGGTTAAAATCTTCAGCCATTAACAATGTTTATTATATTTTCTGTTTGTAAATTGTATCTGGGCACCTTGACATGGTGTAATGGTTAGCAGGCTCTGACTGAGTAGAGATTTTGTCCTTGTGCCACATCTAGCCCAAAAAAAAAAAAAAAAAAAAAAAAAAAAAAAAAAAAGACTAAATTGCAGATATACTGATCCTTGAGCTGCTCCATGTAGAAATAAATCCTATTATTTTTATGGGTACTGTATTAGTAAAAATATTGGCATCAATCAGTGGTTAAAAAAAAAGCAACCAACGAACCTTCACTTTTTCAGCAACCATCTGAAAGTTCTTTTTGACAGTTTCAATTCCTGCCTGAGTGACATCTGCCATGTCACGATAGACCTGTTTGTCAACCATAAGACGTTTATCACCTGATGGCCACAACCGCCAAGAATCGCTGTCAATAATATCTGCCAACACAATTTCACCTGTTGAGGAAAAAGGAAACAGAAAGTTAAGATTATGGTAGAGTTAAACTGAAAGTCTTTGAAGATCAGTAAAGATTAGTGACATTAGACATGGTCACTGCATCTCTTTGAATAAAGGGAGGTGGAAAGCTTTACAAAAAACTAATAAGTGAGAGTGCTGGAAAAATCCGAGGTGGAAGTAGGATTAGTTGAGAATCATGCAAACATACGGCAAATTAATAAATGAGAGTTGAAACTTTTTTTGTCCTTGGTATGACAGTAAACTAAATCTGGCAGCAAGGTCTGATCAGGAGGTTTTGAGGAGCATGGAATCACCTCTTAATTGTTGTTCCCAGGTCCACCCCGACACATGGTGGTAGCACATAGGGTCCCAAACAGTATAATAATAATAATTATTATAATAATAATAATAAAAAAAAACTTGACAAAAAAAAAAAAAAAAACCCTTTTTACAAAAATACATCAATTAAAAGGTGATCTAAAAACTGATCTCTTACAAATACATATTCTATTCATACAGTTCATAAGAATAGAATGTATCCTAAAAATCTTGTCAGTATTAAATAACACACTGAGGTTGACATGCCATAAAACAAAATAAACCAAACTATTTTCTCCTTATATAAAAATTCCAGCAGTTTATTGTGTGTATATATATATATATATATATATATATATATATATATATATATATATATATATATATATATATATATATATATAAACAATGTTTACAATTGTAATAATGAATAATGAAAGTAAATTTATACATTTTTGAGAATTTACAAAGAAACTGAAAATATTTTTATTCATAATTTATAAACATTTACTGAATTATTAAAATTTGTGAACTAAGGAAATTTTTATGTTTGAATCACTTTCTGGATCCAGTTTTTCAACCTTGGCCTGGACCACTTGTGCATTTTCCAGAACTTTCCTGCAGCGATTGTAAGCAGTTTTGAATGCAGTAAGAGTTGAACTACACCACTCCTTGTGATAAATATCGTAGTGGTTATAGTGAGCTATGGCTGCAGTGCATTCAGGGGCAAAGCAGAACTGGCTGTTTGGTTTTTACCAGATATTTTTTCTTTGTATATAAAACTATTCCACAAAGGGTTCATGCTGAGCGGAGGGCAGCAGTTTTGGAGGCAACTGTTTTGAAGTCCGAGAGAGAGGAGCTTCCACTATATAAAATCTAAAGTTGTCCCAGCCTGGCGTAGTGTACTGAAAAAAAATTTTATGGAACGGCAAATCAAGGAATGCCTTTGGTTTGGCTACAATATGGAGACTGAATACAGAATGGTCTGAGGTGTCCTCCCAGGAGAGGTGATATTGGGAGAGGGAGAATTTCTATAAGCAATATTCAGGGCAGGATGTGAGTTAGAGATTAAGCAGGTTTGCTCGATTTCCTGTTGCATCAGGGACATGGGTGGGCCTTTTGATGATCTGAGCTAGCATAGAAGTCTCTGCAATATCTGCCTCCTTCAATTTTGTTTGAGCTGACTAACCATTTTTTTTGTAGTGAATATTGAAGTCATCAGATATGAAAGCGAGCCGAGGGAAATTCAGTGAAGATACTATCAACCCTCTCAGGCTTGAAAATAAGCATCCCATTACCCTGAAGACAATAGAGTAAAAATGAATATGGTACTATGGGTAAGTACAATGCGGAAGCACATATACAGGAGATCAGGGTCCTAGTTTGTGTCCTTACCACAGGGAAACCCATCTTCAATGTAGGCAGCAAGCTTATGGCAATTTAGGTGGTCATGTTTGACTATTAGGAGATAGTAGCCTGGCATTGAGATTGAGTTATCAATACTCAATTCAGACAGAAATATAGGGTTGGGTTTGGATTCAAGATGGAGCTCCACCTTTGGACTGAGTAGTTAGATCCTAACTAGGAGTTAGGATACTTTCAGCCTAGTCCCACATCTTAGCTATGCTTAGAAAAATCATAACCCAGAGTTATAGTTACCTACATGGTAGCTTGCTCAAGTCACCCCTCACTTGACCTGGTCATTGGCTCACACCTAGATAAAACATTCAGTTCATTTGACAACTTTGTTCATCTTTCTTTGGCATACCCTTCTTTCACTTCTTGTAGGGTGGTCATGGAGAGTACTTGTGATTTTGTTACAGGGTCATTTCAGCTTCCTTATGATAGTCAACACATCTTTATGGCCATTGATGCAATTACTCTTCTGCACACCACTTCATTTTGTGACATGACCTGTGTAGGAAATACCAAGCTGATATCTGAAATCTCATCACTACAGTTCAGAGACCTGCTCTTAGAGTCCATGACTGGCATGTATACAGGAGACGGCCAACATGACAAAGGCAAACAATCTCAGAAGCCCAGGTTACATACAATGAAAATTGTAGTTTGCTCTTCTCACTGAGTAATTTTTTTTTTTTTTTATTGTTCAGGTAGACAATCAATGGAAGAAGGAAAAAAAAATAAGACAAAAAAAACATGGAACTAACCGCTTTCTGCAGTGACACCAAATTCAATTTTCATATCAATGAGAGCCCAGTTAGCTCCAGCCCAGGCTTTCTCCAATATTTCAAAAATGAGGAGAGTCATCTTTTCAATAATATCCACTTCATCAACACCAATTACAACATTCCCACACTTAAGCTTGGCTGAAATTAGCTGCTCACGACTCCATTGGGGATCATGGTTGGCATCATCCTACAGAGATGGAAAGGGAAAAAAGTCTTATGAAATAATTTTCATTATAGTTAGTCCACATTAATTAATCTAATAAATAAGATTTAATAGTTTTGCTGCCAATTGAAGAAGAAGGGGGGGGATAATAATAATAATAATAATAATAATAATAAAAAAAAAAAAAAAAAAAAAAAAATACAAATCTAATATTTGGGATTTATTAATAAACTTTATCAAGAAAAATCTTAAAATTTTTCCAGATTTTGATTATCCAACTATAACATCCCTTTTTACAAATAGGGAGACAAACAAAATGAGGAAATCCAAAAGTATATATGTGTGTATGTGTAGGGAATTTTATGTGATGCATTTCATCCTTTAGGACTTCATTGACATCAACATATGAGAGATGCTAGGAATTTTAAATTTAAGAAAAATTGTTTTGTGTATATAATTTAGCCAATTATTTTTTTTTCTTCTTTCTTTTCATCACTTTTGTTATCTCCCATATTGTGATAATAGGTCAGGCAAGAATGCTAAAACATTGCAAGAAACTTGACAAATTTACTGTGGATGATCTAATGATTAAAACACTTTCTAAACATTTTCAACTTAGTGAATAGTTTTCTCTCTGAATGGGAGTAGTACTTTTTAAATTCAAATTGTAGTCAGTCTTTACAGTGAGCAACAAATGAGATTTTTTTCCAATGTATTTTTTGTTGCATTCATTACAGGTAAGAGTAAAATTCCAAGTTTTAGTTTTTGTATTAAGTCTTTCGTTTTAGACAGTTATGACAAATTTTACATAGAGTTTAGATTATACTAAAAAAATTTAGAAAGTGCTTTAATTGCTAGTTCATCCACAGTAAATTTGCACCCAGGTTCTTATAAGGTTTCAATATTATAGGCAGATGTATTTTTACAAGGTAGGATATTTAACAAACATAATTGAAATAAAAAATCTAAAAGAAAATCATATACCCAAAACATTAAAAATAATTTTTTAAATTTGTCAAATCTAAATTTCTCAGTGTCTTGTGCACATATGTACTTGCATCAACCTAAACATTACTTGAAATCCCAAAGGATGAAATGCATCAGACAACAAACAAAACCAAACCAACAAACAAAAACAAATGGGAGCAGTAATTTGCAAGCAATTGAATTTTTTTTTTTTTTTAAATCTTTGTAAAACGGAGACCCCCCCCCCGGCAAAAAAGCCAAACAAAAAACACTGGGTTTTGGTAAGCATGATTAAATATACCAAGTGACATTTTAAAAAAAGGTCTATGCTTACTCAGCCCTGAATTAATTACCTTGAAGAAGGTTTCCAGTTTGAGAGGAGCAAAACGATGTCCTTCTTCAATCCCGGGATGTCTCCTGAGAAAGGATCCAGTAGCCACTCTTCTGATTACCCATTCAATTGGGATCATATGACAATGGAGAGCATGGAAAGTATCATTGGACCATTTCCCAATGAAATGTGTAGCAATGCCTTGGAAGATAAAAAAAATGAAAAAGTTTTGTCAAAGAAAGAAAGAAAGAAAGAAAGACTTAAATGGCAAAAGAATTAAGTAATTGACATGCAGGAGACATACTTTTGAATGCCAATTTAAGTTAAGCACTAATCTTCAAGATCAGTGTAACTACCCCCTTACCTAATTGAAAGGCATTTGATAAATATTAAAAATTGATGAAAAGTTACCTGCATCATTCAGAATTTGCATGAGTTGGGCATTTGTTTCATTGGAGATGACAGCTTTGCCTTCCATGTCATGGGCTCGTGCACCATCACCAGCAGTGATCCTGTCCTTAGATTTTATAGACACACATCCTTTATATTCAGGCAAGTCATATACAATCTTTGTTTTACCCTCAATAAGGACATCACCCAGTTGGATTTCTGTGAAAAGAGTAAAAAAATTGAACTTAAAAATTTTCAGTCTTGCAATTTTATAAGACTGAGGACAGGATGAGAATGTAACAGCTATCAGTATGGAAAGTTAAAAACATTCAGTCAATTTAAAAGTTTTTGAAATACAGTGAATTCTTTTGCTTATTAGAAATTAAGTTTAATGTATTAGCTTGAAATTAAGAGTAAAATAAGAGCTTCAAGAAAGATTTCACAAATGAGACATTATTTTTCAAAATTCTGTTTTATAAAAAATAAAAATAAAGTGTTCGCTTGTTATAAAGACTGAAGAACAATAAACATTTCAACACTTGACATAAGAAAGGCTGATATTGGTATAAAAATCACTACTCTAAAAAAAAAAAAAAAAAAAAAAAAAACAAACTTCTGTACTATTTTAAACTAAGTAAAATCAGATTAATTATACTTTAAATCAGCCAATATTCAATATTCTCAAAATAAAGAAAATTGCATTGCAATGAAAAATGGCTTTGGAAGAAAAAAAGCAAAATTCACCTGAGCAAGTGTCTACAATAGGGATTATCTAGTCGCCCAAGTAGACAGGTATCCTTGGATACGAGTGGCCAAGCCATTGTGTTTGAGTGAATCCAGCAGAGAATTTTATTAAAAAGTTTTAATCACCAAAATGTCAGGACGCCGTCACACACTTAAATAACACCATTGAAAGCACATGGTCAGTGGTAAGAGAATTTACCTAATAAGACTTCAAATCTTATTTGAAATCAGAAAACGTTAGCAGTTGCAATAGTGAGAGAAAGATGTACCACTTAAGTTTAAATATCAAAGTATCAGGTGTGACAGCACATTTAATTTTAAGTTTTAAAATTAAGAGAGAAAGAAGAGAACTAATTGAGTCAATGTTTAATGGCGCACATATCTGTCTCATGTCCATGCATAATAAATATAGGTTATAAGAAATAGTATTAAGTCTCACAACTTTTCAAATTTTTTTTTTTTTTTATTAAGCATTTCACCCCATGCAAACTAGCATGTAAGGGGTTACAGAGAGTTGAAGTGTGAGGAAATAGGAGTGATAGAGGAAAGGATGAAGAGAAGGAGAGGGGAGAGGGGATAGTTCAAGGCATCTGAGATATAGATTGATATTACATTTGAATAGTTGGAGATTATAGCTATCAAAAAAACATCTGCTGAAAGAACTTTCAAAAGTTGAAAAGTTGTCGATTGTATTCGAACAAACAAACAGGTAATATGTATCACATTTGCTGCTTGACACATTATGAGAGAGTATATTTTTTTTTTATATATATCAAGGATAATATTGGGAAAAATGTATGAAAAATTAGACAAATTTTCTTGTGGCACATTCCATCCTTTAAGAAAATAAGAAATTTAGTCTGATGAAGTTGTAAAAGACGAATCGAGCCACAAGAAAAGTTTCCACTTTTTTTTTCCTGAGAGAGAGAGAAGAGGGGGCAGAGGGGGGCAGAGGGAGAGAGAGAGGGAGAGAGAGAGAGAGAGAGGGGAGAGGGAGAGAGAGAGAGAGGGGGCAGAGAGAGAGAGGGCAGAGAGAGAGAGAGAGAGAGGGCAGAGAGAGAGAGAGAGGGGCAGAGAGAGAGAGAGAGAGAGGGGCAGAGAGAGAGAGAGGGGCAGAGAAAAAAAAGGGGGTATTGATGTTTAAATAAGAAAGCCCAGTAAAATTACCCAGTATTAATGGGAATATGGATATTCTGCTCCCCCCACCCTATTTGGGAGCAGGAAACAAACAGAAAAGGAAAATAAAATAAAAGGTCTTTGTTAAAAATGAAAAGCCTTGTTTGGGACAGGCAGGTTAAACATAATTAGAGCAATTCTACCAATGTCTACTGATATGAATTTGAAAGAGTAGTTTTTCTTTGAAAATTGGGTTACATTCATCACTACTCGTCCACACAGTAGGGAGAGGGAGCCTTATATGCAATTCCTTCTTTATTGTTGCTTTTTTATGCCGTTCAACCATGAAAGCAAATAGTGAATATGTACTGATGACGTGGTACGTGAATGGAATGTAGCCTTCATGGTTAAACAGGAGGTGACATCCATGTTAAGAGTTTGTTTTGTTTAGTTTTTTTTTTTTGTTTTTAATTATATATATATATATATATATATATATATATATATATATATATATATATAGAGAGAGAGAGTTATGTTTACCCTATACAAAAGGGCCCAAGATTCATTCAAGGTAGAGTTAAGGAGGTTGCTGTAAAAGTGGTAAGAATAAGAGGCACAGTTTGAGGAGATGTGAAAAAGAATTATCAACCCTAAATGTGAAGATTGCGTGGTTGGGAAAGCCTTCTGTTTGGAGTAAACCCCCACAAAATAGCTGCTTATGAGATGAAGCTCTTTGTGCAGAACTAAGGGAAGGAAAAAAAAAAAAAAGGGGGGGGGTTATCTATATGGCATGGTGGGTCTGAGGTGGAGGGTTTGAGAATTGGTTTTAACTAAGGAATTTAGTTCAAAGATATTGGATAAGAGATCAAGTTTAATCAGGAAAAACTTACGTACATTACCAATTACTTTTTCTAAACGGTCGGAGAATGTGGCAACCCGAGTGCTGTTGTGTTAAAAAAATGTAAATGAGGGAATGTATTAACCTTAAATGCCATACCCTTCCAGGACATAGATGATCATGGATGATTTTTCACTTTTCCCTTTTTATTATCTGTGTGAATTGCCATGATTTCTTGGGAAAGAAAGAAAAGTAATTTCCCCAGTTGCCTCCGATTTTGTATCCAGAGTAAACTTCTCCTAGACTGGCTGTCATTTGCCATTCAAAGCTAAATAGCTCAGTCTACCCAGTTATTTAACCCAGAGCTAGGATGGGGTGGTAAGAGATGGGAATTTGTAGAAAAAAATAAATAAATAAATGATGCAGCAAACGAGGCCAACATTTGAAGTGTATGCCGATACATCTTTAGAACTAAAAAGAAAGTTAATTACATAAAGAGAAGTCAATGTACACCAAGAAGTGTTTTTTTATGGAATCCCCAAACTTCTCTTGTTGACACCTCCCATTGTATTCATAGGTGAAAGACAAAAAAAAAAAAAAAAAAAAAATCTATAAGCAAAAAGTGACAGCATAAGTCTAGAATCGAGGCCATAATTCGCATGGGCAGAAATTGAGAGTTAAAACATGAAACCAGCTATTCTTATAGATAGAATATGAACTGGAAATTTTGTTCTTCCTACAGCCGGTATTTTAGTACATCTCCAAACATCCATCAGAACAACTTTTGGATACCAAGGTCATATTGCATTTACTGTCAGCAACAAAAGTTCTTTTCACTACAATTAACTAGTTTTCTTTCAAAAAGTTTTAAAAGTCTTCATGTGTTAGTTCTTCCAAAGTTAGCGTGTGAATCTTATGTCCCCGATTCTAGAATGTAGCTAGAGATCCTTAAGAAAGAGAAAAAAATACTTTTGCAGCAAATGGCTAATTATTTTCGACAAGGACAAGTTCTAAGTCATTTAATTTTTTATGCAGACGATAAATAGAGAATAAAGGTTTGCAATCTAATTTTCATTTTGTTTTTTTTACGATCCCTTGAACTAATGCGTAAGCATGCGATAAAATGGCAGACCGACTTGTGGGTGATACTGTTGCACAATCGAACATTTTTCACGTCGTTATTTTCCTCCCAAACATCACCCCCTCCAAAAATATTCAAGTCTTTAAATAAAGGGTTTTACTCATTCCCCACCTCCCCCCAGTTGCAGTGTGATCTGACCCCTAAATGGAGGAATCTTTTTAAGCGTTAACGAGAAAAAGAAATTCTAGGTACTTTGTTCGCATAAGGCAGGAATTTGATCTTTAATTTTAAACCAAATGTAGATTGTCGATGGGTTAATGTAAGCAATCCCTTTTATTCCCTTCCACCACGAAAAATTTTCATTTCGGGTTTAAGTTGCTAAAATACGAGAGGACATTTTGCTAAAAAATCTATCAAGAGTTGATTATTTAGAAACACCGCAGCCCCAAAGAAACTCTCTGTGTGTGTGTGTGTGTGTGTGTATATAAAGTTTATTTAACAGGTTTACAATTAAAGTGTAAAATATTACAGGGGAAATTAAAACATGTTCTCAGCTATATCGATTCTTGGATATGGTTCATCAGCAAAGCTGTATGCCTTCATGTAGTATGCGTAACGTGGTAAAAGCGATATCGACAAATGTTTGTAGTTTTTTTTTAAACAAAATGCCTACTACTTTGAATGCATGGTCGTTCCAGGTCGAATTGAATGAAATTAGCTACACTTATATGAGGAACGAAAATAATCAAGCCATTGATGTTATTATTAGCACATCCCTCTTAACGCCGAAAGTAAATTTCCATTTATACTTAATAAGATTTATCTTCAAACCATTAATGGTTAAGAAATAAACACTTTAGTTTAACTTTAAAATTTTAGTGAGTATGAGGAATTTGTTATGGTTGGTTAATTGTTAAGACCAGCAAATGTCAAAAAGCTTGTTCGATTTAACTATTTTATGCCATTATGTCCATCCGTAGGCAGCAGAGTGCACCATTAATTGTGGCTGTTTGAAAAGATTTTTCTGAAAGGTTGACTTGCAAGTATAAAATGTCAAATAAAATTGTGCTTTTAAACAATTTTTTTTTTCTCCTAAAGTAGGATGCGGGAGAAAGAAAGCAAATTTGTTTCCTGTCAGACGAAATTAGTGTTGAGGGGGAAAAAAATTCAATTTACTTAGAAACAGGGTTAGTAGCAGTTAATGTCCGAATCAGAAATCGACATTGTTCAGCCACATAATAAAAAAAAAAAAGAGCAACAATTGTCGGGTTTGATCAGTTTAGTTTCGAGAAGTTAATGTACAATTACATTCGTGAAATAGATTAGGAATCCGATTAAAAAGCAAGCATCTTCATATCTAGATCTTTGCTTTCTGCTATTTATGTAATCGTTAGCATGTGAAAACTAAAAAGTTACAGTGTCACATGGAGCATAACATACAACATGGGTAATAATGGCTTTTTATCGGACAGGAAAAATGTCAGACAACGATTATAGTTCGTTTTAGAGTTTTTTTTCTTTTTTTGCATACCAAACAGATTTGTCCCAGTTTTAAGATATAAAATTTAAGGAAAATCATGAACCTTCCGTCGATGGTAAAAGTAAAAAAAAAAGTTCATAATATGAGTCTCGTTCAAAAAGATTAAATCTTCTTATGTAAGAGGAGACAGTCATTAGCATATTAAAAAAAAGAATCCTTTTGGAATGCTAAAATCGACTAAATTCTGGTGTTTATTGTTCACGAATGCCTTTTTTGTTTTAAAAAAAAAAAAAAAAAAAAAAAGTCTAATTTTTAAAAAGTTAAACTTTCACTTCGAGGGAGAAGTATCAGTTTTTGTTGGGATTTTCTTCGTGTATCACGACTTTAAAACGGAGAAATATTTAACGACTTCAAAGACTGAAGCTTAATTTAATACTGTTTAAGTCTGAAGTTTAAAAAAAAAAAAAAAAAAAAAAAAGGCATCATAAAGGGGGAAATGCCATGTAAAAAAATATATCAGTAGAAAACAGATATTGGTTTTAAAATTTGTAAAAAAAAAAAAAATGTAAACATTTTAAATTTGAAATTTAAGTTTTTTTAAACCATATCTGTTTATTATAGCCACTTATTTTTCTAACGTAAAGACTAAAGACGTTATATTTTTAAGTTATGTAACAACCTTCTTTCTTTACTAATTAAAAAAGAGTGGGGTGGGGAGAGAAAATTGAAAGTACAAAATAAAATTAAGAATTTATTTTTTAAACTTGCTTTTTGTTATATCAGTCTTCTTTCAGCGAATATTCACAAAACTAAGTTTTAAAAAGTAGTTGTAATGTGTACTGAAAGTTTTATTTTTATTTTTTAAATTGAGGATTTGTTTATCTTAGTTTTTCTTTTTATTATGACGATTTTTTAAAAAAAATGCTATTAATAATTTAATATTAATCTGTTTTCATCATGCCAAAATGATTAGGAAAAAGCTGGACTAATTGCAGAAAGTTTTCGAAAAAAAAAAAAAAAAATATGAAAACTAAAATAAAGAGATTTACGAATTTGAAAACAGAAATTAATTTAATAACAAAAGGAAAAGACGTCTGCTAGATAAGCTTCTTAAATGTTTTACTTTTGCGGATAGTAAAAATAAATATCCTACAATACACTTACCTCCGCGTGGTTCATCTTTGCTATGGAGTTTTCTAAGTTCAGAAGACATGTTGATGGCTTACTGTTGCAGTTGCCTTTTTCTTTAATACTGCTGAACACGATGCAACCAGCACCTTTTAATAGTAGTGAAAGGCAGGGCGGCCCTTGTAGCTAAGTCACTCCTCCTGAAGCAGAAATCAACAAGAAAAGGCGCCAAATTTGGCCCACGTGGTGTTAAACCTCCACTTCGTTTAATGGGACGAGGGGTGATACGGTATCAAATAGTTCGTATGGTTTGCTCTCGAAAGAAACGTAAATTCGAAAAAAATGACTTACGTGTACTACTGTTTTATTTTCGTATTAAAGCAAGTTAATGGCTTAAATAAACGCCATCATGAAATTATTATAACAGAAGAAAAGAAAGATTAGCTAGTGTGTTTAAAACATTGTCGCCATATTTGTAATTAAGGTGTCATTAAAAATAAATTTTAGATTCAATCTTTTGCATGATTTCTGCTATGAAATTGAAAAATGAAATGTTTGAGTTTGTGTTTTGAAAAGTTAAACACATGATCGCTAATTAAAAAGTAATGTTAAGTTGAAAATGATTAAACAGTTCCATTTATTAATTAAGAATATGTTCTTCATCGTATCAAAAGTTTAGTAGTTTTAAAACTGTTTTAAAATTAATAAGACAAGACAGGATTCGGATTTAAAAAAAAAAGTTAATTAATTCCTCTCTGTTTTTTTAAAAATAAATAATTGATTAATAATTAACTTGTAAGCAGAAGCATAATTTGACAAAAGTTCCTTAGTGGATATGTAGTGAAAAATCTTCTGCATACAAACTCAAGAAGACCCTGCCGAAAACAATCTTCTGTATGCCGTGTCCCTTCAGGACGTTAGCGATCATGGCTCTCCTCAATTTCCTGTCCTTTGTAGCTCTTAGTAATTTTTTCTCTTTTTGTTATCTCTCCTAAACCCTGTTCCTCAAGCTTGCTATGTAGGCTATACATTGTTTCCCTCTGTCCTTCTTGTTTTCAAGCCATCCTGTGAATGTCAAATTTTCCAAGCTTTCTTTTTTCATTATGAGTCCTAGAAATTTCAACTGTCTCTTTCTGATGTTAAGTAGGAGTGTCTGTTATGTTTCTATTTTCCCTAAAACTTTGTTGTTGCTCACATGTTCAATCCATAGTATTCTCAGCATCCTTCTGTAGAACCACATTTCTGTTGTTTCAAGTATCTTCTCCATTTGTGAGGAGATTGTAAAGCATTTACTGCCATATAGGAGGACTGATATTATGCAACAGTTCAGTAATCATTTATTTTGTTTCTGTTATTTCAAGTCTCTTCTTCATCTGTGAGGAGATTGTCCAGCATTCACTGCCGTATTGATGGAATGACCCACTCCAAGCTGTCATATCTGTGATTAGATGGGGGGGGGACATGTGTCAGTACAGATGAGGCCCCAAATCGCGTGTGGAGATATCTGTCAACACCAGTTACATCTGGGTTTTCCCCATTAGCAGCAGAACAGCTTGGCATGTCCAGATACATGCCTCTCTGCAACTTGTCTAGATCTGAGTTTCTGTCAACTATCTCCTGTCAATAAAAGCAACAGGAAAACCAGCAGCGGATAGTTGGAGAAACTCGGTAACTTGTGAAGTCGGTCCCTTTGACATTTTGCTTCTCAAGTTGTGGGCTGGTCACTATGCAGTGTTATTTTCTTTCCTACCATCTCTTTTCTTTCTCTGCTTGTTACGCCATATAGAGAGCAATTGATTAGATGTTTTCCCTAATCTCAACACACCCTTGCTGTATTTTACAAAACTAATAACAAAGATTGTATTTTGCAAAATATATAATATAATATATATTATATTTTATATATATATATTATATTTTATATATATATATATATATATATATATATATATATGTAAACATTTCAGATAGGGTATATCTGTAAAAAGGACAATATGCATAAAGAAAAGGAAAACTTATCCAAGCTGATGCAGTTCATCCTCTGAGGGACTTTATCAAGATAAACTTACCACAAAATTCTTCTTATATCAGATACATAGAAGAAGAAACAGGTGGAGTAATTGTTCCAAAATTGAAAGACCTTATAAAGAAATAAGGCATAAATTAATGATGGAAAATGGTGTTATTATGCAATGTAGATGTGATAGTACCAATGAAAACAGTAAGAAGATATATTTTAAAAAGTGTACATGATGATGTGCATTGTTGGATAATGGCTACACAGAGAAGACTAAAATTGGAGGGATGGTGGCCTGGATATTATCGTAATATAGAAAGATATGTACACAAATGTCCAAAATGTACAGAAATACACTCATGGCCTAAAGAAACGGAACCATAATTTTGTGTTCATATGGACCATACACACATTAATAGCATGGGACTATTTCTAATTTTAGTAGACTCCTTTTCAGGATGGCCTGAAGTTGTCAAAGTTAGACAGAAAAATGACTACAATAAAACAAATACCAAGAGTGTTATTTTATAGAAATGGGCTCCTTAAATCATTGGTATTAGACAATGCGCAGAATTTTGTGATGATGAAATTTTTGTGATGTAATTGATTGAGGCAGATTGGCTACTTGCCTTATAAAACACCACTGTATCATTAACAATCTAATAGGATTGTAGAAAGAACAGTGCAGACAGTAAAAATAGGAGTAAAAGCATTTTCCCCATATAGAGATACTATAGACTTACCAAGGTTACTGCTTAGTGATAGGATGATTCCACATGCAGACAGATTGCAAAGCCCATCTGCATTAATAGGTAGACAAATAAGATCTTCATTAACAATGTCTTATTCAACAAATGAAAGGATGTAGTATAAGAAAGACAAAGTAGCAAGTCATGAGAGAGCTAATTTTAGCATACAAAGGGGACATAACATGACCATTATATCAAAGAAAGGAAAAAAGCCTAATAGCCCATTCTGGCCAATTAAGACCCAGAATTTAAGAGGAAGACATGGTGGAAGAAGATCTTGACAGAGAAGAAAGGATAAGTTCTTCAGCTCAGGATAACACAATAGAAGAAAAGCCTATGAATTATAGTGGGAGGCGATTCAGACATAGAAGAAGATGAAATGAGACCAAGATCTCGATTAAAAAGAATAGGACATAAACCTCAAAGGGAGAAAGGAAGAAAGAGGTTGTAGAAGTTCAAGAACAGCCAGAGGCATTAAACCTCTTCAGTTCAGGGAGGTGTAGAGCATTGGTAAATAGGATTCTACCTATTTGCATATGTTAAGTAGAAGAGATTTAAAGTGTATAGTAAATTAGAAGTTTACTACTGATCATGCGTCATAGAACAACACAATACATGTCGAGTTAAATTTGGTTTCAATTCTCCTTGGAACTGTTCTTAATTTCATTTTATTATTTTAAAGCATAAATTTTAATGCATTTCATTTTTAATTTTCTTCTCAACTTGTCAACCTACTCTCTTGAAAATTATAATAATTATTATCCAATTTGTAGTCCCTTCAAATCATCATCCTGTCATTTCATGAATTTATAGGTTTAAACAGTGCTTTGTTAGACTATTTTATGACAATGTGGGAAACTTAATACCAAAAGTGATAAAAAGAAAAAGAAACTAAATTAAATTGGCTAGATTATATACACAAGCACAAAAAAAATCTTAAATTTAAAAGTTTAAAATTTCAATGTCCCTCTCCTTCATGTGCATATGTAATCACATCAGTGTATACATCACTTTTGTCTGATGAAATTTTCAAAGACAAAATGTGTCACATAAATATTTTTCTACTTTGTCATTGATTTTCCTAACATTGTTCTGATATATATATATATATATATATCTTTTTTCCCATGTATTGATTTGTATATTATATATTCACACACACACACACACACAAATATATATATATATATATATATGCAGAGTCTACGAAAAAATGTATACACACTTCAGGAAAGGAAAAACTTGTATAGATATTGTAATACTAAATTTCTTCAGATATCACAAGATTGATACAAGTTACCTTTACACTCTACAATAATCACAAGAGATGCTCAAACTGGTGGATTTTAGCTTCTGGACATTTATTAGTACAATGAACTAATGACTGGGCAGTGTTGGCCAAAGTGTCCAGTGGGATTGCCGCACAGGCATTTTCAATCTTTTGTCTAAGGGTCGCCAATGTAGTCAGTTTTCTGAGATACACAATAACCTACAGTAGACAGTATTATCACAATTTGATAAAACTATGAAAGACAAATTTTTCCTCTCTCTCTCTCTCTCTCTCTCTCTCTCTCTATATATATATATATATATATATACTGTGTATTTAGTCAGCCTGTGGCTGAGTGGTTAGAACATTTGCTTTCTGACCATGAGACCCATGTTCGAATCTCACCATAGTTGATTTGTCAGGAAGGGGACTTCTGAAAACCATAGCACGGATTGACCCAAGCCTTGTGTGTGAAACTGTGTAGATGGATCCCTTTGGGACCTGTCGGTGGTTGTGCTAACACAATGTCACAAGTCATTATGACCAAGGTTTTGAGCGTGCTGGCCTTGTTCAGACTGTAGATCACGCTAGATAATGCGCTCACTCTCTCAGTAACTATGATCCACTCAGCATAGTTGCAGTATAAACCACAGGTGGGTTCTGTGGGTGTCGAACAAGCACAAATGTGCTGGAGCAGGGATCTGCAACAGGGATTAGCTAGCTGCCTTAGTAGGCGGGCATCCTCAGATACGAGTGGCCAGCCAGCCACTTAGGCAGCAAGTGCTCTTTAAGGTAAATATTATTTAAGATGACAGACATTTTGCGTTGATTAATTTTAATAATCAACTTTTCCACATTTTGAATAATCCTTCTCAGACAAGGAATCCTCTTTGTTTGAAAAGTTGCTCATTAATATTAACTGACATGAAATGTCTTTTGTTTTTTAATCATATTTGCCTTAAACGTATAAAATTAATAAGCCTTACTAAAAGTCATTTGGAAGAATTAGTAAGAATATAATTGAGAGCACATGCAGCATGCTTCAAGAAACATTACAAGTAAATAATGAAAAGAGCCAGGTCAGCTCTTGACTAGTTTAATGATATTACCGATATAGGGAAATGTTTTCTTTTCAATTTGTCTTCAAAGAGTTTTATCCTTCTATAAGTGTGACGATATTAGAGAAAGCCCTTAATTATGGTAAGAGATTATAATACCATATCTTATTATTTTGAGTGAACTTGAGCACCATTAATGACCATTCTATCATTTTTCTCTGTCTATCACATATGATGCAGTATGAAGTATTGGATTTACTAGTCAAGATGTTTTTCAATTGCTTTCACACTTATATTGTAATTATGCTTCAGTATTAGTGCTACCAACGCCTACTAGCAATCATCGTATTCAGCTAACCATTTATACAGGTTTATTAGGAAGTTTACTTGCTATTTCCCTCTGTCCTGCTTCTCCTCAATATGAACTGTGAGTGTCAAATTTTCCAAGCCATCTTTCTTCATTATGCATTGCAAAAAGTTTTAACTGTCTTTTCTGATTTTATTAAAACCCAGAATTTAAGAGGAAGACATGGTGGAAGAAGATCTTGACAGAGAAGAAAGGATAAGTTCTTCAGCTCAGGATAACACAATAGAAGAAAAGCCTATGAATTATAGTGGGAGGTGATTCAGACATAGAAGAAGATGAAATGAGACCAAGATCTCGATTAAAAAGAATAGGACATAAACCTCAAAGGGAGAGAGGAAGAAAGAGGTTGTAGAAGTTCAAGAACAGCCAGAGGCATTAAACCTCTTCAGTTCAGGGAGGTGTAGAGCATTGATAAATAGGATTCTACCTATTTGCATATGTTAAGTAGAAGAGCTTTAAAGTGTATAGTAAATTAGAAGTTTACTACTGATCATGCGTCATAGAACAACACAATACAACACATGTTGAGTTAAATTTGGTTTCAGTTCACCTTGGAACTGTTCTTAATTTCATTTTATTATTTTAAAGCATAAATTTTAATGCATTTCATTTTTAATTTTCTTCTCAACTCGAGCGCCATTAATAACCATTTATGATTCTTCTCTGTCTTTCATGTACGATGTAGTGAATTTACTAATCAAGATGTTTTTCAATTGCTTTCACACTTATATTGTAATTATGGTTCAGTACTAGTGCTACCAATGCCTACTAGAGATCATACTATATATAGCTGGTCATTTGTATTTGAGGATACCTCTCTACTAGGGTGGCTAGCCAATCCCTATTGCAAATGCTTGGTCAGGTGCATTTGTGTTTATTTAACACCCACAGAACCCACCTGTGGTTTGTACTGCAACTATGCTGAGCAGACCTTAGTTACAGTTTCTGGAAATGAGCGTGTTATCTAGAGTGATCAACAATTTGAATAAAGCCAGCACGCTCAAGCCCTTGGTCATGATGACTTGTGACTTTGTGCTAGAAGAGTTATCAATGGCACCCAAGGGTTCTGTTTACCCAATTTCACTCACAAGGCTTGGGTTAACCTGTGGTATGGTTTTTAAGCACTTTCCAAAGGTGCTGCATGCTATGATCGGCCCTTCCAGTCTGATAACATCATATTCATCATATTCAGTTAACCATTTATACAGGTTTATTAGGAGGTTTACTTGCTGTTTCCCTCTGTCCTGCTTCTCTTCAATATGACCTGTGAGTGTCAAATTTTCCAAGCCATCTTTCTTCATTATGCAATGCAAAAAATTGCAACTGTTTTTTTTTATTCCATGTACACTCTGTTTCTGTTTTTGGCAAACATGAATTTACATACCCACAATAAGACATAGTGTCAAATGGATGTTTTTTTCACATGATACTGCTTTTTTTGAATACCTTCATTCTTTGTAAATGTTTATAGCTTTAAAAAGTGGTGATTAAAACTGGAATAATATTTGTCTATATTTTTGAGATGAGGTATTGTAAGTATTTACATTACCTACAGTGTTTGGGTTGTTGCCCTCATCTTTATTGCCATGTTCCCAACATTTTAACTGTTATATGCTCTGGCCTTCTTCAGTCGATTGGAATATTTTAATTGATCCCTTCTAGTTCCACGTGCCAAGCCTCTTCCAGATATTGCAGTTATCTCCCTTTTAAATCAACTCTCCAAGTTTTTGTTCACCAATGCTGAAGCCAGGTATTGAACTCACAATTCATCAGGTCAAGTTACTTGATCCAACGAGCACATATGCTAGGCCACAAATATCTCCTAAGCCGGCCAAGCATAGAAATCAATACAATATGGGAACCAGTAATACGGAGTGCTAGAGAAAAGCAATAATAACAACAAAATTGCAATATGAGCTCTGGTAAAAAAAAATGATTACTGAGACATAATGTTTATAAGTCCCCAAAATTCATACTGTGATGTCCTCATCATGGCCCCAGTGGATAAAAGTGTCGGATCCAGTGATTTGAACTAAAGAGTTGTGAGTTCAATACCTGTCTATGACAGTGGTGGACAAAAACTTGAAGTGTTGAGTTAAAGGGAGATAACTGAGAAATCCCAAAGAGGTATGGATTGTGGAACTACAATTTACCCCAGTGGAAATAAAGGATTCAGTTTGAAATTCCAATCACCTGAAGAAGGCTGGAGCATACAAAAGCTTAAAAGTTGTGAACATGACAATAAAGATGAGGACAACAGTCTGAACAAAGTAAATAATGTAAATGGAATAATATTATTAATTAATATTTTTGTTTATTATTAATATTTTTGCTTATTATTAATATTTTTGCTTATTATTAATATTTTTGTTTATTATTAATATTTTTGCTTATTATTAATATTTTTGTTTTAAATTCTCAAGAACAAAAAAAAGATGCATAAATTCAATTCAAATATGTTTAAGTTTTATTACAATTCTAAGCATCACTTTTTAAAACAATAAACATTGCCAAAATGTGAAGGTAGTTAAAAAAGTGGTGCCATGGGAAAAACTGTCCTGGTGAAAGTTTGTCTTATTGTGGGTGTATAAGTTCATGTTTTCCTTGAAACTTCCATATTACTCACTCGTGGCATTCTCAGTATCATTCTGTAAAAACACATCTTCTTTTGCTTTGTCACTTCTTTATCTGTTAGGAGATTGTCCAGCATTTACTGCCATATAGGAGTAACAGTTCAGTGCTCTTTTCTTTGTGTTGTTTCAAGTCTCTTCTTCATCTGTGTGGAAATTGTCCAGCATTCACTGCCATATAGGAAGATTCCTCTCTAGTTCCATCAGTTCAGACCGTTACAGCTTGAAACTCTATGTCAGCTCCTCCATGTTCTAAATGCAATAAAAATGTTTCACTCAGATTTTCTCCAAGAATTACCAATTTTTGGAATAGACTCCTGTGAAGACGCTTCTCTGGAGTCTTTAATCTTGATCTGTTCAAGTCAAAGCACGATCGTTATCTTTTCTCTTTATACCCATAACTCCTACCTTCTCCTTTATTCACATTTCACACCTCATTCATCATTACCATTCTGATTGTAAACTTTTATCTTGAGTGGCTTTTGAGCCTTGTATTTGATGAAATTTATTAAAAAAAATTAGCTGATCTATGCTATTTAGATAATTATAATCTTATCATCTGCTATTGATTGCTGTATATCAAGCCATGAACTTGTAAGCTGCAACACATGGCAGCTGTTAGTCCTGGGCAGAACCCTGGGCAGGATCAACAACTAGCGTCTTGACTCCAATAAGCTTACCGACTGAATGACTGATCACTTTCATCACTCTATGAAGTGACGTCACTAAGCGGTCGTCACATGACCCATATGACTTATCTCGACCAAAGGGAGATAACCCTCTTTTTTATCCCCACTGTTGAATCACCCCTCCCATTTCCTTTGTATTCCATTGGTAAGCAAGAAGTAAGTTCTATTCAGACATTTTCATCCCAAAAACTGATGCTTTGTGGAACAGACTCCTGGCTGGATGTTTTCCCCCTTCATGTCTTGGCAGCTTATAGCCATATCTCATTGAAACGTTGTTTCTCATGTGATCACCAAAGTTAAGCAACATCAAGCCTGGTCAGTAACTAGATGGGTGACAGCTTGGGAATACCAGGTACTTTAAGTTTGGATGTACTGGTGAGGGAATTGGAAATCAGAGAGCCAGGTTCCAATTCCAGTCAAGTTTGTAATATTCACTTATGCACAAATACCCTTAGGAAAGGTATGAATCCATTCTCCCCTCAGCTATGGGTTAATTAGTAAAACGTACATCACTAAATCATTATCATCTCCAAAAATTCCTTATAATCTAAAATTATTTTCTGGGTTTAAATATACTCGAAAAGTTTGATAAGTCATAAAAAACAAATCAATCAATCAAGTCTAGGGTTAACTGTTATCTTTCTTCCATAGTCACGCATTAACTCTCTACCTTGAGTGGCTCTTGGAGATGTATTTAGTATAAAAAAGCTTTTTTTTATATGTATATGTATTATTTATTTGTAATTTATTCTTTTATTCATAGCTCTATTCTAGGAGAGACTTTTGCGAGTTGTCCGGTTCACACTCTTTCCTGGTCTTTTGAACAGGAGTAGAGGTTTATCCTTTGTTTCCTGTTTAGGATTGGATTTTTGGTTCCTTCAAAAAGTTTTTCTTCTCATTCACTTCCAGTGGCCCCTTGCTTCTTGGTGACATTGTCACCTTGCTTGGGGTAGGGCCTCTTACACTGTAACCATCTACCTCATGTGGCTCTTGAGCCTTGTACAGGGTGAATATCATTTAAAAAAAAGAAGAAGAAAAAGAGCAACAACATTTCTCTGTATACTAGGGTTATAGCTTTTATTTTTTTCTGAAAATAATTCCTGTATCGTAAATTGATGAACTTTTACTAAAACTTTAAAAACAATAAAAACGGACCTAATTTCTTTCAATTTTGAAAGAAGGTCAAAGAAGGTCACCTCTAAATGAAAAAAACGAAAATCTATATATGCTAAAAATCACTGCTCCTATGCAGTATCACTTTCTGTCAACTGTTGGCAGGTAACCAACTGCTAGTTTTCATATTGAAGATTTCACAATCCTCGATCTCTCTATAGTAGATTGTGATGAGCAATAGCCAGCTGTCACCCAATGTTCACTAGGATACTCTATCTATTAATATCCATTTGTTTCTCAACTGGTTAAGAACTTGAAAATAATGAAAGTAGAGTTTGTTAATGGTTGATTGATTGGACTGTTTAATGACATATCAACTCCTTATGGGTCATTTAATGCCAAAATTTAATTTTCTTGCGAGCCTTGAAGTAATGCAAATATTATATATGTTATTCTGCTTTCACAATTGAATGCATGGTAGATGATACTCAGCTTTTATACATAAACATGTTTGTATGGACAAGATTACTACAGGTGGTGATATGTGTTTTATGTTGTAGTTTTGTTGAAGTTATATTTTGGAATACAGGAATACAGTTTGATTTCAAATCAAACTGTATTCCAAAATATAATATTTTTATTAGTGAAAACAAATTGAGAAATAATTTTTGTCTATTGCTTGGAAGGTTAAAATGAGGAGATGATCTATTTTGTGTTTTTGCTGGACAGGTGGGTCCTGGAATGGAGTTAGAGAATTGAAATTAATGAGGAGAATAAACCGCACACTTTCTCCCACGCACTTTAAAAATTATATTTGTCACAAAGACAGTTATGACAGCCCTGAAGAGTGGGCAGAGTTAGAATACCAAAAAGGAAGGAGGAAGGGGTAGAATTTAGTCCCACCTGTGTGAAGTAGCAGTGCAAGATGTGAAGTGAAGCAGGTTGGAGTTAAAGGAGGAGCAATCCCTGTGTCTGCTCCCAAGGAAAGTGGATAATTCTCCAAATTTGGAAAGTTGATTAAGAAAGGAGAAATAGGGAACAAAGAAAACCTTTATTGGAATTAATGAAAATTGGGGAATCACTGAATTTTCAGAACCCTTCGGCTCCATGCCAGTTTTGAGCCGAAGTGCATATAAGCAGATAACTTTGGGGAACTCGGAGATTTGGGGCAGAGAACCTGCATTGAGTGCCTCTGAAATCCATGTCAGCTGCTACTAGATTTTCTTATTCCAAGAACTTTGAATCCAGCTCCCCCAGAAGTTTAGACAAGGCCCAGTGTCACTATAGAGATTGATGCGGGAAGGGTTAATTTTTGTTGTAACAAGAGCTATATAAACCAATTGAAGATTAAACCCATGAATAAAACAAAGAAGACTTGATGACACTGAGATGGCTGCAAGAATTTGAATGGTCAACATACCTCCCACACTTAGATTTCTTGGTAAGGCAAACCAGCATATGGTAATGATATTCTAGCCAAGGAGTTGACATGCATTCTTCTGATCATCTTTTAGAAATGATGCTACAACTACTGTTCATCATATAATAAAGTGAAATAAAAAAGTTATTTGTCATTGATGCAGTTGTGACAACACACTCTGTTCGTCTGTCACTGCACAACCTGATGACATCCGAGGTTGGGTGTATCTGCATATACACCCAACTTGCTATGTTCACAGATTTGTCTATTTAGCTGTGATCACATTCAACAAAAAATAATAATGACAACTGCTTTTAAAGACACAGGTTGGAAATTAGCAACAATACAAATTCTCTCTTAGCCAACTATCTTTCCTTTGACGGAACTGCTATTTTCCTAACTGCTAACTGCTACTGGTCCCTTCCTCCCTGGCTACTGAGCAGCTACTCACTCACTGGTCGCTTACCTACTACTCTGACTGCTGGATCCCTTTCTCTTTGCTTGTATGGATAATCACTGGGGTCCCATTCCCCTATCCCTCCACTTATGTTCTGGAAGTTGGAGACCACCCAAAAAGCTGGATAGGTGGTCTGCTTCTTATAGGACTACTTTTATGATTATCTAAAATCATTAACAACATTTTATGTTTGTCAATTCAAAGCCAGCAATAGACATAAATTCTCAAAACACTGACCCTTAAATTTACTCAAAGATGAACTGGAGATGAAATTCCTACAAAACTCAGATAACTAAGTGGACTTAAAAGAAAAGAAATTTATCTACTTATTTTTTGTAGATGTGTGAGAAATCGTATTGTTACACAGTTTATGATGTAATGTTGTTGTCTGAAGTCAACAAAAAATGTAAAAAAACAACAGGGAATTTATTTTAATATAGTATATTCATACCAGGAAATGCTAAATAGTTTGAATCAAAATCTGGGTCAATAAGGAACTTTTGTTCTAAGAAAAGCTGATCTGTGATGAACTCAATATATAATTGACTTACACTAGATAATAACAATAAAAACTTTCCACTTGAGCATTAGAGAAGCCAACTGCATCTGTAAGTTGACCTTGGAAGGTGTCCTCATAGCCACCAGGTGAAGATTTGTACCTCATAAAATTTCAGTAGCTGTACCTGATTTGTAAAAATGTAATCAACACAGTGTATCAGAGTGTTAATTTCTGAGGTGCCAGGTGTAAATTGACACCTTCACTGGATGTCAGTGGCTGACTCCCAGCATGTAAACGGATCTTCAAACCAGGATATGCACACATAGGACAACCAGATGATAGGCAGATATATAAGCACTCCACCTGAGGGGGAAAAGTCAGGGAGTTTCTCATATCCCCATGAGATGGAAAATTGATGTTCATAGAAAATGCCCCAAGCTATATCCCCAGCTCACTGATATTAACTGTTTTGTTTTTGCATATTCTATTTACAAATATTTATTTTTAATTTTATTGATAAATTTTTAGGTAATGTTTCTTAGTAGCAAGGTTGCAATGGTAATGATTTTTAAAAATCTTTTTCAGTTGTTCTTATTAAATGAAATGTTAGCAACAGATTAAAACATTCAAACGTCCAACTGATTTTCAAATATTGCATTTTACATATTTTGTTTGTATATTACATATCAGTCATTTTGTCATATGTATATATTTAAATTAAAAAGAATTATATATTTATTCCTCAACACTTAATGCTACTTACAGTTTCATGCACATAGCAATCATCAGGTAAAAATTAACATTCTCAAACCTAACACATCTTTATTTAAAATCTACTGGGGGACCAGGATGACTTTGATAACTGCTACCACTTCCCATGTATTATTCTTTATTTTCTGTGTTTTTTAATTTTATTATTATCTTTTTATTTTTTATTATTTGCTTATATTTATAACTAGCAGTAGCGCCTGGCATTGCCCGGGGATGTAACAGTAAGAGATAGATCAAGTATCGACCATCATAAAGACTGAAAAATAAAATTGACAAAGATTATTGTTTAAGGTTGATGGACACGCATGTCTTAATTAGTTTTTTTTTTTTTTTTGTTTTGTTTTTTTACGAATTGGTCAAACCCAAACTCAAACAAAAACATTGTTTTCAATCATTAAGAGTCTATCAATTGAATAGAATTTTATTATAAACAATTGTCTTGTAAATGGAATTTTTAAAGCATTCTGAATGTAAAAATAAAGAAAAAAGTGTGCAAGACAATAAGAAACACTACCTGCCAAAAAAAAAAGTGAAGTTTTGTTGAAATCGGTTGAAAAATGTAGGAAATCCGATCCCATATATAAAGGAACACACACACACACACACACACACACAAACAACCAACCAACCTGGGTATTATAATAAGTATAACTCGATAACTCGATATTAATAAGTATAACTCGATATGAGTTGTCCCCCTTTCATTAATACCTCTTAATCATATTTTCAAATTGATTTTGTGCAAAAACAATTGTGCTTTTCCAATTTCTGGTGCTGTCAGAACCACCGCAAGGTAATTTTACGTAGTTCTGTGAAGTTTTGTTGAAATCGGTTGAAAAATGTAGGAAATCCGATCCAATATATAAATGTACAGACACACACACAGACACACACACACACACACACATACAATCTGCGTTTTATAATAAGTAAGATTTAAAAAAATTTTTATTTAGTTTTTCCATTATCTTTTCAGTAGCCTTTAAATAAAAAACTGTTAGGTCTGTCAATTTTATATGACTGAAGACTGCTTTAAGTAGCATCGAGCAATGAGGAACAGGTATATAATACTTTTTTAATGATGAGATAATATCAACTACTAGCAGTATGGCCCAGCGTTGCCCGTGCTTGATTCAAAAATCGTAAGACTCATACAGCAATTGCTATCACTTAACTTAAAATATTTTTGCCCTTCCCTGCCTTTAAAGGAGTGCCCTTTGCCATGCTGATGTTGCTACATGCCTTACTTCTTGCCTATCTCACACTGCAAATTTTTTCTAAGCTCTATACTAAACATTAAATCTGTTATGAAAAAAGAACTAAACAAAATGAACACAAAACGATCAGCTTTAAAAAAGGACTCGTAACTGAAAAAACCGAATGAAAAAATAATGTTAAGAACAAATACTTTTTCACACCCAACCCAGTTCTGTGGAATCAGAATCAATGTTGAGTTTAAGCAAGCGAATGAGCCAATTGGAGTAAAGTGCCATGCAGATTTAAAATTTCCCCACTTTTGACGAATGCAGCTATTGATTTTTTTTGCATGCTAGCATGCTAGTTAACATTCATGTCAGTCAGCTGTTGGCTCTCACATTGGCCAATAGAATCTTTCTGCCTATTCATGGCAGTCAGCTATAGGCTCTCACTCTGGCCAGTAGAAAATGGCTGCAAACTACATGAAAACTGCTGTAGAAGCATGAAAAAATCAATTATTTCCACTATCAATGGGAGTTGGGAAATGCAAAGTCAATCTTGGCCTTCCCGCTAACTTGGAGCATGTGCATGTAAATTTTGGTGCAAATCCGTTGAAAATTGCAGCCATGCATTCGTTACACACGCACACATCCTGCCTTTTATAGATAGAGATGAACATGGACACAATATCTTGACCGCATTTTGAAAAATGAAAACATCATATAAATACATACATGCAACAAACTATTTCTTATTTAACAGTTAAAATATTCATCCTTGAAAATGGCTAAATGTATAGCCGAAAGTGCTCGGAAAAAAAAGAACATTCAGACAGTTTTATATAATTTATCATTTGAAAAGAAAAAAATTATTAGAACACATGAGAAATTGCATAAAAAACTAAATCATAGTGGGTCAAAAAAAAATAGTTTTTTAACTATTACATGTCCCACGTAGAAAATACGATATTTACACAGGTCCGCAAACCGAAAATCTATGTTCGCTACGTAGACGATATTTTTATGTTAGCTAATAACATTAAAGAAATAGAGACACTTAAGACCACATTTGAGAAAAACTCTGTCCTTAACTTCATCTAAGAACTTAGCCAAAAAAACAAACTTCCATTCTTAGATGTCCTCATTGAATACAGCAATAACACTTTCATTACATCATTATACAAAAAACCCACCAGCAAAAACTCATGCCACCTTAAATTCAAAAGCGAATGTTCACTTAGGTATAAAATAGCAGTAATAAAAAACTTTCTAAATAGAGCACATCAGAATTCATCCTCTCGACTATTCTTCATCAAAGAACGTTAAATGTTAAACAAACACTAATCAACAACAGCTTCACTAACCACCTTATAGACCACCAAATTAGACTATTTCTCCCCAAAGCAAGTAATAACGATAGTGAACACACAGTCAAAAATCACATTTATTACAAAAACCAAATGCATAATAATTACAAACAAGACGAATCTTCTCTAAGGCATATTATAAAGAAATACACTACCCCAATTGACCCGAATAAAAAAAATCAAATTAATTATCTATTATAAAAAATTTAAGACTGCTAACCTTATCCTCAAAAATAACAACACACCAACTAAATCAAAATTACAAAGAACGAACATTACCTATGAGTTCAAATGCCCCTTAAGGAACTGTGTTCCTGATCAAACTGGACTCATAAATAATTACATTGGTTACATAACCACATGCTTATCCAGACGTCTTACGTTACACCTATCTGATCACTGCTCCATTAGAACCCATTTAAACACACACACAAATTTACCAGACTCCATTAGAAACATACTAGTAGAAAACACAAATATATTAACTGCATCCACTTGCAAAAAAAGACTAAAAATAATGGAAGTTATAATAATAACAAAGAAAAAAACAACTCTTAACAATATTAACTATGAACAAAGCTACAATGTGGTAAACGTATTCAGAAATTAAAACATCCCTACCACTCACTAAGACATACACACTAAGCTGAAAAATCAAATCATCCTTGATAATGGCTAAAGATATAGCTGAAAGCGCTCGGAAATATAAAACATTTGGACAGTTTTTACACACCCTTTGTCCAGAAAAGAAAGCTCTTGTTCAAGAAAAATTAAATAAAAAGCTTAACCGTAGTACCTTGTCAGTCGTTTTTAATGAACCATGCATAAAGGAAGAATTGCTGCCTAAATATACAACTATATATATATATATGTGTATGTGTGTGAAATGTATATATATATATATATATATATATATATATATATGCAATTTTTTATATATATTATTTATATATTATATATGAGCAGTACTTATTGGAAAGCACTCAATATCAGTGATAGAGCTAACATATTTAGTAGGATTTGGATTGATGCGAGTTTGTGACCCTGGGTTTCACGCTATTTGTGATCATCAGAGTTTGTCTGACGATCGCAAACAGTATGAAACCCAGGGTCACAAACTCACACCAATCAAGTAAAATATATATATATATATATATATATATATATATATATATATATATATATACATGTTTTGAACAATAAAAAATATTAAAATTTTCAGGCACACTGGGTTGTATATTAATATTTTTTTGTTTTATTATTTCAGTTAGATTCCTTGACTTGTTTTGGCCAGCATTGCCATCATCGTGAGAAAAATAAAACTTTCTGCTTGTTAGTAGCAGTGAACTACAGCAATGAATGACTTGATGAAGAAAATGAACTTTATCCGTAGTTTTCATTTGTTTTTTATTTTTTATTCTTTTTATTTTTTATTATATATATATATATATATATATATATATATTTAAAGATATGTTTAGTGGTACAAAACTTTATCACTGCCATAAACAGACAAAAATTAATTTTATTATTACCACTCATGATGATAATAAAAAAAATTTATTACCATCATGAGTGGTAATAATAAAATTAATTTTTGTCTGTTTATGGCAGTGACACACACACACACACACACACACACACACACACACACACACACACACACACACACACACACACACACACACACACACATTATATATATATATAATATAATAAAGTTAAATGAACAAATTACATTCCTTTTATTTATTTTACATTTTCTTTTGACTTGTTCATTCAAAGTATTTTTTAGTTTTTTGTCTTTCCTTTCCTTACTGGGCCAGCCTGATGGTTAATTCATCATTGAAGGCAGGAAATATTTTAATTGGACAAATACAACATATGTAGAAACACATTTGTAAATGTGATATGTCACAGAGCCACTACACTTTCTGCTATATATCTGACAAGGTAGGGGCTATGTGATACTATGAACACCCACGTAGAAATGGAAGAGGTGATTTTATTTTGATCTCAAGTGTTTCTGTTAGATAGATCAGTGAATGGTTTCTTTTGAAGTTTGGTCTTCTAAGTGGCACCCACTTTGACTGAAAGGTAACACAAAAGTAAACAGGTGGATAAGGGCATTTTGGAGATCAAGTGGCAACAAAACAGGAAATAGAGTATATCCAGGTATGGGTCTATATTAACAGTCATTTGTATTTGTAGGATGTATTATGGTATCTGAAACAATAGTGAAGATGAAGAGACAAAGTTGAAAATTTCATTAAAGTCTTGTTCTGCCAGAGGAGCGTATGTTCTCTTTGGTTTTCTCAGTTTTGTCTTTCTTTCATTTTAAACTGAGGAAGCCAAAGGGAGCATATGCTTTTCTGGTAAAATGCGTCTTTAATAAAATTTTCCACTTTATGTCATCATCTTCACATTAACAGTCATGCTCGGGATCAAAGAGGGTTCTAGTTTGTCATTTTGCATTGTCAACACCATGTCGGAATAAGTAGATGGGTGAGAAGTTGGTAGGGGGAAAGAGCAAACCTAACAGAAGTTGTCCCAAGTATCACTTACCAACCTACCCAGACAAGCAGGTGAAGCCCTGAATAAAGCATTTACATAGAATATAGGAAATAAGGTTAGTGTTCTTAATTTTATGACATGGTGTTTGTTGTTCATCATGATTATGCAGTACACCTTTCCCTAAATTTCAGTGCACACCAACAAGACTGGGAATTGAAATGCAACGTGGGGTGATTACTGGCTGGTTGGTGAAAAGTTGGGAGTGAGAGTCATGTAGTATGTTTACAGTTATATGTTTGTCATGGGTAGCAATAGTAATTTCTCCAGTTTGGTGGTAGTTGTCATAACAATAATTCTGATTTCAGAAGTAGAAAAAAATATAGTTTTATTTAACTTTTTTGCAATTAAGTTTTTCTGATTGAATAATGTCTTAAAAGAGAAAAAGTAAAAGAACTTAACATTTATTGGCTTTTAACCTTTACTATACTGCAGGCGACAATAATCGCCATAGAATTCTCTTGTAGAGGGTCAGTTAGTTGGTGTGACCTCTCTAATTTATGTTTATGCAAAATGCCACAAAATATGAAATAATAAGAAGGAAGACAAAAACTGTTTTTACAATAACAATATTTATATTTATGTATGTCAATCAATGATATACAAGGATAATTAAAAATAGTTTCTGTTTCTGTTGCTTGTAATGTTTAAGTTTCTGCTGATTGTAATGTTCTGTAATGTTCTGTATGTACGTATAAGTTTATGTGTGTGATATTTTCACAGTGTCCACCCAAAAGAAGTTGGAATGCGATTTCTTAAACAGCTATTATTTAGTGAACGAGAGAGATCAAAAAGAGAGGAAGAACGAACTTGTGTCAGGTATTTATAATCAACATAATCACGTGATTGGCTCTGGGAAGGCATAGACAGATTTTGGTGGAATTGTTTTTAAGTCAGGTCAGGAACTAGGTTGATGTTATTTGGATGTAGTTAAGAATATGATTTAAATATTAACTGACCAATGAGAAGTGATAAAATTATCAAGGCTCTGTGATCCACTTTTTGCACAGAATTGCACTAAAATTGACATTGATAGAAAAGTGGTAGCAGAATGCTAAACTGTCCTTTTGCTGCTATAGCGGCTACTATCATCCATGCCTAATTTTAGGGAAGCTACTGGTGGCCATCCATATAAATGATAGCCTTTCTGAAGGTGAATTATTTCGTCTATTTATAAAATCATCAACAAGAAAAATAAATATTTTCATACTTGTTTTCATTGGTCTCTTAAACTTAAACGATATTCATTATATCACATTTTTTTTAACCTTTACCATACTGCAGGTGACAATAATCGCTGTAGAATTATCTCCCTTTGCTACTATCATCCATGCCTGACTAATTTTATGGAAGCTGCTGGTGACCATCAATATAACTGATAGCTTTTCTGAAGGTGAATTATTTTGTCTATTTATAAACGATGAAACAATAACTTTATTCGTCAATGAGACAAATAATTATGAGTCAGGTGAAAGAAAGATGCTAGAGTCTTCTTGTATATAAACATGAGGAAACACATCACTTTTTTGATGAAATGAAAGCCTTCTTAGTGATTTTGCTTCTTATTGCACTCCCAGAACTTCACAAGGAGTAATAAAAGTTAAATTTATGTTGAATTATTTAAGTATTTTTGAATGTATTTTTTTATATTTCGTTTTTTATTTCACATTTCAATTTTTTGTTTTCAACGTCAAAACCTGTGTGTAAAACATGATGCATTACATCAAAATATTTACTCATTCATTCTTTTATTAGTGTACAAAAATTAATATCTCTGCGCACAATACAAAGAAAGTTATAACAATTAGATGTTCATATTTTTGCACCCTCAAAAAAATGCAGATGGAACAATTCTAAAAAGAAATTAGCATGGTAAAGGTTAATTACTGATTTCAAACAGTTGATCTCACTGATCGTCTGAAATTAGGGTCCCTATTATCTTCATATATCACTGGAAACCATTTTTTTCTATGCACAGCCAATATAAAATCCTCAGATTTGGTATGCATACTTAGTGGTCCTTTTAGACTCTTATGCAAACCAAAGTTTTAGAGATTCTTGATAAAATATAAAAGAAAATCTGCAATGTTATTGGTTCTGACCTGGCATCTTGGCTTCAGTCATTTTCCTATCATCATAACGTAACTTCATTGTTCATTTTCTGTAAATATTTTCATGGTAATTATTCAAGTGAGAATTCTTCTTTGGTACTTAGAGTTTAGAAATTTAAGTGCAGTACTAGATTGGTAGGAGGAACGGTGGAGTAATGGATAGCGGCTCGGATTGAGGAATCGGAGATCCAAGTTTGAATTCTAGTCAAATCCATTACATTCACTTACGTGCTAATACCCTTGGGAAAGGTATGACTCCTCTTCTTCTCCCCACAGCTATGGGTAAATAGCAGGGCAGACTGGGTTCTATAGCCTTGGATGGTAACTGGTATACTGCAGAAAGAAATGGCAACCTACCGTGGGAAAAAATCTGCCTCATCAGTCATGTATCAAAAGATACATGATCACCTAAGTGTGTATCACGCATGACACATAAATGACTGACTAGATTGGCAGCAAGGTGTCATCATTTCACAGTTGAAATGGTTAGCTGTAACTGTAGGTTCTATGCTAGTAATTTCTTCTCTCACACTTCTTGCTTGTGGAACTCTCTTCCAACTTCTTGCTTTCCAGTTGACATTGATCTTCAAAATTAAAATGCAATGTCAATCATATCTTCTTTTCTTCTTAATTCCTGTTCTTTTATTGTTCTCTCTCTTTAATAATGATTTTATTTTTTTTCATATTATCTCACATTCAGTCACCCCCTTGCATCCTAATGACTTTATTGCTTTGTTTGGGGTGAAATGATTAAAAAAACAAAACAAAAATCCTATGTCTACTGTTTTGTATTTTTGTGCAAAGCAAACCTAAGTCTACCTTTCTATGGTTTATCAATCAAGCAAAAGGATTTGTCATTAAATAACCTGGAAAAGTTTGGTATGCTAGAAACTAAACTAAGTCAATCAGACTCTTACAGGTACTTCAGCTAGTTTTTAATAGTCCAAGTTGCTATATAAACATTAAGAAAGGCTGCTAGACTGGAAATGTCAATATAAATAATACTTGATGACCTATTACGTGGAATAATGAAACAGTGATCTTTCTTCTTGATCAGAGCTTTTATTTTGACAATAAATTTCAATCCAATAAAAAAACAATGTGAAATTATAAAAGTATGTTCATGTCTTTGTAAACAAGTGACCCTCACCTTGCTTTCTACCAACTGGCCAATGGTTAACTTACATTGCATCTTGATTCTTATTCACGTCAATTTGCACATGTCCACAAGGTAAGTTATAGAAAAGAAACATTATTTCCAACACAATTACATACCCACAAGGTTGGTGTGTACTATCCTGACCCCCTCACCAATTAGAGGTGTCCCATGTCTGATTAAGGGCTCCTGGCAGTGCTTTGTGATCCTTGTTATTTTATAAGCAAAAGCTTTTTTTCTACCTACATGTATATATATTACAAATTAAATTAAGCACAATTGTCTATTATTAAAGCATAAACATTTTTTAAGGATTTTGACATCATTCTATTCTTTTTTTCATCCAAATTTGAGAATTTTGCTTATGTTAAGTCTTAAAAAAACACTATATAAAATTCATTATTTCTTGTCCATAATGTTGAATGTGTTAAAATTCAACTTTTTAACAAGAAAAATGTCAGGCTGATGTTAAAAATTGCCACAAAACATTGTTGATTTATTTAAAATGGAATGATCTGTTATAACATGTTTCTACTTTGCATTTCGATACATTGTATTTATTTTCACTTTTTCTAGTTGAATTGTTCACCTATATTGCATATAATCTATTATTGTACATAATTAGGTTACAATAGAATTTGTATTTTATATAACTACTATCTTATGAAAATTGAGATTTAGTAGAGTGGGAGACCAGCAACCAGAAATAATCAATGTCTGGTTTGTCTATATTTCTGAGATGAGGTATTGTAATTATTCACATTGTTTGGACTGTTGTCCTCATCTTTATTGCCATATTCACAATGTTTCGGTCAATGCATGCTCCAGCCTTCTTCAGGTGATTAGAATTTTAATTCAAAATAAAGGGTTCAATTTGAAATACCAATTATCTGAAAAAGGCCGGAGCATACAACAGCCGAAACGTCATGAATATGGCAATAAAGATGAGGACAACAGTCCAAACAATGTAAATAATCTAAATAAACGTCTGGTTTGTTGTCACTTGGCCCAAAATACTTTCTTTCACTTATTCTTTTCTTTCCCTTCAGTCAAGTGGGAGGCACTTCAAAAATCCAATCTGCTCGGTTATAAAACAGAAACACCTAAGACTGAAATAAACTCACATTTTCCTCTTCTATATGAGTGTGCCAATCATAGTGTCATATCTTCAGTAGAATCATAGCTCTCCATAACTTCCCATTTTTTATTTATTCTATTTACATATCCACTACTGTCTCCCAACTCTGTTGTTGTTATCATAACATTTCGGCTGCTGTGCCCTCTGGCCTTCATCAAGCATATATCGATCTGGGTAACCTATAGGGAATTTTGAACTGAACATTTTATTTAATCTACAGATGTAGACTGTTCTCATTCCAGATTAAATAAAGGGATCAGTTTGGAATTCCTTGTAGGTTGCCTCTCTGTGTCTTTTCTATAAATACTTTTATGGTAATTGTTCGGATGAGTTCTTCACTATGGTACCTAGACTTTTTGAGTTTAAGCGCAATACTAGTCTGGTGTCAAGATCTCATCATTTTACAGTTGAACTGGCCAGATGTAGCCATGAGTTTTATGCTAATAGTTTCTTTCCTCGCACTTCTTGATTGTGGAACTACCTTCTGGTTCCATGCTTTCTAGCCAACTTTAATCTGCAAAAATTTAAATGCAATGTCAATCGCTATCTACTATCCTCTTGATTACTACTTTCTCTTCTGCTCATTATTACTGTTTCTGTTCCTAATTTTTCCAAACCCCGTAACCCCTGGTTGGTTTGATTTGGTTTGTTTTGTTTTATGGCATATCAACTTCAATGGGTTATTTAAAGCCGACAAGATTTTTATTGATAGTAATATTTTTTTCAAAAATGTATTGCTGCTAATATTTTTTTCCAAAAATGTATTGCAGGTAAGATCTTTTTCCTTCAAAAATGTATTACTGGTAATTTCTTTTTCTTTCAAAAATGTATTGCTGCTAATATTTTTTTTTCAAAACTGTACTGCTGATAATATTTTTTTTTTCAAAAATGTATTGCTAGTAATATTTTTTCCTCCAAAAATGCATTGTTGGTAATATTTTTTCTTTCAAAAATGCATTGCTGGTAATATTTTTTTTTGAAAAATGTATTGCTGGTAAAAATTTTTTTCTTCAAAAATGTATTGCTGGTAAAAATTTTTTTCTTCAAAAATGTATTGCTGGTAATATTTTTTTTTGAAAAATGTATTGCTGGTAATATTTTTTTTCTTCAAAAATGTATTGCTGCTAATATTTTTTTTCTTCAAAGATGTATTGCTACTAATAATTTTCCTCCAAAAATTTATTGCTTCTAATTTTTTCAAAGATGTATTGTTGATAATGATGTATTGCTGATAATAATTTTTTCTTCAAAAATTGATTGCTGGTAATAATATTTCAAAAATGTATTGATGGTATTATAATCTAATTTTACACTTTTATAGTGTTTTGACTCCATTTGGGGATTAACTATTTGGTCATAGCTGGGACTCTAACAGGTCAGGGTGGAGCTGGAAACAACAGCAATTAGGAGGTGATTCCACGCTCCTCAAAGCCTCCTGATCAGAGGCATTGCTGTTGGATGTAGTTTATTGTCTTACCCAGGATGCTTCATCTGCAGAGGTGCAGTTGGCATATTCTGAAGCCCCAGCCAACAGGGCGATGCACAGTGTTAATAAATACAAAATAAATCTTTATATAACACAATATAATAATACAGTAGGATAAGGTGAAAAAGTTCAAGTGTAAAAGAGATAGAGAGAAAGATAAAGAATTCAGTTGGAAGTATATATATATATATATATATATAGGTATGTATGTATCAAAATGTAGTAGCCACCTCTTGACTATGTAGTGAAGTTTGTTTTCAATGTAGCAAGCTTTGAATTACAGTCGAATTCATTACATTCACTTATGTGCTAATACCCTTGGGAAAGGTATGAATCCTCTTCTTTCCACCCCAGCTATGGGTAAATAGCAGGACAGACCAGTTTCAAATCATTCTACAGGGGTTGATGACTACCCTTTTTCCTCCATACATGATCAGCCATGCCTGATTTCATTTTCTCTCCCCTCATTATATTTACTTATTTTGTCATATTCTTTAACAGATATATTTTTATCTGCCAGTACCTCATAAATAATGGACTATTCTGTTTTGATTGTTTGGAAAGAGAGGAAAAGACGCTATTTGGTTTCAGTGAGAAAATGAAAGAAGGGAAGATATAAGTGAAGAGAGAGAATCAGATTAAGCTCATAATAACATATACTGCTCTTTGATATTAGCCAAAAGGTTGAGAAACAATGGCGACTATGATAAAAGTGCCATTTTTTAAACATACATTATAGAACAATAGAAAACGAGACAGGCAATCACTATAAATCCAGTTACTATAAATAAAATAATGTCGTCTACTGAATTATTTGGAAATTATTATTAAGAGAAATGTTCATAAGAAGGGGATTTGGCTAGTTATTGTTAATATTTATTGTTATTATTATTATTATTATTATTAACACTTAGAGAAGAGTGCAATTTAAGAAAAGAAAAGATACAGTGTTTAACAATGTTTAACAATATTTCAATAGTATGACTATTTTTTTAAGTTATGTTTAAAAATGTTTTTTATATTTTCATAATTGTATGCAATTGTAGGCCTAGCATAGAAATAAATATGATATGGAAGCCGCTGGTAAAGAAAGCATGTAAATAATGATAACTTAGGAGTAAATAGTTGTGTCATCAGCGTAGATAATAAAGGAAGTTTGTTGATGAAAATTAGGAAAAATGTAGGTTTAAGGATAGAGCCTGGAGGAAACCCATATTAATATAAAAAGATCTAGAAGAGTGGCCATTCAAGACAACTTTCATTTTGGGATTTGATAAGAAAGATTGAATGAGATAAAAATTTGTTCAGACATGCCATAATCGTTCAACTTGTGAAGAAGACCTGCATGTCAAACACCTTCAAGATGTCCAAAGCAACAGCCTGAGCTTCACCATTCTTATCTAAATAATAATAATCATAATCTTGATGTTTCAGTAGGCATGGATCTCATGGCTCGTAATTTTAAGTGATTGTTGATATATACATTTTTTTATTGGTGAACTAGGATAGGTTGCTGTAAATCCCCTGTTCAGTACCATAAATTTACTTGTCAGTTGCCTGATCTTAAACATTTAGGCATGCATCCTAGGAACTGACACACTGTGCATCTTAGTTCATGAGTGGGGATTGTGTGACAGCTTCATGGCTGGGTGTCAAGAGTGTTTTTTAAAAATTTGAACAAAGGTAATCACATCTAAATATTTGGGAAAACATTGAATCAGAGACTGTCTGAGTGGACTGGGTTACCTGACCTGAAGGTAATTTTAACTGCCCCCCCCACTGCAAGGTTATGTACTGCTTTTATCAAAACCTGTCACCAGAGTGTGCACATTTGGCTGCAATGCAAGTTATTGGTATACCCTTGTAAAGGAAAAAGCATGTGAATAGTGAAGAAAGAAATAATTTTCAAACACAACTCTACAACTTTAAATAAATTTTAGTATTTGTTTCCTTTTGAATTGAAAGAAATGAATTACCAAGATCATTGCAAAACAAAGTCCCACAAAAATATTTTGTCTTTGTTTTCTACAAAATCAAATGACAAAATGGTTTCTGAGTTGGAGGATCTGTGCATTCTTCTGGTTAATAAATTAATCCTTTGAAAATAAATATTTAACACTTTTCAATCAATGGGTCACATTCCCAGAAAATAAAAAAAACATGCTTTGTGATCCCTTTGAAGAGTATTTAAGCAAAGTCCCTAAATAGACAAAAGAAGTTAGGAGAATGAGCAGCAACATACTGCAACAGATTTATGACACCACAGTTTAACAGAGATTCCTTTACTCATTCACCCATTTTCCTCACTGAGATACATGACACTTAAATAGCTCCTCATTAAGCTATATGAAATGTACACTCTTCCTCACCAAGCTATGTAACACTTACACTCTTCCTCATCAGGATATGCAACATTTACACTCTTCCTTACCAAGCTACATGACATTCACCCATCTTCCTCACCAAGCTATGTGACACTTACACTCTTCCTCCACAAGTTACGTGACATTCACTCGTTTTCCTCACCAATCTATGTGGTACTTACACTTTCATCCTCACTTTCTCCCTTGACTCTTTTTTTCACAAATACATGCAAAGAAATTATATTTCTTTTCATCTTAGCAAACAACTACAAACAAGGAACTTAAACACCCATACATACTGAGAAAAATTTATTTGTAAAACCACAAAAATATTTTATATCTAAAAATCTTTCTCGCCTTTTTCTTTGTTGTGGGTTAATTCAAATTTGCCACACAAGTCACCATTTTACTTGGTACTGCAGTAGGGAAACCTATTCCCCTTTTAGGCCTTGTGCCAAAATTGTATTTTTTACAATAAATCTTGAGTATTTGACATTGTCTGTGATAACATCAGGTTGGTGACAGTAACACCAGTCATCTTCGGAACCTGTTTCCAGAAAGAAATCTACAAGCTGGGCTTGAGAGAACATCAGCCCTCTACTAAAACTAATTGCGATCTGCTTCCTAAGATCCTCCTGTTTACTTCTTCTATTAAGTTAAAGGAATTTTCTTCACCCTTTCTTTCTCTCATATTTTGTGTATATCCCTTTTTTTTGTGTATGTAAATAAACGTTTTTTTTCTTCCATTATTACACCCTGAGCAGAAGTTTGAGTTCTCATTCTTCAGCTTAAAAGAGAGAATTTTCTACTCTAAACTTTCAAGCTGTTGTTTTTTTTTCTTTTTTTTTTTTTTCGATTCTGTCACCTTTCCTTTCGTGTGGGAAGGCCAGGACAAATTTCCCACACCCGATAGTACATACAACTGGAGGCATTTACAAAGTTTTAAATAAGAATTGGCCAATTTTTAACAGGTGATAAATGAGGAAATTATTACCTTTTATATTTATTGTACATTAATGTACATTGTACAATAAATAAATACGGCACAAGGTCAAAATGGTGTATGGCATGGGAAAGGTTGGTCATCTTTTGCCTTACATTTCATTTTTAAACCGAGCTAGCCACAATCACTGACCGAAATATTTGCAATAGTCCTACACCAAACCAATACATTCATACCATAATTTTCTCTATGAAGTCCTAACTAGTACTCGTATTTGTCTATGAAGGAGGGAATAAAAACTTTAAAAATCCCAATGCGTATTTAGAAATAATTACTTTCTTCGCCAAGAAATTACACATGTATAATTGTTTAAAAAGTAACCAAGGCAACCGACAATAACATTTTTAGAACGAGGCTCACTTCCGTATCCGGTTACAACTGCGGTAAATTCAAAATGGCTGATGACAGACGATAACCTAGGAAGGTGAGTTTGTTATGATGGGTTTCCGTTTAGAAAATTAGAAATACATTTTTTTTTTAAAACTTTGATAAGATATTCATTGATTTATATCCTACTAACATGCATATTCATTGATTGTAACACACTCAAATCACATCTCTGTTCGTACATTTAACTTGAATTTTTAAAATTTGTTAAACTAAAAACATAAACTTGAATTTTAAAAAGAATATAAGATTTTTTTATTCTTTTTTCGTTTATTTATTTTGAAGTTAATTTTTGCAGCTATTTGCATAAATATTTTAGATACTAAGTAATTGAATAATTGTACGTATAAGAACTTTTTAATTACAAAGTTATTTTTTTCTTGTTCTCATTAAGCAAAAATATTTTTAATTTTACTTTTTTATTTTAATGAATCATTAAATTTGCGTGCAATTTTCTTAAACTAGACTTAACATCGACTCAATGAATATTTAATAGTAAAATAAAGCAAACAATAGTGTGTATTGCCTTTAAAAATCCATCTTCAGTTTTTTAAAATAACTTCCTGAATGAATGAAGTATTTTCTCTAAAATAAATCGATGCAAATATTTTTTTAAGAAATGGCAGTTTTTCATTTTGACTACTTGTTGAGTATAGTCGATTTGAGCGTTTCAAACGATTCCTTCCTATCAAATGTTGATTTATCTCTTACAAAACGCATATATTTTTCTTTAACGAGATTCATGAACCATCCTTTTGGTGGGGGGGATTTGAAAAAAAAAATGTATTATTACATAATTAGAAATAAAACGAAAAATGTACAAAATACATAAAATATTGAGTAAACTGTAGTTAGTAGTAATTGTTTTTTTGGATTCTTAAGAAATTTTGCCATTTCCTCAAATAAGAAAAGCAAACAAGATGCATTGTGGAGTTGTACAATAGGCAATACGGTCATAAGTATTTTTTTCCATATTAGTCCAGATCATGAATTAAAAAAAAAAAAAAAAATTTATAAAAATTAATAGGGTCCAATGTGCTAAAGAAATTCATTGTAAATTGCTCCCCCCTGTGGAAGACAAAACAAATATGTTCATATGTGTGTTGAATTTTAGTAAATAAATTTATTTTGGGGTGAATTAACAGAAAAGATCTGAAATAGCCACCACTATCATATTTTGAAATTTTTTTTTTTTTTTGAATGATTTTCTTTTTAAACCTTTGATTTGAACAGCAATTAATGTACTGGTATTATGGATGGGAACCTGATCACAAGTGGTTTCATTTGTACAATATATCCAGTAAGTGAGTAAGACTTTATCATTCACAGTAGACAGATTCCAAGACGAACCAGTGGATGATCGTGAAACATCTCGCTATGTTAAAAAATTTCACATGTAAATCAATATTCTATTTTAGAAATATAATTAAAATTAATTTGTTTTTGTTCATGTTAGAAAAGAAGTTAAAAATTTTTGTCTAAAAGAAAAAAAAAAACATAAATTTTTATTTAAAACAGGATGTCTGTGTGTCTGTCTGATATCTTTTCACTTGAGATCCATCCAACCGATTTTGACCAAACTTGGCATATACATTGTACAATGTAAGAGATAGCTTCTGAGCATAAAAAAAATGATAATTTAAAAAATCAATAATTGATAAATCAAATCAAAAATCGATAAATTCAACTTTTTTTCTCCAATTTCATTCAAACTCAGTATGTAGGTTATTTACATCATGATGGACTCAACGATACCTCATTTTTATTTCTATGTCACTGTGTTTAGGGAAAAACCACAAAAAACTAAAAATCAATTTCAACACAAATTTTAAACTAAAAACTCCTTCAATTTTCAAGCAATCTAATGCAATCTTCATTCAATTGTAGTCAACAATAAGTTGATTGTTTAACAATCATTTAATTTGATAATTGAGT
This sequence comes from Acanthosepion pharaonis, assembly GCA_903632075.3. NCBI lineage: Eukaryota > Metazoa > Mollusca > Cephalopoda > Sepiida > Sepiidae > Acanthosepion > Acanthosepion pharaonis. The sequence continues at coordinate 464,306 of CAHIKZ030000637.1, forward strand.
CCACCCATATAGAGAAAACCTGTGTAAATTATGAAAAATGGCGATTTTTGCTGGTTTCTTTCTTTTTGTTGGTCTTTCAACCAATTTTCATCAAACTGAACAATTACTTTATAAATTTATCCTCCTTCCCTGGTAGCACAATGACAAATTGAATTTCAAAAACTCCAAAATAATTGTGGTCTGAAGTGGGTTTTCATGTTGCCTGTTATACCCCTTCATGTCCTCAGCTAACTTTGATTGAATAAATACAGACTACTTTTGTTATATCAGTAACTGCATTAATTCAAAATGTTTTTTTAATGAAAGTACTTTAAAGTAATTGAAGAAGATTGTCTCTATTTCAACTTAAGATGATGCTGTTTTTGCTCTATTCTAATTGAACGCTTTTTCTGATTGACCAACTGGGTATGGCTGCTAGTTAATTATAAATTAGAATTCATGATCACAAGTTCTATCACTGCATATAGAGCATCTGTAGCGGCAATGGGTGTTTCTATAGCATTTCAGGCTCGTTTTAAATTCAAAATTGTCCTACTAATCTTAAAGATCCCGGTATGCCCTATTATTTAAAAAGGTTTGAATTCAGTTTTCCTTTATGTTGGCAAGAGAGTTCAATTTGCTCTGCAGTTAAACTCTTAGTGGGAGGAATTTAGATCCTTGCCTTTTGCAAGTGCATTAGTGCAAAGTGAATGAAAACACTCGGAATTTGAACTCAACATAACGATTTCCCCTTCCGCACTGATAACCATCCTGCTATCTGTGCATTTTCATATAGAATTGGACTGTTATAAAGTTAATATTTACTTAGCAATAGTTTATCATACACTGTAAAATTTTTATTAGTTAGTGGATAAATGTATTTGAGTAGATGCCCTGTTTATTTATTAAATAGTATATATATTTATTTTCATCTACCAGCCTGAGAAATCTTATTAGGAAAAAATATGCACTCCCCAGCATGATTCGAATCTGCGTTCCCCTAGGGGAAACCATCATGGGATCTGACGTTCTATCCACTAAAAATAGTGTTTAAGTAATAAAGTCTGTCGGATTTAAATAAAAAATCCATCCCTTTCTTTACACACGGTATTGTAATGTAAAATATGTGAAAACTCTTTTGATGACAGTGGGGAGGCAACTCTTCCTCTAATATTCACTTCAATACAGTTGATTTTATGGACTCTGATTATATGGGAGTGAAATGAAAAAAAAATTGTAATCATCCGAATATTTTTCAGTTATCCGAACTAAACCCATTTATAATAATCTTTTAATCTTAGAAAACCATATTTAAAATTTGATAAAAAACACTGGTAAAATCAGTTAATTTCATTAATTTCTTTGTTGTTTTCCTATGGGGAATATAGATTTGAATTATTGCAGTTTGGTCACGTCAGAGATGTTCACTTTCAAACAGCGAAGCAATGATTATGTTTGACAAATATTTAAGCTGGTTGTGTTTCTGACCAGTAGCTACTCTTACAAATAATTGCAAATTAAAGTTTGATGTCTTTGTTTATATTTTACTCTTTTGAAATTATATTTTTTCTTTTTTTTTACAAAATTTTTTATATTTTTTATACTATAATTCACCCAGTAAAAAGGCTCGAGAGCCACTCAGAGTAGAGGGTAACTATTAAAATGGTAATGATAAATGAGCCGTATGATATGAATGAAAGAGGTATTAGAAAGTGAAGATTATGAGGATAAGGTGGATAGATAGCAATTGATCCTTGACTTGAAGGGGTAAAGTTTGTAATGAAGAGGGTTACTGTCAAAGTGGTTATGATGAATGAGGTGTGTGATATGAATGAATGAAAGAGGAGGTGGTAGGAAGTGAAGATTATAAGAATAAGGAGGATAGATAATGAGTAACTCTTGAAGAGGTTAAGATTGTAGCATAGAGGGTTATTGTCAAAATGGTTATGATGAATGAAGTATGTGATATGAATGGAAGAAGGGGGTGATAGGAAGCGAAAATTATCATGATAAGCAGGATAGATAATGTTCATTAACTTGAAGAGGTTGATTATTGGGTTCAAGGAAGAACCCATGTGTGAGTCTGTTTTACAAAGTATCAGTTTTTTTTTTTTTTGGATGGGGGGAAGCTGTCTGAGTGGAACTTTCTTATTTTTGGAAGATGAAGGAAATAATTTAATTCCATGGAAGTGGCATAGCTTGTCCTAGCTGTCAAGATCTGAATTGACTGAACGAAAGAATGGAACTCATCTGAACATTTTCCATGAAAATAGTGGTAGGCTTGAAATGATAGGTGTGTGCATGGGGAAAGAGTCTGCAAAATGTAGAATAAATCTTCCACAACAAGGTTGGAAAGTGAAGATTGTGCAGCTCCAGCCCACATATGGCAGCAATACTCCATTTTTTGATTGAATCAGTGTCTTGTAAAGATAAAACTTGGCAAAAGGAGTTGGTACTTCCTGGAGTGATAGAATGAATTGAGACTTTTTTCAGCTTGTTTAGCAATTCATATCATCATTATTCAATCAATAAAATATTTTCCCTGGTTTTTATGACCCACCACCACCTTTCAACTAAATTGTTTAATCCCCCATATGAAGTTGATACAGAAGTTTTCAACATTTCTTTTGACAAAATATTTTAGTCATATAAATTGATGGTACTCTAATATATTTGACAACATACCTTGATTTGAGGTAGACCTCTATATTAAACTTATTTCATTGAAAGGGAAGCACTTAGTTTAAGCGTTTCACCCCAAGCAAGGCGAGAAGCCACTAGGATGCAAGGGGTTACAGAAAATTTGGAGCAAGATCAGATAGGAGTGATAGAAGAAAGGATGACGAGAAGGGTAAAGGATAGATCAAGGCAACTGGAGATGTCGATTGACATTACATTTGAATAGCTGGAGATTATAACTCTCAGGGAAACTGGAATAGGGAAGGGAGTTCCACAGGCGAGAGGTGCGAGACATGAAGCTATTGGAGTAGAAGAGACGGCTACATTTAGGAGTTTCAACAGTGAAAGGGTGAGAGCGGGATGCCAGCCTCGTAGGGCGCTTGAACTCATGAAGTCTGGGAACAAGTGAATGCAGCTCCTCTGAGCAATTGCCATGAGCTGTGTCACACACTGTGTTTATATGTAAATAACATTGCTTTGAAATAAATACAAATTAAACTATCAACAAATTGATGCTGCAAAAAGATTCAGTGAGATCAGCCGGGTGGATTCTGTGTTTGGGCTGCATCAGTGCTGTCTTTGAAAGTTCCTGCAATTCATAAATTTTTAAGTTCTGAGGTGTTCAAGAAAGGTCTTTTTGCATGTGTGTGTCTTTTAATTCATATACCATTCTCAACACCTGCTAGCACCTACTGTGCATTATGTAATCGTTCATTGATCCATTGCTTGAATTCTGCTGCATATTTTCCAGATGGGAAGAAAAATGTCAAATGCGTGGCCATAATTTGCACTAAAATGAAGTAAAATTAAGTTTGCGGCAAACATTTCTTAAATAATATACACTCACAAGTAATACAGAGCTGAGTAAACATCAGACACTTCTAAGATTTTTCTAACATTGTACATAAGATGGCACTACAAGCTTTTACATCAAACTAAACTAAACCAAAAATGTAATAGACTAAAAAGTTTCTAAGGAACAAAAGTTTTCTTTGAACAGGATTCTTATGTTAAATATCCCAAACTGATTCTTCTGTTCCTGAAAGTTGTTTCAATTAATAAAGCGGTAATGTTTAATCAAACCTTTTTTTCGTCCCTCTTTATATATTTTCAGCTTAATTATTTGCTTTGGTGCCATCTTTTGAGTGCCCGCAAAATGGAGGAAGTAAGCAAGAGAAATGGTGTCGTTAACAAGGGTCCTCAACAAGTAAGTTCTACTCTTCACTTTATCTTTAGTTATAGGCTTCCTTTTTGTTTTCAGACTTCTTTCTTGGATCATTAATACCAAGTGGTACAACATAATAACTTGAAACTCATTTGGTCTTGACTCTTCTGTCACATACTAGTATGTATTGTATGTTAATCCACTAGACTCCACTGTGATGTCTTTGTCCACAGCCTCACCACACCAGGTTGTTGCTGTTATGATTTCTTGATTTAGCAAGTAGGTTTTTATAGAGTGGAGATTGATAGTCCAACACCCAACCAGTTTTGAATTCAGAGTTGTCTTTCTCCTAGATTGGTTGCCAACTAAAGCTAGATATATGATGGGAATGAATGAAAGTTTTGACATACACACACCACATACATATATACACATACACACACCACACATACACACACACACACACACACACACAGACATACACACACACACAGACATAAACACACACACACACACATATATAGCTGGCTACTCGTATTCGCGGATACCCATCTACTAGGGCGGCTGGCCAATACCCTGTTGCAGATGCTTGCTCAGTCGTATTTGTGTTTATTCAACGCCCACCTGTGGTTTATACTGCACCTATGCTGAACAGACCTTAGTTACAGTTTCTGGGAAAGAGCGTGTTATCTAGCATAATCAACAATTTGAACAAGGCCAGCATGCTCAAGCCCTTGACTACAATAGCTTGTGACGACTTGCTAGCACAGATATTGACAGACCCCAAGGGTTCCGTCTATGTCTACCCAATTTCACTCACAAGGGTTGGGTCAATCCATGGTATAGTTTTCAGGGACTTTCCAAAGGTGCCACACACTGAGATCAACCCCCTCCAGTCTGATAAGATTAGGAAGTTTCCTTCTTGACAAATCGATCATGGTGAGTTTCAAACCTTAGTCTCATGGTCAGAATGTGAACATTCTAACCACTCAGCCATGTGAAAATTTTGACATATTTATCACACAAATCCTACCAGTAATGTCACAGGTTAAATAGAACATATTAAAGCACTTTGTCAAAAATTTCTATATTTCACAATGAATCTATAAATATTTAGTATTTGTATTGGTATATATTTAACCTTTTAGTGCCTAGACATATGTCTTAAAATATGTTCTACTAGTAAAGCAATGGGAAACAAAAGGTTAATTATTAAAGTGAATAAAAATGTATTCTACCTGTGATATCACAAGTTATAGAAAGAGTCTTAAAATTTCCAATTAATATTTACTCTTAGCATTTGCTGGGTTACTATAGCTATAATCATTAGAGCAATTGAAACTTTTGATGTTTTTTAGCTTGTTGACAGCCAGAGGTCAATTACAAAATCTGACCTCAAACACTGACTTTATAATAGCCAACTTAAGCAATAAACATTTTTGTGATTAGTTTATAGCTTCAACTGAATTCTTAACATTTTTTTCACAGTAAAACTATCCCTGCACAATTTGGGAAATGTTTGTTTGGTGATCAACTACCAAATAACACAAACTGTCCCCGAACAGATGATGAGCCATGGAATTATTTAGGAACTATACCATCATCTGAGAAGAAACTGCGTCCAACCAAAATCTGTACAGTTTGTGTAAAAAAAAACAAAGTACAGTGAGAAACACACTACTTTTTTGCTGTTTGTGAAGACAAACTCTCTCTCAAAATCACCATTGAGCAACTGGTTTTTGATATTGAACACTTGTGTTGCTTTTCAAATGTCTTGTTTATGTGTTATATTTTTAATACATTTTTTTTCTCATAAAAAGTTTGTAATTTAGTTGCTTGTACAATTTTTCATTCCTGCCTTAGATGCTAGATACCACTTTTTAGGCGTTAAAAACAACAAAAAAAAACTTGTGATTGTAGCCTTGATGACAAGACCACAAAAACAAGGTAACTTTGTGGCCAGCATCTTAATAAAAACTGCCAATCAAGTATTATCAGTCAATATGTTAATAAATCCTATTCATTATTTCTCAGTCCGAAGAAATAGTTTGTCATTATTGGAATTTTTATAACCATAAAAGAATAATTAATATGATACTGATAGGACAGACTTGTAATCTGAAATCTTTCATTATAAATGAGAAGCTTTGATTTTTGGTGTTTTTAGGGTTGGTTTCTATTGTAATTCACACTGCTACACCAAATGATATGAAGGCTCATTATACCAAGCAAGAGCTGTCTCTTTATACTCTATAATTTCAAACATTTGTACCCACTAACAATAAGAAATAATGTTGGACAAAAAACTCTCTTCAATATATATATATATATATATATATATATATATATATATATATATATACTCTTGCTCCATATGTGGACTCCTCTGTAATTCACTAGTGGGTCTTAATTGCCACTTAAGTTTATCGCACAAAATTTTATAATTGAATCAATTAAGTTGTCAGATCCACGTACTTCGAAACCAACGAGAGAGTCCATTTTATATATATATATATATATATATATATATATATATATATATATATATATTATTATAAATTAACTGATTTAAAATATGGTTTTTCGCTACACAGTAATAACCATGTTTCAAAAATGGAAGCTAAAAACTTTAAATTTAATTATATAATTAAATTGAAAGCATTAGTTCTGTTTCATCTTCATGTAAATATTGGAATAACTTATTTTTAAATTTACTGAGTTTTAAACGCACATAAATTCATAATTTACTGTTTCCAAGGATACAGAGGAATCCAATCATTCAAACAGGGACTGTAGCATGTTCATTTTTATTAAGTGTTGTTAGAAATGAATCGTTTTTTTTTTTTTTTTTTTAAATTTTATACATAATATTAAAGGAAAAATAAAATAAGAATGATTAATTTAACATGTTGGCTGTCAGAGGCCTATAATGGCATCTGACTTTAAATGCCAACTAGTTTGCTGATTGGGCAATTCTGTTGTTTTTCAAATGTTTCATTTACATGTTATATTTTCAATGAAATTTTCTCATAAAAAGTTTGTTTTTAGTTACCAGTACAATTTTCACTCTTGCCTTAAACACTAGGTACCAGGAGTTGTCTTGTGGTTCAATGTATTAATAAATCCTGTTCATGATATCTCAGTTTGAAGAAACAATCATTATTGGAATAAAAAAAAAATAATTTATATGATACTAATAGGATAGACTTGTAATCTGAAATTTTTCCTCATAAGCAAGAAGCTTTGATTACTGTGTTTTTGGAGTTGATTTCTGTTATAATTGACACTGCTGTTCCAAATGATATGAAAGGCCATGATACCAAACAAAAGCTGGATCTTTATACTCTACAATTTCAAACAGATGTTCTTGATCAGTGTTTATTGATGTAAAGATAGACAATGAAAGTGGTCAGGAAGAGACCACAATGATTGATAAACCAGTAAGAGTTTGACAAAATGAACAGTATAGCATAGCAAATCCATACTTGGAATAATGACTCCTTTATTTATATGAAACAATTTCTCATTAGAAATGTGAGTATTCAAATTAAACATGCATTTATGAGGTTTATATTAGAATTATCATTGCTATAATATCAAACACATTGTGACTACAGCGTATGCTCATGTACCAGCCTGCTTAGAATAATCAACCTAGTGGGCGAAATAAAGGGTTTAGTTCAAAATTCAAATCACTGGAAGAAGGCCAGAGTGTACAGTGGCTGAAATGTTGTGAATATAACAACAAAGATGAGGACAACAGTCAATGTACATAAGCATAAATAGTAGATATTTACTAATCTTTGCCTAATCTGACACGAGGCTAAATGAGCTTCTGATTGTGCTGTATCAATCGTCTAAGTACAGTGAGCCTGCCTGCTTTGAAAATCAGCATTTGTAATGTTGGTTTTCACACTAACCTCTAGTGCCAGCTTGGCATATATAACTGTCTAAGCCAGTGGCTCTGAAACTTTTTTTTTTCCTCAGGGCTGTGTTTTTGGAATGAAAATTTGCTCACGCCTCACCAAACTGTATGTGATAAAAAGTATATTTAAAAATAAAAACCAGAGAAAGAGTGTTAAAGAGAGATAACTGCAGATTTGAAGTCAGAACATTATCATTGATAACTCTCTCCTCCAATTTGCAGAGCCTAGTTACTATATTCTTAATACTTGATATAATACAAAAATATCACAATGATAAAATCAGTCAATAATTATACTGGGACTCATGCATGCAATTACAAGTAATCCATAATAATATTTTAATTTATTTTTTTTTTGCAGATGAATATTTTGCTCTGGAAGGTGCTTACTTTTTTGATGTCAACTAATGATATTGACAATCATGCATGTATTATGGGTGGAATTGTACAATAGGTTCTGTGACCAGAAATAATCTCTTTTTCAATTTTTTTTTTTAATTAAAGTTAGTGGGGCGGCAGTTTTCTATGTAAATCTTACTATGCTTACATTAAATGCAGCCTTTCCATAAACATTCACTGACCTCCTGTGAATGTTTGCAGTATTTTCTTTTTAAAAAATGGAAATTCTATGATAGCTATTTGCTTTCTTTGTGTGCCCAGATGGACAGCTATTTTGAAAGAGAATTCTAGGTAGGAAAACAGACGATAACCCCACAAAGTTTCTCTCTGGGCTTATAGACACTTTATGGTTTATAGCTAAAAATACCTTTAAAAATTCGGAGTAATACTTTTAAAGCAGGCATTACTTTTTAACTGACCCTTGTAATGTAAATTTTGATGATTGGTAGGGAAATGAATTATTTTCAGTTTGTTTTAAATGAAGTAATATTTTATTTTCATTTGTTTTTAGATGAGTGCATCTTTGAAAGAACGCTTGAAGCGATGTGGCAGATATTATTCTTCACCGATGACCACAAAGATGCCAAAACTTGACACTGGATTTCTCCCTTCACCAGATTCTACATCATCACCATCATCTCTAAACTTGAATTGCAGCACCCCAACTATCAACAGGCCTTTTTATGAAACTCCGCCCAATTCAATTCTGACTCCTTCGTCTAGTGAAGACCATCGAAATTCTAGTTTTGATGACTCTGCATCGCTTTCTTGTACCCCGGTTTTGAAAGCCAAAGATCTCCAAGGTTCACACCCAAGAGTAAAGAGGTTGCGTTTAAGTTCTCATACTTGCTTTAATGCAAAACTCTTATCTGGGGATATTCCTGATAGCATGCAAGAAGAGGGTGATGGAAATCTTCCCCAACAAGAAACTCTGTCATTAAATACTCCTCTTTTGGAAGAAAGCACTTTACAGATAAGTGCATGTGGAGATGGAGAATGTGAGAACATCAAAAGTCCCGAGAAGCATCAATTGCCTCTTGTGTCGGGTGTGTGTTCGCTGTCAGGAGACAATGTCCCAAATGATGAGATTTCTGCAGAGGTTATTCCAGAGAATTTGACTTGTGAAGAATTGGTTGCAAAAAAGCTTCAGCTGCAAAAACAGCTGAAAGACAAAGAGGAATGTTTGCGAAAACTTAGGATGGTGAAGTTGTACAGGTCAAAGGTCAGTCTAAAAATTCAGTGTTTTTTATTTAACAAAGCAAAATAAACATTTTATATTATTGGAAAGGAAAAAAACCTGAATATTGTATTTTCTAGTGTGTTATACAACATGAGTGTAACCCCCATGTTTCTGAAGCTAAAAACAAGTAATAAATTACATCCTTGAGTATAATATGACTCTTTAGTACAGCCATCCCTAAATAAATTTTTTTTGATAAGTTGTACCATATTACCTATTAAAAATTTCAATTTCATACATATTTCACTAAAATATTTAATTTTTCATGATAACATATGAAATATTCAGAATAGAAATGAATTGGATGTTTAGCCATTTCTTCACTAAATTCCCATTTCAAAACTTATTTTTGGGAAAAACTGTTAACTAGACCTACCTGGTAATACATTTTAAGGTGTTAATTAATCTATCATACTTTTCTGTTTCTTATGACGTGATTATATTTTAATAAACTATGAAAAAAGTCTTTTGTTTAGAATGAATAAACCAATAAAATCAAAATATAAAATAAACTTTATCTTGTGAGCAAAACTGAGACAAAAGACATTCAATTATGCTGATTCCCAAAGAACAAATATTACTGACATATCAAATACTTTTTGCAAACAATTGTTATTAACACTTGCCTACTTTGTGTTTTACTGTCTAGTGTGCTGAATGCAATTGCAATCTTGGTGTTTCAAATAAGAGTTTTTTTTTTTAAGCTGAGTAAAAATTTCTGAAAACATGAACTTATGTATGATATGCACCCCCCTGCCTTTTTGCCTTTAATTTTTGTTCAAAATTTCTCGTATTCTACACAAGAAAATAGGGTAGATTTGATAAAAGACATTTGGTAACAAAATGACAAAGAGTATACTGAATTAAAATCACAGCATGTTTAGATTTTACAAGGCTACATATCTGGAACATTTAACAATATTGCAGATACAGTATTTTAACCATTATAGATAAGTAAGCTTTGCATAATCTGGCACAATGTTACAAGCTGTGAACAATACGTGATATTCCTATGTGATCATCCATTTAAGCACTGATCAGATTTGATGTTGCTTAACTTTGATTATTAGTTAAGAACTGTTTCTTTCTTAGTGACTTTGACTATATGCCATTCCTTATTAAGTTTTGCTTAATTTTGGCACAGTCCAAGATAAATCTGAAGTTATAGGTATTGCCTTGGAAAATCTCTCCAGGTACAAGGGAGGTAATTCAGTCTAAATTGGAAAAAAACTTTTTGCTTGTTATTTCTTTATATTTAATATTCATTGCTATCTTCTTTGAGACAATTCTACAAGAATTTTGAACAGACATCAGTTCTTTGTTTTTGCATGACGCCATATAACTTTTTAAATTGAAAGTATTTAAAAAGATTTAACTTTGTGAATATCTGAATAACAATGTTAACATACAATAATGGTATTGGTATTATTAACCTTTTCCTTCTATGGAAACATTCAGCATTCTTTGACTGAGGAGCCTGTGCTTATCAAGTTATGGTATTCTTCACTCTTTGGGATCAAATTGTAGCATCTGTTCTCATCTCTAATGTTAATATTAGCCAATTCCTTATAAGGAAACATTTGGCATTCATTAACTGAGGAGCCAGTGTTACTTGAGTTAAACTTTTTGGGGCTACTTAATTATATGAGCTTCGTGCATGATGCTTCTTAAATATATGATCTACCTTGAAGAAAATTATCTACATGTACAACTTAAGTAACACCTAAGTGGCAAAACATTAGAAACTCGTCCAGATTTTATTTGCTGGAAAAATTGTGTTCAGTACCCAAAATTTTATTATTGTATTTCTGAATGATTTTCAAACTGCTTAGACAGTGATAGTATTAGTTAAAATAATAATTTCTTTTAGTTTTTTTATCATATGGTATTATTTGTTTAGTATATTATAATAGTATATTAAATAAATACTACTAATATTTTTTCTTGTATTCCGTATATATCTATTTTTAATGTATATTTTAATGTAGAGAATTTTCTTAACTCGTAGACCACATACTTTACTGATACATTGTACTGCGAGAAAGTAGATCACATACTTATGTGATACCAACTTTTCTTAACTCCCTGGACATTGGGCTGGGGCCATAGTATAGTATCTGTTCTAATTTCTAATGGTAATATTAGCCATTTCAATTTGACATTTATTAACTGAGCATCCAGTGCTATTAGTTACATTTTTCTTCACTCCCTGGCTATTCGGTTGGGATCAAAGTGTAGTATCTGTGATGACAATATTAGCCGTTTCCTTATATAGAAATGTTTAGAATTCATTGAATAAATATCACTACTGTTGGCTGAAATTTATAAAATCTTTCTCCTAAAACAATTTTTCAGGAAAATAGTTTTCTCAAGTCCACAAATTGTTAGTGCTCTTTCCAGTATTGAAGGGAGTTTCCTTCCTAACCTTTTGTCTGCAGTAGTGTAGAGTGTCAACATTATTTTCTCTTTGAGTTAAATGTGCTGTTGATTTTAATTTTTGATTTTAATAAACCTCTAGAGATATAGTTTTTGTTACTTGGTACAGTTTTTTCTTTGTGATTCTCTCATACCAGCCTATGAAGTTAAAAAAAAAAAAAAAAAAAGACACTCCTCATTTACAGCTATATACATCTGACAGTTTAGATATTTCTTAAGGAGTTTGGTACCATGCAGGGCAACCATACGAAAGTTGTGATCTGATGAGAACATTGAAGAACATGACTTGAGTTTTTAGGTTAATGTGTTGGTTTTGTAGCAATTTGTGATGTTGGATAAAACTATCCCAAGTTCAGTCTATTCTATGTTCAATTTCATTATCTGCTATACTCAGGAGGAATGATTTATTAGATAATCATCCATGTATATAAATAGTTTATATTTAATAAATAGAACTTCATAATTATTCACTGGTGAATAAAATGTTGATGTTCATAAAATATTGAACATGAACTAGAAAATGGTTATAAGACAATTTGGAAAACATTTACTTTTGTATGCTTCACTGATCACACAACATCATTAGAAAAAAATGGATTTTATTTCAATCAAATTTACATTGGCAAGACAGAATGTAATGTTACTCATATGAATGCGGGATTTTTTTTTCTTAACTGTATTGTTTTTTAAATTATATTTTACTAATTTCGACTTAGTTTTTATTGACATATTTGTTTTAAAATTTTTAACATCCCATATTGTTTCAACACCAGTTTAATATGGCTGTGGAGTTGGAATTGAAGCAATTAAGGGGTCACTGGAGTCGATAAAACTATACAGACTCCCGCTGAATTTATACTTTACATAAAAGGTCTTACGTCATAAAATTTTTATTTTTATTTCTTCTACTGTATATTGACTATTTCCTTTAAAGAAATTCATCTCAGCTTCTTTTTTAAAGTCATTTTTGTAGTTATATTGTATTTGCAAAACTATATAGATAAAAAAAATCTTACATTATAGAATTTTTATTTTTGTTATCTTTTTACATCCTGTAAAAGATTGTTTCAACTTTTTTTATAAAGTAGTTTTATATTTGTTCTCTATTTATTTCTTATTTGCAAAGAGATATATATGTAAAAAGTCTTACATTATAGCATTTTTATTTATTTTTTTTTAATTTCTTCTATATCCTTTCAAAGATTTTGTCTCTAATTCTGTGAAGGATGAATAGGTATGATATAAAAGCCACAATATTCTTTATTCTTTGATATAAACCAGTTCTAATGATAAAGGCCTATTCAAGTTAGGAGTGTATGCATAGGCTTTATGAGATTAGTAGGCCATAATCACTTAATTACATGAGGAGTCAGAGGTATCAAAAATAAAGGAGTCGGAATCTGATGTTTTGTGTTCTGATTCAACAGCCTTGGTAAGAATAGGTGATAGACTGAAGAAGTCCAGTTGTATATTAACTACAGAGGATTTGTAATATGTGACCAGCTTCAATCTGTCATTTGTTCTTACTAACCTAGTGTTGAAACAATGTGAGATACAAAGAAATCTTGTAATACAAAGTTTGATCAGAAAGTATCTGGAATGTTGCTTTGGTAACAGAGCTAAAATGCACAGATTGAAATCACGAGGCACAGATTGACCTTGGAGTCACACATAAGTTAACATTCTTGCTTGCTTCCATTGTTTATAGCAGTGCTTGGAAGGAAAGTGTGTAGTGTGTGGTTGTCTCGCCACAACACAGAAAACATTTTGACATCAGTCATAACAGGTGATGAATTGTGGATCTATGACTGTGAAACCAAGGCTCAGTCTTTGCAGTTTAAGACTTCACCCTTTCTGAGATCAAAGAAAGCATGAATGAGTCAAAGCAATGTGAAGACACTGTTGACAGTTTTCTTCAACTACAAGAGCATTGTTCATCATGAGTATACTCCACCTGGGTCAGGCAGTAAACAAAGATACTATTTACATAACACCTCATCTCAGAAATGTAGACAAATAGTAAACAAAGAGTACTACCATGATGTTTTGTGACATTTACAGGATGCTGTTTGTTGTAAAAGGACAGAATCACATGTGTCTGGTGAATGACAACTCCACAATGACAATGCATCTGCCCATACAACACAGTTCGAGTAGCAGTTTTTGGCCCTGCATAGTTCCCCAAGTCTGACAACCACCATATTCCCCAGATCTTGCCCCATACGACTTTTTCCTCTTTCCAAAAATCAAATCAACACTTAAAAGGGATAAGATTTCAAGATCTTGAAGAATTTCGAGAGAATGCAGCAAGAAAACTGCTTGCTATTCCAAAAAGGGAGCTCCAGGACTTCTTCCATGATTGGAAATGATGCTGGATAAAGTGTATGACTTCAGGAGGGGACTAATTTGATGGAGATTAATTGCTTAATTGTTACGTGTGTAGTTTTCTTTTTATATATCATCAGTCCTGATACTTTTTGGTCAAACCTTGTATGTAAGTTATTCTTAGATAAATATTAAAAAATCAAATTGAAATTAATAAAATCTATATTTATATCTATAATTCTCAAAGTGTGTGTGTGTGTGTGATCGGATGTTTATGCATTTCCACAGTTTTCATCTGACTGATGAAATATTTTTTTTGTTTGATAGATAATTCTTCAGTGCTGCTTTTGAGTTCAAATTGTTGGTGACAATGGCTCTCCATTACTTCCTGTCCATTATAATTCTCAGCAATGTTTTACTGTTTACTATCTATTCTTGGATATATATCTTTCATAAGAACTTTAATAAAAATAGTTTAAATTATTACAATAATATTATCTATATCTATAATTCTCAAAATGTGTGCGTGCATGTGATTGGATGTTATTTATGTGTTTCCACAGTTTTCATCTGAATGCTTCTGCACGTGAGGCTAAAAATGATGATCAAAAGATTCAATGGCTGAGGAGAAATGCCTCTTCAACTGCTGCTGTGCGTGAGGCTGAAACAAGATTGAGAATGCAAAACCACCCTTTTCTGAGCTGCCACCCCATTCAAATTGTTACCCCCCCCATTTGGGGATGTTCCTCAGTTGCCCCCAATTGTTGTTACTAATATTGATTTTCGGGTGGGCTGACTTTAAACTTAAACTGCTCCAATTGAATGGCAAAAATTCCCAGTAATGAAAGACCCGGTTGAAGATGGGTTATACTGCTAGAGTAAAAGAAAAAAAATCTTTCATATGGCTAATATGAATCAATGTTTATTTGGTTGAAAAAAAAAAAGTCCATTTTTCTAATAACATTGTTTGACCATTGAAACAGACTAAAATAAAAGTTTTACTATTCTGTCAGATTTAAATCATTCAAATTTAAATCTGTTAAGAAAATGAAGAATTATATGGGATCTTTGATATTTTATAAGCACAATGCAATCACAGAATTCAGAATTAATTAAATAGTTCCATTATGTTTTTGTTTTACTTTTTTTTTTTTCTACAGTACAGGTAAAGTAATTGGATTATGAAGAACAGATAAAAAAATTCATGGCCAGTAAAAAATTATTTTATAAGCAAAGTTTAATTGGCAACATTAATTAAATAATTTCCTTTGTTTTTTTTTGTTTTTTTTCACAGTATAGGTAAACCAATTGGATTATGAAAAACGGGAGAAAAATGCATGATCAGTAAAATTTGAACCAAAACCCAATAACAAAGTCAAGACTCTTTTATTAACAACCAGGACATAAGTTTAAAAAAAAAACATTTAAATAAAAAATTTTTTTTCATAATCTTTTTTTTTGATGATGAAAGTGTTCATTCACTTTAAAAATATTTGTCACCAATCTGTATTAAAAAAAAAAAATTTTTCCATTACAAATCAAAAGAGTCTGCCTAAACTGATGAGTTTCATGGGTTTATGGATCAAATGTTGCTTCTATTGTATTTTTCCCATTTCTATTTCAAACCTTTACAGCTAAGACCAATCATAGCATTGGTACAGGATCAATTTACTCCCTTCATATTTGATTAGTAAGAAAAAAGTTCTATTTGAACACCTTCTTCCCGAGAGCCACTATTTTGTGGAACAGACTCCCAAGAGGATGCTTCCCTGATCACAACAATTTTAACCTCTCCAAGTCTAGGATTAACCGTTATGTGTTTTAACTATCCTCGTAATTTAGACTCTTTAAGTCCTTTGTCTTACATCCATAAAAGTAATGACTTCATTCAGTAACCCTCTACCTTGAGAGGCTTTTGAGCCTTGTATTGGGTGAAAAAAGAAAAAAAATTTAAGATTTTATTTCAAGATAAAAATATGCTCTAAAGTTTTTAAAGAATATTTATAACAATTCAAATTAGTTTTTCACAAAACATTGAAACTGTTTTTTTCTTTCTCTCTAAAATTTCAAGTTGCTTAATTACATTATTTTCTTTTTTTTTCTTTTTGTAGAATGACCTTTCTAATTTGGATGATTTGATTATAAAATGGCGAGAAGTGAGTCAACAGGTTTTGCTAGATCTTCATCAAAAATTGCCCGAGCCAAAACCCTCTCTCTCTGGTTTATTGCAACATTTACATATTGACCTGACTTTTTTACAATTCAACCCAGATGAAGAAGCCTTCTACTAAGAATAAAACACAGTTTTATTATCATTTATTACTCACCTTTTTTTTTTTCTTTTGTAAATAAATTTTCTTTTGTATTTTTATCTTTATTTGATTTTTTTCATGTTATGACGTCATATAAAATGTATATTGAGGTGTTTTTTAAAAAAAAAAACCCCAAAAGAAAACCCAAACTTTTCAGTTTGACTGTTTATATGACGTCACCTTGACTGACTTGAAATTATTTCCATTAAACTTGACAATGTTGGAATAAAAAAAAAAAAAAACAGTTGTGTACAAGATGAAAAGGCTATTACAAATATATATATATATATATATATATATATATATATATATATATATATATATATATATATATATATAATATTCACATTCCCCCAAAAAAAAGTTATTTTTATGTTCTAAAAGCTCAGTTTTATAAATATTGCATTGTAGTTGGTGCAAATATTTTTATAGACAATCTAATAAAGTAAATAATGTTTATTTCTTTTGTTGTAAATTTGGAAAAAAAAGAATGTGAATATACAATTATTATATATTTAGGTTTTTATTAAAAATAACTTTTTTTAAAATCATAAAAATTGTTGAGGGTTTCTAAAGTAAAAGTAATGATCAGA
The DNA here is from genome assembly GCA_903632075.3 of Acanthosepion pharaonis. Taxonomy (NCBI): domain Eukaryota; kingdom Metazoa; phylum Mollusca; class Cephalopoda; order Sepiida; family Sepiidae; genus Acanthosepion; species Acanthosepion pharaonis. The sequence goes on from CAHIKZ030000637.1 coordinate 481,359, forward strand.
GAAAAATTGTTCTTTTGACTTTTTTTTTTTTTTTTTTTTTTTTTTTTGCAGGTATGAGTGATTTTGAACTCAATCTCTGGGCTGGGTAGTGTGTATTTCGACTCAGTGGGGGGGGATGGACGGACAAGCAGTAACTGAGTAATGCTATAAATAAGATATATGCCTGGACATGGGCAGTGGAACGAGAACAGTCTACCTCCATAGATAAAGTGTTTGGTTCAGAATTCTCTGTAGGTTGCCCAGATTAAGACTTGAACAGATCAACATTGTAGTGACCAGGGAAGCATCCTCTTGGGAGTCATTTCATAGAGCTGTGGTTTGTAGGAAGAAGCTGCTTGAGTAAAATTTACATCTCACCAATGGGATACAAAAAGAATGAGGATGTTCCGCTACAATGTGTGTGGCATGGCAGGTCTTAGTTGTGATAGATGACTTTCCACTAACTTGTTTACATGTAGTGACAGTAGTAACTAACTTCTGGTCTTTATTTCATGTGGTTTACTGCTGGAATTTATACACAGTGAAAACAATGTAGCCCTGTGTCACATACATCTGCACACATATAGACACATTTTCTATTTATCCTATACTAATGCAATTCATTCAGTTGTACTGTTAAAAGAAAAAAGATATATAAAACATTTTGTATGAAGTTTGCAAGGAAACTTTGTAATTCATTTCTTTCAATTTGAAAGAAAAATAAGACTCAAATAAATAAAAATTATTAAAATTTATAGATCTATGTTTGAATATTTTTTTTTTTGTTCACACACGTATATTCTGCTACACATTTGAGGTTTGGGCTGAGTTTGGGTATTCAAGGCACTGGGCTTCCTAAAGGTAGATCTGTTCATTGAGATTGGTGAGAAGTCTGGGTCAAAGCAAGCAAGCAAGAAAGAAACAGAGTTTGTTTCTTTCTTTCTTTCTTTGTCCATTTCTTTCTTGCTTGCTTGCTTTATTGCTTTCTTGTCAAACAGTACCTTTGATATGCCTTTTTTTTTTTTTTTTTTTCTCATTTTCTGGACAGGAGACAGGCAAGCTATTATAAAAATGACCTACTGTTTATTTAAGGAATGGGAAAAGTATAACACATACTAAAGAACAATCAGAATTATATGCAAGTAGGCTACAATGTTAGGGACATTTAGCATCTCTTTTTCACTGCTATCCAAAAGGATTTTTCTTTGTGTCACTTATTTGTTTTTTCCACTGAAATGGAGCTCAGGCAAACCTGAGGATTGGATCCACAACCATGTTTTAACCAATAGTTTAATTCACTTAGTCATGTGTCTTTTGTGAAATACTAAATAATATGTATCCTCTAAGCAGGGAAAGAAGAATGAGAACAGTTTACCTCTGAATTGAATAAAGTGTTTGATTTGAAATTCTAAGTTATGGAAGGTCAAAGGGATAAAAATCTGGGTTGTAAAAATATTCAACTCATCTACAAAGAACAAGGAAAGAAAAAAGCGGATAAAGTGTAAATCCCAAATTTTCATATTCCACAAATATGTAACATTTTATAAAATGTTTTTTCCTTTCTTTTTGTCCAGTTTCTTCTAATGACCACAGTTTTTCATACAACAGGAAATAGATTAGATATAGGAAGACTTCTTATTGCATCTACATGGACTGTAGACTGATTATTTGATACATTGTTTCTTTATACCTGGGGTATGGACGTGGTAGTAGACATAAAAGGCACATGAATATTTAATAGAAAAGTGCTTAGCTCCATTTTTAAGTGCGTGACTGGTCAGGAAGTCAATACAACTAGACACAATCATATTGAATTAATTTTTGTTTTTAATCATTTCACTCCCAGAAAGGTGATAATGCCACTAAGACAAAAAGAGAGTGAAAGAGATTGAGAAAACTAATGAGGAGAAAAGACAATAAAAAGAACAGGATTCAGGAGGACAGAAGATGGCGATTGATATTGCATTTAAATTTTTGAAAGTTGCAGGTAACAGAGAAACAAGAAACTGGAAGAGTTTCACAAGCGAGAAAAACTATTAGAAAAGAACTTACGGTTACATCTAGCTAGATCAACTGTTAAACAATGAGACCTATCTGCCAATCTAATATGACATCTAAATTCATGTGGTTGAGGTAGTAAGGGAGAAAGCTCATTAGAACATTTGTCATGGAAATATTTATAGAAAAGACAGACGGAAGCCATGTTATGGTGGTGTGAAAGTGACTGAAGCCAAGGTACTACATCAGGACCAATCTAATATTAAATATTTCTAATATGAGAAGCACAAAGTAAATTTCTTTGCGTGTGGTTTTCTTGGCTGGCTCGTCCATTGCTGAAACATAGTTTGTGCAGAAAGAAAAATACAGACATGAACAAAAATTATTCTGAAGAAAGTTACTTATTAAAACAGCATTTAAAAAAAAAAGAAGAAAATGTAATAAAAAATTAAAGGGGAGCAACCGAGGCTGTGAATAAAAATTTACCTCCCCTGAATTTGACGCCATTTAAAAGGGAAATAACTATTTTAGAGTCTTGTTTGATTATTGTATAATACAATAAGGGCCCTTTTTTAAATTTAGAAAATGAAAAATTTTGTTTTAGTAAATTATTAGACATGGACTCATTTACTTTCGGAACAAACGTTTTTATATATTGTTAAACTTATTCTTACAGAATGTCTTGGTTGTTATACTTTATTTTTTTAGTCTGTAGAATTATGTAAAGCAAGAGATAAGATGAAAGAAATATAAGACAAAAATAATAATTGACAATAATTCATTTAAGAAATTCAAACAGTACTGTGAATACTTGGAAGAAAAGCAAGAGAAGTATATTGAAAGAAATACTAGTCTAAGATATTTGTTGTTGCCGTGTTAAAATTGAAGAAAGTTTTGTTAAAACATAAATTATTATGGACCAAGAGACATTGAAACGAGAAGGGCTAATACCAAAAACCTGTGGGAAGAAGTGAAGATTTAATTCATGTATAAATGACTTGAATTGTATGTCGAGCAGTTTGAACAATGGAAAAGTGACCCGGACTTGGGTGGGGGGCTGTTGATTGAAACACAGCTGCAAATGTGGGCTGGAAAGTGAAAAAGTAAACAACTGAATTTGGAACTGAGTTTTCTTGGATGGAAAATGGTCGGGGTAGTAGGCGCAGATAAGACATCAAGGAGGATGGAAGAATCACCCACGCATACTGAAGAGGTTAGTGAGAGAAGACAATAAAAGAGAGAGTGGAGAGAGGGGATTTCCCAAAGTTATGATGTAAGCCGGAGGGAATTCACTGAAATGCTCCTACCAATTTGGGCGAATGTCCATAAATATGAATGCGCGAAACGAACTAGTGAGTAGACAAGGAGCAGAAGAGAGAAGAGATGCAGAAGAGCTGGAGACGATACCTGAGACAGTAGAGAAGCCCACATGATTATCTGCCGACGAAAGCCTTCGACTTAAGCCTTGTGCCAAACTTTACCAACAACAACAAACCAGATTTTGCCAGGTCAACAATAATATCTCTTCTGATTTAGACATGGGTTGGGCTGATAATTAATTCCATGTGAACTCTGATATAAAACAATTATTGTATGGAGGACTGATATAAAAACACTATTTTTGTTCAATTTATTCGCGTGTTATTTTTGTTTTGCTTGTACATCATTGAACTGCTTGGACCAGCCCAACGTGAAGATACCTGCGACGATTAGAACTTAGATGCCTTATAATTAACCTTAAATCACAATGTGGGATCAGGTTAGCTCTGGATTGAAGCAGTCACTTCAGTGACCAGCAGCAGTGTTGGAAGTCTTGGATGACTGGGGAGGGTGTTGTGCGATTACATTAAGCAAAAGAAATAAGATGAAAGAAATACTAGTCAAAAATGAATAATAATTGACAAGGCTTCATCTAAGAAATTCAGACAACTTAAGACTATTACTACTTGGTGGAAAAAGAAAGAGAAATAAGATGAAAGAAATACTAGTCAAAAAAATGAATAATAATTGTCAAGGCTTCATCTAAGAAATTCAGACAACTTAAGACTATTACTACTTGGTGGAAAAGCAAGAGAAATAAGATGAAAGAAATACTAGTGAAAAATGAATAATAATTGACAAGGCTTCATCTAAGAAATTCAGACAACTTAAGACTATTACTACTTGGTGGAAAAGCAAGAGAAATAAGATGAAAGAAATACTAGTCAAAAATGAATAATAATTGCCAAGGCTTCATCTAAGAAATTCAGACAACTTAAGACTATTACTACTTGGTGGAAAAGCAAGAGAAATAAGATGAAAGAAATACTAGTCAAAATGAATAATAATTGACAAGGCTTCATCTAAGAAATTCAGACAACTTAAGACTATTACTACTTGGTGGAAAAGCAAGAGAAATAAGATGAAAGAAATACTAGTCAAAAATGAATAATAATTGCCAAGGCTTCATCTAAGAAATTCAGACAACTTAAGACTATTACTACTTGGTGGAAAAGCAAGAGAAATAAGATGAAAGAAATACTAGTCAAAAATGAATAATAATTGCCAAGGATTCATCTAAGAAATTCAGACAACTTAAGACTATTACTACTTGGTAGAAAAGCAAGAGAAATAAGATGAAAGAAATACTAGTCAAAAATGAATAATAATTGACAAGACTTCATCTAAGAAATTCAAGTAGAACTATTAGTACTTGATACGATATCCAGAGAAGTAAGATGAAGGAAAAAAATGCAATAAAAAAATAGATCATCAAAATAATAAATAACAATGATTCACATCGTAATAAATTTGATTTAATAAGAAATAAATGGTTGTGAGTTTGAGTCTTACTTGAAACTTAGTTTAATTTTATTTTAGTTTTGATCAATACAACTACTGACTAAGATTAAGAAGGAAGAAATGATAGTTGACAATGAAAAATATTATAATTAATGATCTTTATGGAATATTGTTCAGCATCTTTGGCAAATGGATTGAAATTAGTTTATATTTTTTCACAAAACAAACAATTTCATAAAAGCAGTATGTCTATTTCTCCCTTTCTCATATATATATATATATATATATATATATATATATATATATATATATATATATATTGGACTCTCCTATCGTCAATGATAAATGAGGGTCAGCATTGGATGGTGTTTTTCGTTTTTACACTTATGCATTCTAGCAGGAGCTATTGTAAAGCAAATCAGGTCAGGGAAAGACGTATTTCATTGGTGCTTTCTTAAGTGTGATACTAGCCCAGCCTTGTTGTGGGCAACAAAGCCACACTGACAGATGAAATGTGTTAAAGCAGGATTCTGATGGCATCTCTGCTTCAGAGCTTGACGAAGCTGATCACGGTGCTTCATTCTACTGTCTTCAAAACTCTTTAACTTAATGAAACATGTCTTATGCCACTCCTTTCAGTTCGATGCTTGGGCTTCCCAGGTTTTCAAATCAAAGTTGAGACATTTCAAGTTGTCTTTCAATTTGTCTTTGTAGCTGAATGTTTGAAGTTTGGTAGTTGTCCATAAAGCACCTATTTTGGATGCCTATGCTCATATATATATATATATATATATATATATATATATATATATATATATATATATATAACTGAGAAATCAAAAATTACTAATGAGTATAGACTATTTCAACTAACGCCAAATGCATCAGCCTTATTCAACTCAGACGGTGGACTGTATTCAGTGTCGGAAATAGAGATTTAAAATTTAATATTTAACAAAGATAGCAGTTGAAAAATTGATAGAGAGCTAACCCATAACACAGCAGACAGGACAGAATACCCAAGTGGTGGTAAGGGGAGGGCGGAAGTTATCTGTCTTAAAGGGAAAGAAGCTACACAAATTCAACCCAGATATTAACCTTAAAACCTCAAATTGGGGTTATAAGAAAGATTAAGGGAAACAAAAGATAGGCCAATATATATATATATATGTGTGTGTGTGTGTGTGTGTGTGTTTGTGTGTGTGTGTGTGTGTTTTGAACAATAAAAATATTGAAAAATTAAGAAATTTTAAAAAAATTTAAATTTCCAGATACACTGGGTTGTATATTAATATTTTGGGGTTTTATTATTTCAATTAGGTTCCTCAACAAGTTTTGGTCAGCATAGCCAACATCAGGAGAAAAATATTCCTGCTTGTTAGTAGCAGAGAACTTTAAGAATGAATGACTTTCTGAAGAAAATGAATTTTATCTGTAGTTTTCATTTGTTTTTTTTTTTATCGTTAATTTTGGTCAGTCCTTGGTGTTGGTCAAACGGCATCTTTTAATTTGTTTTTAAGATAGCGGCTGAATAGGTTCATGTTACTCAGAATTCTCTTGGTCATTTTAACAGTTTTATTGGTTTTATTGTGTGCATGTTAAGTGTATGTTATCATTTTTTCCTTGGGAGTGTGTATTATGTGTATATATATTAGTATGGGTGCGTGTATAAGTGTGAGACATATAATATATATATATATATATATATATATATATATATATATATATATATTCATTTTATTTTTCTGAGTACTTTTGATATATTCAAACATCATCTTCAGGGCTATAATAGCTATGACAGATAATTGTGTTTGTCCGGAGTAAATTTTTGCTTTTGTTGTTAAACCGTTAACAGATCTGGTCATGTGCAAATTTACAACCAGTGATTTTAAAAATTTTCCATTTTGTAAAAATTTTAACGTAAGGGAGGTAACTTAGTTAACAATTGTATTCTTGTTAAGAGGTTATAGTTTGCTTCTTTTAAAAAAAAACTGTTTACTTTTAACATAGATATTTCTAAAGAACTATATACTATTATCATTTCAGAAAATTTGTACTATATTCATAATTAATTTTTTTAAGTGTTGGTTTTAATTTTTTAATAAAGATCGTTTCAAGAATTTGTAGTTTCTACTTATTACATTCTTGGTGAATTATACAGGTAGTGTTGACTAATATTCTTCTAAATTGTGAATATGGACAGGATAAACCCACCTCTTCTCTCCCCAAGCTATGGGTTAGTAATACTAGTATCACTAAAACAATTATTATCTCTACCCCCACTCCAAAAAAAAAAAAAAAAAAATTGCAAACAAAATATTTAGATTTCTGCATTAATTAACCCATAGAAGTGTTGACATGCCTCTAAACAAAAACAAACAATCAACAAAAGGGATACAGACAAGTGATCGCAGCATTCTGACTTAAAGACAAGAAAAACAGAAATCTGGCAAATGAGACTCAGAAGTCATCTATTTTATTGGCTAGAAATCCCAGCATGCATCTGTATGTTTTGTGTTGTAACCTAGGGAAGGTTAGTGAATAGTATAATAACATTAAGGTTGGTAGTGAATGATAATACTTAGGACAAGAACAACACATATAAGATTCACTAGTGGCGTGTAGAAGAAGTAGTCAACTGCTAGAAGTGAGTCAAGTGAATTCAACAATGAATCTCCAACTGCAGGATATCTACCACCTGCTCCACATGGTCAGATACAGCGCAAGGCCGAATTTAATGTGGGGTACCCGAGCCTGTAGGCTTGCCCCAAAATTCCCTATAGATCCCGTATAAAACAGAGTCGTGTAGTTGTTTTTCGAGACGAGACTCTGCCCTTTGGCATAGCCTCGTTTGGGGATCCTTTCAACCTGGAGGCAGAGATTTTGACCAGCACAGCTGGAGACGAATCTCCAACTGCAGACCAACATACAGTATTTATCTTAGACAGCTAATGTCTACAATGATTAATAATAAAGATGAAGCCTCTAACAAAATTAAAATTGGTATCTTGGCATACCTTTCCATAATAGCTCCCTTATAGTTTAGGTGATTATGACCATTCTGTTATTGTAATTAAAATCTAATCTTATTCTCTTCATATCTTATCGTTCAACTGGCAATATTACATTCTTGTTCTTACAGTCACAAAGCATAAATCAAAATAATGCTTTAAAAAAAGACACGGATTCTGTTTGTCTGACTTGATTAATTCTGTTTTTTACTTCTTCTTCTGCAAACAGGTTTTAATTGCTTTGTACTTGAAAATAGCCGTTCCATTTTCATTTAGTCTTGACCTTTTTGCAGGTATTTTATTTCTAATGGAACCATAAATAAATGGGAAGAATCTGAAGACAAAGGGATGAGAGATACACAAGGATGCGTGGGCAAATAGTAAGGAAGAAATAATGACAGAGAGAGCAAAAATGAAAAGAAAATATGTGGGTAGAATGAGAGACAGGAAAAGAAATGGAAGTGCAGTAAGAGGGGCAGGGGAAGAGTGATGGGCACATAAAAAGGAAGAGAGAATTAGAAAAAGATAGAAAGGAAGAGAGAATTAGAAAAAGATAGAAAGGAAGAGAGAAGGAATAACAATGACATGAGACAGAGAGGAAATGTAAAGAGAAAGTTGAAACATCAGTATATATATAAAGAAATATAGTCTTAAGGTGTGCTATATTTATGGGATAAAGTGCTCAATATCAGAGATAGAGTGTGTGGAAATATAAAAGTGAACATTGAAGTCAACACTTAGAGGTAATAGGCTGTTTCATGCTAGACGCAATCGTCAGGCTTCGTGGCCTGATGATTGCGTCTAGCATGAGACAGCATATCGCCTCTAAGTGTTGACTTCAATGTTCACTTTATATCTATCTATCTATCTATCTATCTATCTATCTATCTATCTATATATATATATATAGATCCCGTATAATATATATATATATACATATATATATATATAATAAATGTGAATGTCAGTGTATCACTGCATCAGACTTTTTCAACTTTACTCCTTGAGGATTTAGTCCAACATATCATACCATTTTGTAATCAGGCTGACTCCATGGGCAAATTAAAAACATTCCAGGCCAGATCTGGACCCGCAATCCTGAAATTTTGGATTCCCAAGTTTTCATTACAGCGATTGTTTTCAGCAATTTTTTTACTTGATTTTTTTGTGATAATTTTTTTTTTTGTATGATAACAATTTTTATATCCTGGAAATAAATTTGGGAATAATTGAAATGAATTGTGAAATTCAGCGAAAGTCACCCATGAAGTAAAAATAATTGTTTGTACGAAAAGTAAGGACCTGCAACAGGGTAGGTAAGTTAGGGTTGATGTAGTAGTAATCCTGACTTGATATTATTTGAGTGTTGTTAAAGTAATTACCTCATTCCTATATGTATTTGTAGTGTAGGAGGAATCCTTTTTTTTATACTGAAAATGAAATGAATTAAAACGTACAACAATAATATAAACAATAAAAACTTGAGACACGTATTGACATAAATAGTAAGAATTTATATTTTCTTTTTCTGATGTGAGTTATAGAATATTGGTATAGTGTGTGTAAAATGGTTTCAGTATATCTTTTGTTTAAAAATCAGTGCTTACTTGGTTTGGTTCTGAGAATTTCTTTTGTGAGGATGGTATTTGAAATCGTCTATTTTTTATTTTTACAGAATGCTGGTAAAGACGTGAGTTTCTGTACCACTACTTGTCTACTCCCCTGCTATGGATACCCTAGTCTACACTACTGACTCTCTTGTGGTTGATGGGTCGTTTTTGTAATGATGAGGGTTAGGATGATAAAATATCCTTCTTTTCTATTATCAATGATGGCAAGGTTATTTTTAGAATGATGAAATATTATCATCATTCTAGACTATAACAAACCTACGTACATCAAATTGTCTTTAAATTTAGTGGCACCAGAAGAATTATCATTGAACTTTTAAAAGATAAGCTTAAATATTAAGGCAGTACTTAAATGCAGTGATCAATTTTGTGTTCTTCTGTAGTTTATTGTTGCCAATCGCATCTACTCCTCCCTACCTATTATGATGAAGGTCCAATCAAGAGCCCTTTGCAGGAGTTAGCTTAAATGCTGCCTGATAGGGTGGCTTTTAAGCTAGTATATATATATATATATATATATATATATATATATTATCCCTCACCACCAGCATGAGTTTCATGCACGATGCAATCATCAGGTGTTGAGTATGAACTGACTGTTACACAATTCTGAAATATAATATATTGGCATAGTTATATATTATACTGGGATTACAGTTTTTTAAATTAAAAATTAAAAATTTACATTTGACAATTAAAATAAGCAAGAATTATATATATGTAAATTCTTCAGTAAAACGAATCGAGTTCTCTCAGTGTCTGGTTGGTTTATCTAAAAATAAATGCACTTAAATTCACCTTCATCCCTGCTGTGCGGCAACGGTTTAGAGGTAGAATCTCCGACTGACACCAATTCAGCTGGGTTTCGATCCTGCCTAGAGGCAACTGGGCGTCTAGCCATACTGATGAGATGTGATACAGCGAAACAATCTGTCTGTGGATGACAATATATATATTATATTCTTACTCTGTCCTGGACATTGAGGTGATTTCTTCCTTCTTGTCTTTTAACCTACAACCTGTTGACATATTATTTGTGGCTACACACACCATTTCTGACCACTCAATTTCTGTTTAACAAAACTATTTCTTTTTTTTTCTTCAATCAACATGCCCCACCCCAAAAAAAAAATTGACAATATAACACTTAATAACATAGCCAATTCTCCCTCAAATGATCTCAAATTTTAACAAAATGTATAAAAACTAAGTTGACTGTGTGGACTTATCTCAATGAGAATCTACCAGGAAGATGCATTGCGCATGACAGTATGCTGTTGAAACGGTCACCACATTCAGCTGACTTAACGCTTTGTGATTTTTTATGGGTCTGTGTGAAAGGACACGTCTATATTCCTCTCTTCCTACAATCCTAGAGGAAATTAAGCAAAGAATTACTGATGTGCTGGAGAATGTTACACAAGACATGCTACAGCGTTTTTAGCAGAAGCTGGACTACTGATATATGTTGTGTCACAGGTGGTTTGCATATTGAACATTTGTGAAGCTTTGTGAAATTGGATATAAATCTACATCCCTTTGAATATCTTGCTTGAATTTTCATTTGCCTGGGATACACACACACACACACACACACACACACACACACACACACACACACACACACACACACACACACACACACACACACACACATGTTTTGAACAATAAAAATATTCAAAAAATTAAAATCTTCAGACACACTGGGTTGTATATCAATATTCTTTCGTTTTTATTATTTCAGTTAGATTCCTCGAATAGTTTCGACCAACATGGCCATCATCAGGAGAAAACAATTTCTGCTTGTTAGTAGTAGAGAACCACAGAAATGAATGACATGATGGAGAAAATGAACTTTTGTCTGTAGTTTTCATTTGTTTTTTTATTTTTTTTAAATTTTTTAACATGAAATTTGGTCAGTTTTTGTGTTAGTCAAACAGTTTCATTTAAGTTGTTATTTAAGATATTTAAGATAAGAGCTGGATGGATTCATGCTGCTCTGAATTCCTTTAGTCATTTTGATAGTTTTATTGGTTCCTGGAAAGGGGATGTGTCTCTGTTAAGTGTGTGTGTTATTTGGTTCTTAGGGAGTGAGTGAGTATGATGTGTGTAAGTATGTATATTATTATGGGTGTGTGTATAAGTTTGAGGCTTCAACATATCCGCAAGCATGTCTGTCTTGTGTGGGAGAGAAATGTGGGTAGGTCCTGATTTGTGGGGTTATATATTAATTCTATCTATGTTGTTAAATTTGTGATTAAGCCCGTCTGGATGGAGCGTTTTTAGGTGCCGAATCCACTTATTTCTAATTTTATCTGCTCTGAACTTTTCTATTTTTTCAATTATGTTATGACTTCTACAGTTAGAGTCGTGGTAGATTTTGAAAGTAGATTTAGTGACAGAGCTAGTGAATGAATTCGTGTATCTAATGTGGTTACAGCATAAGCTCCTTTTGTTGTTACATGGTTGGGAAAATCCTGTTGTTTTTGTTTTTGGTTTATTATGGATTACCTTGTCCCCAGAAATGTGGTCACTACCTATGATTTCTTTTAGCTTCTTAAGACTACGATATGCTAGAAGGCCGGATTCCTCAAACAATTTTTTTAGGTTTGGTTTGAGATGTAGTATTTCCCAGTGACTTTTGATTATTTGGGATAGTGGAGGCAGAGTTATATATATATATATATATATATATATATATATCATCATCATCATGGCTGGACTTGGGAAAAATGAAGATCAAGAGGGAGTTTTTCATTTTGATTGCAGGCTAGTTTGTGACTGATAAGTCCAATGTGAAACAGGCATACATGGTCGCAGGACTTGGAGCTGAGAGTCTTGTTTGGGATTGATGGCATAGTGTTGCAGTACTTCCTCCTCTGACTCTTGTCTCTGCGGGTATTTTCAAAGAAAGAGATAGCATGGTTGGTGGTGAGATGCCAGGCATCACAGTTCTTGACCATTGGCAATGGTTGATGTGATAGGCACCAAAGGATTTTGTCAGGCAATCTTGTAATCACTTCTTTGGTGCCCCTCTGACACTTGGAGATCTCACTGTACAATAAAATTTTAGGCAGGTGAGGATTTTCCATTATAATAATAATAATATTGTTGCTCTCTCTCTCTCTCTCTCTCTCTCTCTATATATATATATATATATATATATATATATATTCATAGACAAGTGTTGTCTATTTTATGTAAATTCTTTTCATAACGTCTGATAAGCTTAATAACATTATCATTAAACGAAGAAAGAAAATCACAATATTGATACATATTTTTTAATCCAATCTAAGCTTTCGGCTTACATAAGCCATTATCAAAGATGACAATTACAGTACAATATATTAAGCAATACACGGACAAGAATGTGATGATAGTCTGTTTCTGTTTACATGGATGATTTCCAAGCAAGGATAAACACGTGCATATAAGACGCTGGAAGCGAAAATCGCACCGCAGCTCATGACGTTACACATGACCACGCGAAAATGAATTCGAGAAGTATTAAGTATGGGAAGCCGTTGGTATAAACCAATGGCTTCTGTTACCAATTATAGACATTTAAGAATATTTGTGGAGATTTCATAGTTTATTTTGTTCAGGTTAGGTTTCAACTGTTTTATGTATATAGCTTCAAGAATTTTCAGTTTTTGTTTATTGTTTTCATGTTTAAGTATAACTGTGTTTTCAACAAGGATTTTACGGAATTGTGTATGTGGCCAGACATGTTGTTTTAAATGTTTTCATTCAAATGTAGTGTCAAGCGTCGTGAAAGCGAGTTTGTGGTGTGACCAACATAAATATTATTTAATTCGTTGGAGATACAATCTCCCAAAGGGCACTTGAATTTGTAAATTATTTTTTTTTTTTTTTTGCAAATCGCTAACCGGGGGAGAAGATTCATTGCGAATAATTGAGTTGGATATACTATATATGGGATAAAATGATATATGAATTTTTATACACCAGAACCATATTGGGAAAATTAATGGTCTTGATGGTCAATTGGATTGCATCCACTTTTCAGGAGACTTGATGTTAAAATGAATTTATTTTAAGAAATCATATTTCCTTAACTGACATCATAAAATCATATCTATTAAAGAAGAAAATTCAAATGAGTATATATTATAGAACAGTATCTTCAAAAAAAAGTTTTTTAAAATAAATTCAGTTTTATAATCAAGTCTTCTGAAGAGTGAAAGATGAGATTCAGATGAGAAAAATTCATAAGTGATCAAATTTAATTTTATTTATTACTATTACTGCTCTATTTCTTGGTTTGTTTTGTTCTGTTTTACGGTATATCAACCCCAATGGGTTATTTAATACCAACAAAATTTATATTATTATTTTAAAATTTTTTTTTTAAATGTACAGCTGGTAATTTTTTTTTCAAATATTTATTGCTGGTAATATTTTTTCTTCAAAAATTTATTACTGGTAAAAAATTTTTACAAAGTATTTCTGGTATTAAAACCTATTTTTACACTTTCATAATGTTTTGACTCCAGTTTTGGGGGTTAACTATTTACCCATAGCTGGGACTCTAACAGGTGCTACCACCCCGAGTCAGGGTGGACCTGGGAACACCAGCAATTAAGAGGTGGTTCTATGCTCCTCAAACCCTCCTAATCAGAAGCCTGGCTGCTGGATGTAGTTTATCATCATACCCAGGACACAGACATAGTTTATCGCCATACCCAGGACGCGCATGTAGTTTATTGTCATACCCAGGGCGTGGATATAGTTTATCATCATACTCAGGACACGGACGTAGTTTATCGTCATACCCAGGACGCGAATGTAGTTTATTGTCATACCCAGGTCGTTATTTCTTGGTATGGAGTAGAATAATTACAAAATTAATTAAATTACACAATGAGAAAATTAATGTAAGAAAAGCAAGAAAAAAGGTGAGAGAACAGGCCGAAGAGAGGATTGAGAAAATTCTGGCAGTCCTTTTAGATTAGGGAGGGGAAAATGAAAAACAGGAAAATGATGTTACGTCTAGTGGGAAGAAAATCTGCCTGTCTGCCTGACTTGCAAAACTGCATCTAAACTCTAACCTGAAGAAATCACTATCATGACTGGCCCTTTGTTGGTTTGTTTATGTTCTGTCTTGCAGGGCTTGGTCTGAACTGCGGTTTGACGCTTTTATAGGGAAGATCTTTTTTTTTTTACTTCAACTTCACCACCAAATATTGCAATAACAAACATACATATGAATACGGATTATTAGTTAAAGAAGTAAGGGGGTACAAATGAAAACATTCAAAATTGACAATTTTCTTATTTCATTGAAGCAGACGTTAAATACATGGGAGCATTATTTCCTACAATATCTTCTCTCTTTCTCTCTATTTTTTCTTTCTTTTTCTCACTGAAACCAAACAATGTTTCTGATATGTCTTTTTGATCTTACCTTGCGATCAAAACAGAATAGTCCATTAACTCTTGAATGAATAAAGGAACAAGTCAAATTTTAATGTGATTCTTTGATACTGTATAATATCATGGGTGATGCTCTGAAAGTAGTGCCTCCTATTTATTTCTGTGGGAATGCCATTGAATAAAGCAAGATTTCAGCAACAACAGTGTTTTAGGCCATTCTAATTTTTGAGGGACATTTCCTGTTTTGCTTTGGCAACTGTGCAGGGTTGTCTGGAGTGTAGCCTGTTCCACTTATTGCATCTTGTCAATGGACACGTGGCCGAGTGGTTAGGACATTAACTTTTCAACCATGAGACCTAGGTTCGAATGAATCTGACCATGGTCAATTTGTCAGGAAGGTAACGTTTAATATTATAAACCTGGGAAGGAGGTCTAAGTATGCGATACCTTTGAAAAATGCCTGAAAACTATACCTTGACCCAAGCCTTATGAGTGAAATCATTTACATGGAACTATTTGGAAACTGGCCTTGTTCAAACTATTCATCCTGCCAGATAATGTGCTCTCTTTCAGAAACTGTAACTAAATTCTACTCAGCATAGTTGATGGAGAAAAGCAAATGTGCCTGAGCAGGCATCTGCAACAGGGATTGGCTAGCCGACCTAGTAGGCAGGCATGATCAGATACGAGCAGTCAGCCACCAGCATCTTGTCACTAGTGGGATGCATTACCTGCTACCTAATTTTACTCATAGTGATATTCCAAGCGTAGCTTAGATGTGGCACAAGGCCGAAAGTAGGGGCGCCCAGTGATGATCGAACTCACTACTCACCTAATTTTACTCATATGAACTGTTTGATTTCCATATATGTTCGGCAGATATTGATTAATGTGAATCGGTGCAATTTTCATATCAGACACTATTTTGCCAGACTACTATTTGTAACAAGCTCTACCCGCTATCAACATGTACCTGTAACCTTCTGGGTGAACATAACACTCCTCCTTGTTTTTTTGAACAGGAATAGTTGCTTATCCCTTGCTTGCTGTTTCTGGTTCCTTCTAAAGTCTGCTTCAGGTCTATACTCCTAACGCTTATTTTTTCCTACACTAACATAAGGCCACACAGTAACCCTCTACCTTGAGTGGTTCTTGGGCCTTGTAGAGAGAAAAAAAGGAGGCATTATTTTTGGAGCACCTCTTGTAATTATAATAAGGCTCATTATGGCTGCTATTTTGAAGGAGAAAAGTAAGATAAATTTTTTAGTCTTTGGCTTGTGGGTGAGGAAAACTAATTGTCACAGTAATAGCGAAATAAGTCATTTCCATACAGGAAACATTTGACACTCATAGACCAGACAGTGTTACGCTCGGTTGATAATTTAAAATCAATTTTTTTAAACAGTTTTTCATGAAACTAGACTTCTCAAGTCAGCTGTTATATTGCTTTCTCATACTGATAGGAGTTTCCGCCCAAAGCTTTTGTTTAAGGTCGTGTGGAAAGTCAATATCTTATTTATATCCTTATTTTGCCTTTTACTTACTTATGCTATCCATTTTTGTTGTCGTTGCTGTTGGAAGTCTTTAGTAAAAGTTCTTTGTTAGTGATTGTGTAGTGTCAGTCTATAAGATCTGATGAAGGATTGTCTTCTTTAAAATCTAAAGAATTCATTTACTTTGGTGATCATATGAGAACCAATGTTTCAATGTGATATGGCCGTAACCCCCCCACCCCCGGTTTCCTCAAGTCCACTGTTTCTAATATTGACATTGTTTAATTGATTGATTGTAGGAATTTTTGAGATATAATGATTTTTAATGATACAAGTCCGACTAGTTAACCCATAGCTGGGGGGAAGGATGATTGGATTTATACCTTTCCCAAGAATATTTGCATGTAAGTGAATATAACAAACCCAAGTAGAATTGAAATTCGGCTCTTTGATCTCCAATTCCAAGCTGTTATTATTTACACCATGCTTAAAGCATTTAGTATTCCCAAACGGTCACCCATCTGACCATGTCTGATGTTGCTTAGCTTTGATAATTGTAACAGAAATTTAATGGAGAGAAATCAATATTGTACAACTCCACCAAATGTTTTGATTTTTAAAACAAGATCTTAAGTTTATGCAATTAACATCACTTCCAGAAATTCCATCCTAGATTCTTCCTGTATACAACAGCAGAAAAAGGACTCAAACATTTGTAGCCTTATGCCAGACTAAGTTCTATAAATATAAATGTTTTGCCTTGCCTTGGAGCAGCAAGATAGCTAGCTTGACTAACCATTGCTACTAAAATGAGTTTGGTTCTCATTTCACATTTGCCATGACAAAATTTTCTTCAAGTAGGAAGGAAAATGCATTTTATGGGCCGGAAAATATGGTATTTCATTTTATCTTCTTTTGTGCTATTAACATCACATCCAGAAATGTTGTCCAAAATTATCTAATTGATTTATTGTAGGAATTTTTTTAGAGATAATGATTTTTACTGATACAAGTTCTAAGATTTAGCCCATAGTTAGGTTGAGAAGAGTTTGATTCATTCCTTTCCCGAGGGTATTTGCGTGTAAGTGAGTATAACAAACCCAACTGGAATTGGAACTTGGCTCTCTGATTTCTAATTCCGAGCCTTTATCCATTACACCATCCACAAATTGGAGCTTACATTGCTAAATATTCCCAAGCAGTCACCCATCTAGGTACTAACCAGGCTAGACGTTGCTTAACTTTGATGATCGTATGAGAAGTTTACATCATCGAGTATTGCCAAGCAGTCATCCACCTAGGTACTAACCAGGCTTGATGCTGCTTAAATTTGGTAATCATACGAAAAGCTTATATCAACGAGCATTTCCAAGCAGTCACCCATGTAGGTACTAACCAGGCTTGGTGTTGCTTAAATTTGGGATCGTTCGAGAAACTTATAGCACCGAGCATTCCCACGCAGTCACCCATCTAAGTACTAACCAGGCTTGGTGTTGCTTAAATTTGGTGATCGTCCGAGAAACTTATAGCACCGAGTATTCCCAAGCAGTCACCCATCTCACTAGTATTTCTTTCATCTTATTTCTCTTGCTTTTCCACCAAGTAGTAATAGTCTTAAGTTGTCTGAATTTCTTAGATGAAGCCTTGGCAATTATTATTTATTTTTAAATAGTATTTCTTTCATCTTATTTCTCTTGCTTTTCCACCAAGTAGTAATAGTCTTAAGTTGTCTGAATTTCTTAGATGAAGCCTTGGCAATTATTATTCATTTTTGACTAGTATTTCTTTCATCTTATTTCTCTTGCTTTTCCAACAAGTAGTAATAGTCTTAAGTTGTCTGAATTTCTTAAATGAAGCCTTGTCAATTATTATTCATTTTTGACGATTATTTCTTTCATCTTATTTCTCTTGCCTTTCCACCAAGTAGTAATAGTCTTAAGTTGTCTGAATTTCTTAGATGAAGCCTTGGCAATTATTATTCATTTTTGACTAGTATTTCTTTCATCTTATTTCTCTTGCTTTTCCACCAAGTAGTAATAGTCTTAAGTTGTCTGAATTTCTTAGATGAAGCCTTGTCAATTATTATTCATTTTTGACTAGTATTTCTTTCATCTTATTTCTCTTGCTTTTCCACCAAGTAGTAATAGTCTTAAGTTGTCTGAATTTCTTAGATGAAGCCTTGTCAATTATTATTCATTTTTGACTAGTATTTCTTTCATCTTATTTCTCTTGCTTTTCCACCAAATAGTAATAGTCTTAAGTTGTCTGAATTTCTTAGATGAAGCATTGTCAATTATCATTCATTTTTGACTAGTATTTCTTTCATCTTATTTCTCTTGCTTTTCCACCAAGTAGTAATAGTCTTAAGTTGTCTGAATTTCTTAGATGAAGCCTTGTCAATTATTATTCATTTTTGACTAGTATTTCTTTCATCTTATTTCTCTTGTCTTTCCACCAAGTAGTAATAGTCTTAAGTTGTCTGAATTTCTTAGATGAAGCCTTGTCAATTATTATTCATTTTTGA
Source organism: Acanthosepion pharaonis (assembly GCA_903632075.3). NCBI lineage: Eukaryota > Metazoa > Mollusca > Cephalopoda > Sepiida > Sepiidae > Acanthosepion > Acanthosepion pharaonis. Next base: position 500,176 of record CAHIKZ030000637.1, read on the forward strand.
CTAGTATTTCTTTCATCTTATTTCTCTTGCTTTTCCACCAAGTAGTAATAGTCTTAAGTTGTCTGAATTTCTTAGATGAAGCATTGGCAATTATTATTCACGTCAGGCGATAAAGGCATGGACCTCTATTAGACATAAACCTGCCACGTTAACTTGTTCCTGATCCATATAAAATCTAGACCACGGTTCTGTTTTCTTAGGCCAAGAGTATAACTTATTTTAGCGAAAATTCTTTATTTCAGCACATTTGCGACATTTGCGTATGTAATTCTCCTCATCTAAGGTGTGTCCCAGCCACCATGTTTCCAGTTTTAACCGTTTTTGTGTAGCGGTTATCCCACAATGCACATCATCATGTACACTTTTAATTATTACTTTTCAACATTTTTCTGGTGGTACGGCTAAATTCCCACTACAAATTAGACAATTTTCTATTGATAGTTTGTGTCTGGTTTCTTTGTATGGTCTTTCTGTTTTTGAACAATTACTCCATTTATTGTTCTCTATTCTAGATAAAATTCGACTTAAGACTGGATCTTGTAACGTCTCCACAACGAATCTATTCATGGACAACACATCCGTTTTCATCCAATGTAAAAATTCATCCTCAACTTTTGTTATTTTTGTTTTCGTTTTGTTCCTTTTCAAATTGTAGTGAGGACTATGTGTCTACGTATGGTGTTGTGTTTCCCTTCACGTATTCTATATCATAATCAAAGGCCATTAACTTCATAGCCCATCTTAATATTCTGGATGATGTATCTTTCGGCAATTCCTTCCTAGAATGGGCTTATGATCGAATCTCAACAAAAATTGTTTCCTAATAAAAATTGTCTTGCTCTGGTCATACTCTATACAATCACATGTACTTCCTTTTAAATATTAGAGTAGTTCAATTGAGCTGGTGTCAATGTCCTGGAAAGATACACCACCGGGTATCCTTCCTGGGACCAAATTGCTGATACAGACTGGCCACTTGTATCTGTGGTTAATGTAACGTCCTTTTTAGGGTTAAAAATCTTGACCACGGTTTTTTTTATATATAGAGCTTCTTTTAATTTAATGAAGGCTGTTTGGTGTGCACTCGTCCATTCAGACTCCTTATTCTTCTTTGTAACTCAGAAAACGGTTCAATTCTTTCAGAATATTTTGACAAGAATTTTCTATAAAAATTTGCCTACTTTTGTCATATATAAAAAATATTTCACCTAGTGGGGGTAGTGGTTGGTTTTGAACTCTTTAAAAACTTTTTATTTTACAATCAACACCATCACTTGACAAGATCCCAGAAGTGTTGAAACAAAATGGCTATTTTTGTAGTGATATAACATACTTGTTATACTTTTTATATATATATATATATATATATATATATATATATATATATATATATATATAATATGATAAAGTTAATAGTTAATCTGTATGGATAATTCCAGGAGGATATAAATCCCGAGAACTCAATGTAGTAAACAGAGTAAATAATAATTAATTAAAAAAAAATCAGAGACTTCAGAAAGCCATGGTTTTCTGAAGTCTTCATTTGTTAATTATACATACATACATACATATATATATATATATATATATATATATATATATATATATATATATATATATAATGAAATGGATTGTCAAACAATTATTTAATATATTTTCTGTTTATATATTATTTTTTTATAGATACAATTTAAGTAAATGCTGTTTTTAATTAAACAGTATTAATCAGGCCGGTAAATTTAATTAATACTGTTTAATTAAAAACAGACCATTTTCTTAAATAAATTGTATCTATAAAAATAATGTCTAAAGAGAATATATATATATATATATATATATATATATATATATATATATATATATATATATATACTAACAGAACATTCTCTTGCAATTCTTGCTTGTGGAACAATCTTCCAGGTTCTTGCTTTCCACCAATGAAGTAATAATAATAATAATAATAATAATAATAATATGGATGAACTCCTCTCCGTCTTTTTTCTTTTCTTTTCTTTTCCTTCTCTTTGTTGTAAGGTTGATTTCTTGTACCTTTCCTTTCTTCCTATTTCTTTTTCTTTATATTGATTTCTTATTTTCTTTGCTTTTTTACTTTAATTTGCTTCTTTCTCTCGTTTCCTTTTTATGGAATGAATAAATATTTTTATGCATTTGCTTCTTTGCCTTCTATGGAAAATTTTCAACAATGTAAAAAGAAGTCATATTTCATAAATTGTATTTTTAAATAAAATCGTTTATTACCATCATTGTTGGCCGCCTGACGAGACGTCTTTGGACGTCCAAACAAATATGCATTTTTGTCACGGTAACTTGCATGTTCCAATGTAACAGTTTATAAGAAATATTTATTGCTCTACTTTTGTATTGAGCCCTTTTTAAAGTAATGTTATGAACGTTTGAATTTATATTCTTTTCGTTCTTTTACATTTGGATATATATATATATATAGACGCAATCGTCAGGTGGCCTGACGATTGCGTCTAGCATGAAACAGACTGTTGCCTCTAAGTGTTAACTTCTATGAAACAGACTGTTGCCTCTAAGTGTTAACTTCTATGTTCACTTATATATATATATATATATATATATATATATATATATATATATATATATATATATTATAAGTATAAGAAACTATACTCGCTTAGAAAACCTTCAGTATATTGATTTGCAAATAAACATATAGAATAACACACCAAGTCTTCCTTTCAGACAGCGAGAACTTCTTGCTCTTAGCTTGACTCTCAACACGACTACCTCTTATCTAGAATTCAGTCTGACTATATAATCCCATGGCTGGAATTCCTTAACGTCTGGGCAAGTGTCACTTGATCCCGAATTTTTTATGTGTTTATTTTCCTTACTTAAGGACACCTTCTCAGAGGGTTGTTATAAAACCACCGGTCAACACAGACACAACGGGATTTGCTTGAGTGTTTTTGAATGTTTATAAAAATTAGAACGTAACATCGGGATGATGATAATTTGATATGTGTTAGTAAAAGACAACTCTACGCGAGTATGCGAATGCAAAAAAAAAAAATGATACAGAGAGGGGAAGATACTATGGTTATTTTTGGTACGCTAATATTAACATATTCATGTGGTAAATATTAACACGCTTTCAGGAGAATTTCATCTGCACATCCGTTAGGCTTGCGTCCAGGGCAGTCAGCGTAATTACAAACATTACAAGAAAAGATCTCACTGATCTTTATCTACAGTTTGAAATACCAAACAAGCATAATTATATATATATATATATATATATATATATATATATATATATATATATATATATATATATATGCAGTAGAGCCCGGCGTTGCCCGGGGATGTAACAGTAAGAGATAAATCAAGTATCGACCATCATAAAGACTGAAAAATAAAATTGACAAAGATTATTGTTTAAGGTTGACGGACACGCATGTCTTAATTAGTTTTTTTTTTTTTTTTTTTTTTTTTTTACGAATTGGTCAAACCCAAACTCAAACAAAAACATTGTTTTCAGTCATTATGTGTCTTCCGATTGAATAGAATTTTATTATGAACAATTGTCTTGTAAATGGAATTTTTAAAGCATTCTGAATGTAAAAATAAAGAAAAAAAGTGTGCAAAGCAATAAGAAACACTACCTGCCAAAAAAAAAAAGTGAAGTTTTGTTGAAATCGGTTGAAAAATGTAGGAAATCCGATCCCATATATAAATGAACACACACACACAACCAAACAACCAAACTGGGTTTTATAATAAGTATAACTCGATATAAGTTGTCCCCTTGCATTAATACCTCTTAATCGTGTTGTCAAATTGATTTCGTGCAAAAACAATTGTGTTTTTCCAATTTTTGTTGCTGTCAGAACCACCGCAAGGTAATTTTATGTAGTCCTGTGAAGTTTTGTTGAAATCGGTTGAAAAATGTAGGAAATCCAATCCAATATATAAACGTACACACACACACACACACACACACACACACACACACACACACACACACACACACACACACACACAATTTGGGTTTTATAATAAGTATGATATAGCATTATTATTAATAATAATGAATTCAGCAAATTTGCTATTTTTTCCACTTGTACAGTTTTAAGAAAATCTAATTAAGTAGAATATTTTGGCTTATATAAAATTATTTTCAGCTCCATTTGACTAATTTGTAGCAAAGTGAAATATCAGACGACAACAATGCTTATTATTATGAACGCTGTAGATTTTCTAAGTTAACGACTTAATTTTAATTCCCAAGTACTTTCAATCTCATCTGAGACCATCTTCAAGTTTTGCGTATCTATGGATGTGTTATACGTTAACTAACACCATAAATTCAAAATATTTTTTACTTCAATGCAAGGGAGGTAACTTAAGCGACTTTTTAAAACATCTAAAAAAATTATTTCAAAGTAAGTTTTGGAATTTTTCTTAATCAATTCTCTACAACCACCAAGAAATAAATTCGTGTTCTTGAAAGGATTAAAACAAAAATAGACTTAATACGTCTAAATTATTTAATCAAATATGCTTGAATGAAAATATGTTGTCTAATTAGACACACACACACACACACACACACACACACACACACACACACACACATATATATATATATATATATATATATATATATATATATATATATAACCGAACGAGTTATACGAACGAGCGATCGTATGCAAAAACATATAAGTACTCTATTAGGCCCAAATTAGAAAATTCAGGAAAAAATAGTAAAAATGCCCTAAAAAACCATTGGATTTAAAATAGAAATAAATGCAGGTACAAGAACAGTAAACTTCCTAGACGTCACTGTCAACCTGAACAATAATATATACGAACTGTACAAAAAAATAATGACACCCCAACTTACGTAGACACATCCTCCAACCATCCACCTTCAATCATCAAACAAATACCCATATAAATCAGCCGCAGCCTATCTGAAAACTCGTCTAACATACACATTTTCAATAAAACACCACGCGACAAAGCACTAAAAGAAAGTGGACACACGCAGCAACTACAATACACACCTCCACAACCGAAACGCAAAAAACAGAAAAAGAAATATTAATTGGTTTAACCTATCGTACAACAAAACCATCAAAACAAACATAGGAAGGACATTCCTAAACTTAATAGAAAAGCACTTCCCTGAAACAAACCGATTAGCAAAAATATTCAACAAAAATAACGTTAAAATCAGTTACAGCTACACAAAAAAATATGACACAAATAATAAAAAGCCACAACAAAAAAATAACAACCTACAATAATGCAACCAAGGAACCTCAATGCAACTGCAGAAATAAAACAACATGTCCACTCTAAGGAAATTGTCAACAAAAGAATATAATATATAAATCCAAGGTAAGTGCAAACAACACAATGTATTAAATAGGCGCCACTGAGGGACATTCAAAAAGAGAAAAAAAACCCCAAAAAACAAAAACAGCCACGACCTTCATTCTCCAACAGAAAATACTCAAACAGCAGCACACTATCCACATACATATGACATCTAAAAGACAGAAATATTATATCAAGAATAAGCTGGAAAATATTGAAAAAAGCACCTGCCTACAACAACATTACAAAATATGCCTACTTTGCCTATATGAAAAGGTAGCAATAATTTCTCATACCCAAGAAAAGAATTTACTAAACATAAGATAAGAAATAATTTCCAAATGCAGACATGAAAATAAATACCTGTTATCAGAATTTATTCCAAATGGATAAAAAAAAAGAAACAACAAATACTATTACATAAACCACCATTGACCCTATAAACATGAAAAGAGAAACCACTGACACTATAACACCATCAATTATTTTCTAATTCAAACTACCATCATAATAAATGCAATTATTGTTATTATCATTCCACCACTATTACAAAGATTACTTCTACCACTTTACAATAACTATTTGCTGCTACAATTGTTATTATCATCACCCGCTTCCCCCACCATTATTACCCCATCACAATTACCATTGCCGTATTAGTCCACAATTGCTATTACCGTATCAGTCCGCAATTATACTTACTTCTCCCTCACCCAGCAAAATTAATACCACCGCGTAAATACTAATAAGTATTACAAATTGGAATTTCTATCATTTGCATATGCGCAATCGCCAAAAACAAGCAAATAACTGGCTTTAAAATAATAATAAAACAGACTTAAAAAATTAAAAATAATAGCAATTTTTACCTATACCAGTCTCACACTGTTCACATATGTTTATGTTTGTGTGAGCTGCGGTGAGTGAGCGTGCGTGTCTGTGTGTTTGCATACATCGATGAGTTTACGTGCGTGTATGTATGTTTGGCGTCCCGACAACAATTTTTCCTCCCACTTCCATAAAAACACCGATATACGCAACCATATATAAATCCAAAATTTAAAAATTAATCAGTTTGCCTGACGATCGCAAATAGCGTGAAACCCAGGGTCACAAACTCACATCAATCCAACTAAATATGTTAGCTCTATCGCTGATATTGAGCACTTTCCAATAAGTACCGCGCATATATAATATATAAATAATATATATATATATATAAATTGCATATATATATATATATTTATATGCATACACATTTCACACATACACACACACACACACACATATATATATATTAAGCAATATATATAATATCTTACATTAAATGCAAAATTCGGAGTTTCATGCCGAAGCAATTTTTAAGTGCTGTGAATTATAATATATATTTTTATTTCTATTCATATATTGGGTCCAACATATAAATATTATATGTACTTTTATTAATATATATATCTTTGCTCTGTCTAAAAACAACGAGCACTGTTATGTTTACATCTCTTGGCTAAATTTGATGATTATTTATTTGCTTGCCTGTGTATACACGCCAACACGCGCGTATACGGTTGCTTATATCTCGTCATTTGATTTACCTAACCATATATATATATATATATATATATATATATATATATATATATATATATAATATATATATATATATATATATATATATATATATATATATATATATATATATATATACATAAATTCCCAAGAGGATAGAATCCAGGTAGAACTCAATGTCCAGGACAGAGTAAGAATATAATATCAAAGGCTCAAAAACTAATATTCCATGGTTATAATTTATTACATTGGGATCGTAATCACATATTCAATGTGATAAATTATAACCATGCAATATTAGTGTTTGAGCCTTTATATATATATATATATATATATATATATATATATATATATTGGGATTACGAATATAGTGGCTGCGTTTCAATGAATTTCTGATGAAATAATCGAAAAGGAAGACCTGAAGGGAACATTTGAACACACACACACACACACACACACACACACACATATATATATATATATATATATATATGTAGTTTTGAATCTAGTTTTTCTTGCTCGGAAGTCAGATCCCAAAATTTTATCAATGCCTGGTACATACAATTTGTTATAAAACTTTGAAAATTAATTATTATCCTTATTCCATTGACCATTCGGTCGAGTATCCTTGTCGTCGTTGTTTTGATCGCTAACTTACAGCCGGTGTCTTTTTCAGTCTTCCTAATAATGTACCAGGATGAAGCAAGGGTTATTCAGACTTGGATGTTCTTATTTAGGATTTCTATCACCGTTTTTCGGCAGGTATTTTCTTCGGTCTTCTTTAAGTGCTTACGTAGCATCCGGTAGTCAGCGAACGTTCCACTAACATAACTGAAAAGATAGAAAAATACCAGGATCTGGCTAGAGAGCTGAAACTATGGAACATGATCGTAGAACTCATTCCTGATTATACTGGAGACCTCCAGATAACTGCCACAATATTACTCTGCGAGGATTCTCCGAAAATGTCTTGAGTTGTGAGAAGTTTTGTTGGTACTATACCTCAAGAATAGAGTTTCCATTGACTACGTCAATGTGTAAAGTCAACACAGTAATGATAATAATAATAATAATAATAATAATAATAATAATAATAATAATAAGCACGAGAACGTAGAAATTGCCGGGTTGTAAAATTGCTGGTAGTGTGAGAACTATAGTCTTAAGTAAGAGGTTAGGTGACGTCTCTGTGTTTGGGATTGTCATCCATCTAGTTTTTTTTTAAAACGCTTCCCAAACTAAAATAGGAAAGAAAAAGTCATTTGTCTTTATGATCAGAAAAATACAGTTGAAACGTCTGAGGTGCATAATGAGAAAAGGGGGCATGGAGAATTTGACACACAGAAGACGGCAAGAGGAGACGAAGTAGACAATGAGTAGCCTACCTAATTGGCTTGTGTAAATGGTTGGCAGAAAATGAACTGGGAGGGATAGTAAGGAATAAAATATTGCCTAGCGCTTCAAAGGATAGGAAGTTGTGGAGAGCCATGATAACTCACGTCTTGAACATGGAGCACTTAACATCAGAAAGAGGGAGCTGAAGTTTCTAGGGCGCATAATAAGGAAAGAGAGCTTAGAAAACTTGAAAACTGTGGATAGCAGCACGGACTGAGCAATCGGAGAAATTTCTTAGTATCCTTATTATTAAAGGAAGAAAGAAATGCTGATGCATATCGTCCATTAATAAAGATGCTAAGAAAGTTGTACGTAATTACGAGAGGATCCTATTAAAAATAAGTAGACAAAACTTGTCTAAATTATTTAATGAGACATTTCTTGATATATATAACGAGACACAAAAATTTAAAAACGAAACCAAGAAATTATTAAGAAATGTAGTTCGTGGCTAAAACTCATCGAACACCACCTGAAAACACACACACTTTACGGATTACCATATATATATATATATTGTGACGTAGCCACGATTTCATTAACCATATAGGCATAAGGCTAAAAAACACCCTAAAGAAAAATTCCAAATTCTAGTCGAAATGAGATATAAAAGAAAAATAAATCTTACTTATTATAAAACACAGATTGTGTGTGTGTGTGTGTGTGTAACGTTTATATATTGGATCGGATTTCCTACATTTTTCAACCGATTTCAACAAAACTTCACAGGACTACATAAAATTACCTTGTGGTGGTTCTAACAGCGTCAAAAATGGGAAAAATATAATTGTTTTTGCACAAAATCAATTTGAAAACACGATTAAGAGACATCGTGAAAATGGAAGGGAGACAACTCCCATCGGGTTGTTTGTGTGTGTGCGTTACTTTAAATATGGGAGCGGATTTCCTATATTTTTCAGCCGATAAAACAAAACTTCACTTTTTTTTTTTTTTTGCAGGTAGTGTTTCTTATTCTCTTGCACACTTTTTTCTTTATTTTTAACATTCAGAATGCTTTAAAATTCCATTTACAAGACAATTATTTATAATAAAATTTTATTCAATCAGTAGACTCATAATGATTGAAAACAATGTTTTTGTTTGAGTTTGGGTTTGACCAATTCGTAAAAAATAATAAAAAAAAACTAATTAAGACATGCGTGTCCGTCAACCTTAAACAATAATCTAACGACCTCTACTGATTGTACAAATACAAACATCGGAATAAATTCTTTATCTTTAGGGAAAGATAATGAAATCTAAACATACACAAGTCCTACCTAAAAATAATAACCGGAACGGGAAACTACTTTAAATACACATGGTGCCCAATTTTTTTACCGTATTCAATAAGTAAAAATCATAAATTGTAAAAGATTATTATATATTACAGAGAAGGCTACTAAATGAATAGGATTTGTTAGATCATAATTAATAAACCCAAATAAAGTTAATATTTTTTTGTATTAGAAACAACGAGTGGAAAATATATTCAAATCAGAATTCTAATTATGAATCACCACAAGCAAAATATGCAATTTTTTTACTGTATTCAATAAGTAAAAATCATAAATTGTAAAACTAAAAGATTACAGAAAGGCTACCTACATTTTTCAACCGATTTCAACAAAACTTCACTTTTTTTTGGCATGTAGTGTTTTTTATTGTCTTGCACACTTTTTTCTTTATTTTTACATTCAGAATGCTTTAAAAATTCCATTTACAAGACAATTGTTTATAATAAAATTCTATTCAATCAGTAGACTCATAACGATTGAAAACAATGTTTTTGTTTGAGTTTGGGTTTGACCAATTCGCAAAAAAAACAAACAAACTAATTAAGACATGCGTGTCCGTCAACCTTAAACAATAATCTTTGTCAATTTTATTTTTTAGTCTTTATGATGATGGATACTTGATCTATCTCTTACTGTTATATCCCCGGGCAACGCCGGGCTCTACTGCTAGTAAATAAATAAAAATAGATAAAATCCAATGCTTTCAACTTGCGAGCGAATATGTTCCATGATCAGCCATACCCTCCTCTTCTCTTCACAAATTCTTTTCCTCTTTACCTACTCTTCCACCCACAAGCCACGGGTCCGTGAACTTTGAAACGACCCGACGCGAGAATGACCTGGTTCCAAAATCTCGTGGCTATCAGGCGGTTGACCATAAGTGAATTCCAGGTACCATCAGGACCTCCTGCTGCGATTCACGTGATCAGACCCTACTAATCGTGGATTGAAATTTTGGCCATTACACAAACACTGCGTGATTTGAGTCCCATCTTCCTGCGTACCCGGTCAAGGACGAAGAGAACCCACATGACTGTCTTTGAGGACAGCAAAAATCTAAAAAAAAAGGATTTTCAGTTTCCGTCTGACCAGTGGAAGGTGAACGTCGCTGCGCAACTCGTCCCGATTCCAAATGGACTGCCAACTGAAATGAAGAAGACAGCAGAGTCTATTGACTAGAAATGAAAGGACTGCTATGAAACTGAATCAACCCAATGAAACGCCTGTACGAGATGCTGTGGACCCCGAACACTTCCGAAAGAAAAGGAACTTAGGAAAATTGCCGGCCGACCAAAATATTGTTTTAGCATAAGAACTCTCGCTTTGGCAAATCAGAATTTTGTGTGAAAATATCGACTCGACTGACAGATAAGTTGATTCTCTTGGTTTGATCTGTTTTTATATATATATATATGTATATATATATATATATATATATATATATATATATATATATATATATATATATATATGTATTCGCTCGCGCCTTCTGTTCTTCCATGATCCCCTTCCCTTTGTTACATGAATTTTCTTTTTTTTTATTTCTTTACCTGTTTATATATTTATAAATAAATCTTTTATTTTGAAATCCATCGTCTTGTGTCTGTTCTTCGTTGACTCCCTTGTGTCGCTTCCATTTCTGAGTGAAGACCGAGAAAGGATCCCGTTTTCTTTTTTTTTTAACCTGTGGTTCATCTATATGCTACAAGTTCGTAACAATATATATATATATATGTGTGTGTTATTCTTTCAGTCCTGTAATCATGAGTTTAGCTAATGTAATATCTTTCTATTCATGGCAATATATTGTTGCTTTTTGATGAATAAAATTTTTCTCTATTCTTGTATTGGCGTGTTTCACCTACAATTTACGACATATGTTTATGCAACAAATTTATTATAATTTTCATTTCAATGAATAATTATATCTTCAGTTCAAGTTTTGGTTTGATGTCTATTGTAACGGATATTTCCTGTTATGTTATTTTTCAACAGTAGTACAATATTTTACGTAATTGTAAGCATTTTTGTATTGGGGTCTGTACGCACCCCAGGGGACTACTGATTTTCATAAATCCGAGGTGACTAAAGGTTTATAAAAAATACGATATAGGTCCCTATCTCTAATCCATTCGTCTCGAAGATGACACAGTGGGCACGAATGGGTTAATTATAACGCTCTGTAATATCCCATCGATTCTCGAGGGTGGTGGTGGTGGATAACGTCTTTTTTTAAGAACCGCGAATCGGACTTTAAAAAAAATCTCAAACTGTCGATGTTCAGATAACTAATGAGTTTTAAACCTGACTCTGAATTCATCTAGATGCCTCTTTGGTGGCACGAACACTTGTCAAACGGTCGCCCAGGGCTAGGAAGTAAATGTCATCAACGATGAAAGGCGTATGATACAATAATACAACATTTCATTTTAACCGCATTTCGCCAAAGACAGCCATGTTCGTCATCAACATCAAACGCACATAGATACATCAAACGATCGTGTATTCGGTCCCTTTCATGTATATTGTTTATTTAGACATTAAGTTTAGTTCTGATTGTCAGGTCTGCACTGATTAAAAATAAAATGGCAACTCCATGAGCTTACGTTTTAATTTACTCATTGCCCAGACGGTTGGTATGAAGAATACGCCGATGGCATCGTTTTACGTAAGGTTAGCGCCTCCACTCCAAAGGAACCATCTGTTGACTGTAATTATATCTACCTTTCTGTCTCGTGTGGAAACCAAAATTCTGTCTATGTTTTTAACTCTCGTGCAAAACAAACATATTTACTTTTTTTTTGATCTTGTGCAAAAACCAAACCTGTGTCTACATTTTTGGGCTCTCGTGAAAATCAAAATATCTGTCTACCATTTTGAAATTCGTATAAGCGAAGGCTATGTCTACCTTTCTGCCTCTCGTACAAACCAAACATACATTTTTGTCACCCGTGAAAATCAAACCTGTGTCAACCGTTTTGACTTACCTGCAAACCAAGCCTTTTTTTTTTCTGCCTTCTTTTTTTTATACTTTCGTTCTTGCGAAACTTGTGTCTACAGGCAACCAACTAAGTCTTTGAATCTTGCGCAAACTAAACAACTTTATTGACGTCAGTGCACTTTATTGTGACTCGCATACAATCCAAACTTTTTATCTGCTATCATTGTATAATACAATGATAGCAGATACACACGCACCGCCAGACGGTTGGTATGAAGAATACGCCGAGGACCCTAAGATGAACAGCAGGGGCTCCAGACCATATATGACAGCAATATTCCATGCAAGGGCGAATAGTTGATTTATAGATTTGAAGGATGGAATCGGGCGAGAAAAAAATTGCAGTAGATGAAGCTATTGATTCAATGTAATTGTTCCATCCAGGGCAACAGACAGTGTGAGACCAAGCAGTCGCAAAGGGGTGCTCTCGTGGAGTTGAGCATCAGACATTCTGATGGGAATCAGGGAGGATTCTCTGTGGTGGGTAATAGAGAAAAGTTTTGTTTTTGAGGCATTAAAGTTAACCAGCCATTTCTTGCCCCAGTTAACAACAGATTGGAAGTCCTTTTCGAGACCAACATCCAGGTTAGTTTTGTCAGCGATGCCGGATTTGATATTTAGGCAGGAGGCTTACTAAATGTGGTTGTTTTAATATTAATGGCAGCATACGATGCCTCTAGGGGTTATGGATTAGAATACCAAGTGAGTGGCCGACGACAAAAAGAAACGGAGACATTAAAATTAATATTTAGTTTTCAGGGTGCAGAATTTTTTTCCTTGATGAGATTGGAATGTGGATCATACGTATGATCTAAGACTACATCTGACAATGAAGGGGACAGATTTATGGTACACTGAACCATTATTACATACAGGTGATCTTTGGCTAAGATATAGCACTTGTTTGTCCCTTAATCAGGGTTACATTTTTCCCCACCCATCAGACACAGGGGAGTGTTTATTTTTCTTCTTTTTTATGCGAGTTTGTTGGACTATAAAGGAATGCTTTCGTCGCAGTGAGTTGGGAGTGTTCAGGTGTGAAACAGGGAGCTAACTTTCCTTGGGGTGAATGAAGCTATTGATTTAAATTGTTCCATCTCAGGTCAGCCGACAATGTGAGACCAAGCAGTTGCAAAGAGGTGCTCCCATGGAGTTGAGCATCAGGCATTCTAATGGGTGGCAGGGAGGATTCTCTGTGGTGGGTAAAAGAGAGCAGTTTTGTTTTTGAGGCATTAAAGTTAACCAGCCATTTCTTGCCTCAGTCAACAACAGATTGGAGGTCCTTTTCAAGACAAACAGCCAGGTTAGTTTTGTCAGCGATGCCAAATTTGCTATTGAGGCAGGAATAAATAGTAGTGTCGTTTGCATACATACCCACTTGGGAACTGATGACATCGGGAAGATCGTTAATGAAGATAAGGAACAAAGTAGGGCCCAGGATAGAGCCTTAGGGAATACCTGCGTTTGTGAGAAAGGAACTGAAGGAGAATCCGTTAAGGACGACTTTCATTACACGGTTTGACAGGAATGATTGTATTAAGTCAAATAATCGTCCTGTAATACCGTATCACTGAAGCTTACGAAGAAGGCCAGCATGCCTAACCCTATCAAACGCTTTTATATATATATATATATATATATATATATATATATATATATATATATATATATATATATATATCTAGAGCCAGGGCACGAGCTTCTTCGTTATTGTCAAGTGTTTCGCAAACAAAATCAGTTATGGCCGTGAGCTCATCAGCTGTAGAATAGGTTAGTTTTTTACCAAGACCTTAAGCTTCACTCGTCCAAAGCCAGTTTAACCATTGTTCTTAGAAAGCGGTTGTATACAGCTGACAGTTTAGATATTTCTGAACGGCTTTCCTTGCGAAAGTCTCGATCATACGAGGCTATTTCTCTACATGACTCGAGTTTTCAGGTTAATGTTTTGGCTTTTGTAACAAAGTGTAGTATTGGGTGGAACCACTTTTAGCGCAGCCTATTCTATGTCCACTTTCCTTATCTCCTATACTAAATTTGTTGTAACTGAACCATATGCTGAGGTATATGAAATGTTTAGTACCTACCTAACAAGCTCAGATAAATGAATGGCGGGACAAGATTTAAGAGAGATGAGAAAACGTCCACATTTATTAAGCGCTACAAATGACAGGAAATTGTGGAGAGCCATGATCGCCAACATGCTGGAGGGACACGGCACTTAGAAAAAGATGATGTAAGTATTCGGCCTTTATATTTACTATATACGAGGTTATTTCTCTAACTGACTCGAGTTTTCAGGTTAATGTTTTGACTTTGTAACAACGTGTAGTAGTGGATGAAACTACTCCTAGCGCAGACTATTCTATGTTCAGTTTCTTTATCTCCTATGTACTAAATTTGTTGTAACTGAACCATATGAAGTGTTTAGTACCTACCTAACGAATTCTAGTAAATGGATGGTGGAACAAGGTTTAGGAGAGATAAGAAAACGTCCACATTTATTAAGCGCTACAAATGACAGGAAATTGGGGAGAGCCATGATCGTCAACATCCTGGAGGGAGACCGCACTTAGAAGAATATGATGTACGTATTCGGCCTTTATATTTCATATATTTTTATACTTAATACACCCGTATATTGCGTATAAATACACCCGTATATTGCGTATACGGTTGAAAGTGAAAATATACTGCTATGCAACGAACAAATATAACTGACTTTGTAAAAAGAGTCTAGTTAATTTATTTTGGCATAAAACTGGGGGGGGGACTAAGATAAATCGTAGGTCCCACATGAAGCCTGCAGTATAAGCATTGAAAGAATACGACATTAGACTAAGGGTTCGGGTTCAAAAGTAGCTTTTGAAGTACCCAGGGTACTTCAAAAGTAGCTTTTGAAGTACCCAGGGTAAGTTTATGATTTCATAAAACTACGTAACTTAATCACTTGCATGCTGTAACTTATGGGCACGTGGCCGAGTGGTTAGAACGTTCGCATTCTGACCATGAGACCCGGGTTCGAATTTCACCATGGTCGATTTGTCTGGTGTTATCGGAAAGTGCCTGAAAACCATACCACGTGTTGACCCAAGCATTGTGAGTGAAATTGGGTAGATGCTGACCTTATCTGTGCTAGCACGAAGTCACAAGTCATCGTGACTGAGGGCTTGAGCGTGCTGGTCTTGTTCAAATTGTTCATCACGCTAGATAACAACTACAACTAAGGTCTGCTCAGCATAGTTGCAGTATAAACCACAGATGGGTTCTATGGGTGTTGAATAAACACAAATGCGCCTGAGCAAGCGTCTGCAATAACCTCACTAGTAGACAGATATTCTCGAATACGAGTGACCATATATATATATATATATATATATCAGAAAAAGGCTTAAACACTAATATTCCATGGTCATAATTTATTCCATTGGAATCGTAAATATGATCCAATTCATCAGACCTAAAAATTCAAAAAGAAAACAGAAAAAACAACTCCGGGAATAAAAAATAAAATTTAGTGAGAGTGTATGTATGAGAGTGTGGGAAATAAAAGCTATAGAAAGGGGAAACAGACGAGAGAAGAACAGGAAGGTCTAAAGATGAAGGTAGGGATTAAAATTTAACAGAGAGAAGTTTTAAAGAGGGGAGTCAAAGACGGTTTATGTGAGAGAAATATGAATATTCTCGGATGTCTAATACATTAAAGATACACCGGAAAAGAGTATACATTTTGTGGTGACAAACACACACAATAGACGATATAATCTTAAAGATCAGAAGATGAGAGAGGGAGAGGAAAAGAAAAGAAAAAGGGGTGGGAGGGAGAGAGATGGGGTGGGGGAGAGAGATGGGGTGCGGGGAACTAAAACCGAAGGGCATTTATAAAAGGGCCGCTGTGTAACCACTAATATTATATATATATATATATGTACTGTAACTTACTTAGATGTAATTGTAACTTAGGTACTGTTGTATAAGAGTTAAATGTCGTTGCCGGCACTGTAGTTTGAAACTAGATCGCCAGTGAATAACACGGGCGATTCCATTATTAAGTAGATCACGTGATCATGAAAGAAGTGAATAAATAGTAAATAGTGTCTTGACTAAGCGGTTACTATTCCTCCCCTATCAATTATACGGATCACTGTTCACTTTTCTTGTCTATTCACTATTGCTACACGGTTCACTCTTTGTACTCTACTACTATACGGATTATGATTCTCTTCTGATCATTATACTATTTGGCAATTACTACTTGAACAAGTATTACTAGTGCAGATATATTATTGGAAGGCGTTACAACAAGTACCGGCGTCTACGAAGTCTCGAATATAAAAAGCGTTTTTTGAAGTGATAACGAGCTTTTGCTTGACATAGAAAAAGTGACAAGCGAAGCCGTCCAAAATCACAAAAGCTACATAAACAAAAATTTACAAAAATCTAAAATATTGTATATTAGCTTAAAAGCCTCCCTATTAGATGACATTTAATCTTGTTAACAAAAGACGGTAGGTCATTTTTTTAGGTCAGCTGATAATTTGACCTGATCGAACTGATCAGTCAGTTCTTAGAGTCGAGCAGCCACAATATCTGCACACATGGTTTGATTATAGTGATGAAAAAATCCGCAGAACCACTTTTTTCAGAAAAACTGAATAGAGAGAATTGGTGCACTCGGTGTGGATATTAGGGTCAGTTAGGCACAGTCTGTGAGAAAAAGAACACCATGACGCAATTCACTCCGCCAGAAATTTGGAAACGGTATTCTGTACTGCTTGGCATTCACGCCGGAAGCTTCATCACGAACATTTCAGAGTGTTTGGGTGTCAATTTGAGGACAGTGCTGAGGATAAATAAAGAGTTGGATGATATATCCAGTCAACATCATGGTGTTTGGAGTGGTCACTAGTGATGGGTACGTTATGTCCCCATTTATCTTCCCACAGGGTCTCAAAATCAACACTGAAGCTTACATTGTGCCTTCAGGGGGTAGTGCTGCCCTGGGTCAAGTGGGTGGTTGCTGGAGGACCCTATGTCTGGCAACAGGACTCTGCACAAGCAGGGGAACCCAGTAATTGCTGTCAGACAATTTTTGCAACCACAGCACCCTTTACAACTGGCAACCTAACTCACCAGACTGCAACCCCCTTGATTATCATGTGTGGGGCGCAGTTGATCGAGAGACCAACAAAACTCCTTGTCACACCAAAGATGAACTGAAGGCAACGATTATGGTAGCATTGACCAACTGTCCAGAAGAGTTGCAGGAAATTCCGAAGGCGTCTGGAGGCCGTGGTTGAAGCCAATGCCGATTTTATTGAATAAGATATATTTTTGTGTAATTTTAAAATAACACTGACATCTCATTTTAACAGATATATTTATCTGTTAAAATGAGATGTCAGTGTTATTTTCATTTTTAGACAATTTACCCATCGCACACTATATATATATATATATATATATATTATGAAATGAAAAAAGTCCGACAATTATTTTAAGACATTTTTACGTTTATACATTCTTTTTATAGATACAAACATTTAAGTAAATGCTCTGCTTATAATAAACAATTTTAAACAACATTTACCGACCTGAATGTCCGAGAAATTTTCATAGAAAATATTCGTCCTCCGACGGGATTCGAATCTGTATCCTATACAGAACCGTCATTTAGCTTGACGTGCCTTAATCGATTCGGCTACAGAGGAGCGTTCGGTTAGCAAGGTCGAATTTATTGTCTTTAAACTTTAATCTTCCATGAATCTCTCACGTCCATTCATATCTGTTCAATCTCTCTCTCTCTTTATATATATATATATATATATATATATATATATGATTATGATTATATAACCGGTTGTTGGTAGATTAATCTTAGTATTAAGTATGGATTTTATAAAAGTTGGTGATTTACTCAAGTGTGTTTGGTATGGGGTTATTGATGGGAAGATATTTATCAAGATTCCTTCTACGTAATAAATTGTGATCTTTTCTTATCAGGGAGGCATTTATTAAGTCGAAGTGATATATATATATATATATATATATATATATATGTCTCCATTGACAAACCTATTATTATTGTGAAAAAGCCCTTTCGAAGATCTTTTTCCCATTTTGTCACTTAATTATCCACTATTATTTTTATTAGAAAGACATTTTTTCACGAAGTAAAGAGAAAGACGAAAGAATTTGATGGATGCCATTGCATCTGTGTGGAAGACGAAATGATAAATAACCTGATTATGTTGGTGTCAACGGAAGGCCGCATTAAAATAGGTCATAATTTCATGTGCATACGGCGAGATGTTGTAGTTCCCGTTATTTGGATGTCAGATCAAACAAGGCATCGGTATGAGTAAAGAGGCTGCACCAAGGCTGTTCAAGACAATTCATTACTTAGCACCTACCTACCTTCCTCACTATCTATCTATCTATCTATCTATCTATCTATCTATCTATCTATCTATCTATCTAAATCTGTTCATATTCATATCTTCATCTGTTCATATCTATCTAAATCTGTTCCTATTCATATCTCCATCTATCTATCTATCTATCTATCTATCTATCTATCTATCTATCTATCTATCTATCTCAGTTTCTTCATTATCTATCTATCTATCTATCTATCTATCTATCTATCTATCTATCTATCTATCTATCTCAGTCTCTTCATTATCTATCTATCTATCTATCTATCTATCTATCTCAGTCTCTTCATTATCTATCTATTATCTATCTATCTATCTATCTATCTATCTATCTATCTAAATCTGTTCATATTCATATCTTCATCTGTTCATATCTATCTAAATCTGTTCCTATTCATATCTCCATCTATCTATCTATTCATCTATTCATCTATCTATCTATCTATCTATCTATCTATCTCAGTTTCTTCATTATCTATCTATCTATCATATCTATCTATCTATCTATCTATCTATCTATCTCAGTCTCTTCATTATCTATCTATCTATCTATCTATCTATCTATCTATCTATCTATCTATCTATCTATCTATCTCAGTCTCTTCATTATCTATCTATCTATCTATCTATCTATCTATCTATCTATCTATCTATCTATCTATCTATCTAAATCTGTTCATATTCATGTCTCCATCTGTCCATATGTATCGCGCGCGCTCTCTATCTATCTAAATCTGTTCATATTCATATCTCCATCTGTTCATATCTATCTATCTATCTATCTATCTATCTATCTATCTATCTATCTATCTATCTGTTATGGGGTCCTCCCCTTTTCATATAAGTGGACTCTACCAATGTTACTTGGAGTGCTGTCGTTAAATACCTAGAGTTAGACAGTCAGTGGGAGAGGATATACGGCGAGAGAGAGAGAGAGAGAGAGAGAGAGAGAGAGAGAGAGAGAGAGAGAGAGAGAGAATATAGGAACGGAGATAGTGTGAGGTAACCTCTTGTAGAAGTCAGTTACAAGCACGTAGACTCTAAGGAAGTCCTACTTCGAGACTGTATATATCTATCTGTATTTGCTACTAACCGGGTTCCTGGACTTACTAACAGTATTACTCTTTGTATGATTGTGTAAATACATTTTATTTCTTATATTTAATTATTGCGTTTGTCATTCCTTGGAGACCGAATTCATCTCGGAATCCACAACACTATATAAATCTGTTCATATTCATATCTCCATCTGTTCATATATATCTATCTATCTATCTATCTATCTATCTATCTATCTATCTATCTATCTATCTATCTATCTATCTAAATCTGTTCATAATCTGCTCTGTAAAGCACTGACTCTCAAGGGGATGTTTCCCCGATCTTTACAATCTTAACCTGTTCAAGTCGGGGGTTAACCGTTATCTTTCCTTCCTAACCGTATAAATTAAAAAGTCGAATGTCTACATCAGATGTTAAAAGAAAGAAAGAAATAAAATGAAAAATCGACGCGCCTAATGTCATCTAAGGACGAACGTCGAAGAATTTGTTATGGTAACTCATTTGATTTGGTTTCCTTGGTTCCGTTCAGGGTTAAGACCTGCCATGCAACGCACATTGTAGCGAACAACCCACATTCCCTTCGTATTCCATCGGTGAAAAGTAAGTTTCAATAGAACAGCTTCTTCCCGTAAAGCACTGCTCTGTGGAACAGACTCCCAAGAGGATATTTCCCCGATCACTACAATCTTAACCTGATATCTTCCACTCTTATTTGCACAAATTGTTTCCTAACGTAACCCTCTACCCCGAGTGCCCACCAGGCCTTGTAAAGGGTGAACCTTACTGTAAAAAGAAGAAAAAGAAAAAGACATTAAAAATTAGCAATTATGTTGGCGATACACAAGTGTGTACTACAGCGCCACCTGACGACGTTTTGGCGAATCTTGCGAAGCCATGTGGAAATAACCCACAGGAAAAGAAAGAAAAAAAAAAAAAAAAACTATTTCAAGAATATTGCAAAAACAAAAATATATTAGTTAAGATATTTATTTACTTAATTTTCTTACATTAATTTAACTTCCTTGGCAGTCAAAATTTTCTTTTTTCTTTATTCTTATACAATTGTTGTAACAGCAGATAGGATATGCAAAAACTGGAGATCGCAGACGACAGGGATTTCAACCGCATTAATCATGCAATATTAATGCGCAGATGTTTAGGAGTCGTGCACTTGTAAAATCTAAACTGAAAAAAAAAAAAAAATACAAAAAATTAACCAATGAATAAATGGAGTCTTTATATCTATCTAGTATATATATGTACTTTTTTTTTCTAAAGAATTAATGCATCTTATTTTTCAACCGGCATATTTTTATTACTACAAACACGGATATTCACTAAAAATAACGTTTGATGTAATATATAAAACAAACAAAAATCCTTAGAATGTGATTATGTTGTTTTAATATGAATGAAATGTCGACGTCTGACGTTTCGGTTTAATAACCTTCTTCAGGACAATATTCTTTAAAAATACAATTAACATAATCAGTATAACTCGACGAAAACGATGGACATGAAAACAAGTCTTATCTAAAACAGATGAATGAAAATTCTGTCGGATTTATATCCATTTATATTTGCTTATCATATATATATATATATATATATATATATATATATATATATATATATATATATATATATATATATAGAGAGAGAGAGAGAGAGAGATTTCACAGCAGCCCGGATAATTAAATTTGGGGAATAAAAATCCAACAAAATGATAATATTGGCAATAAGATTGAGGATATTTAGTATATATTATCCTTTTGACAATTGAAGCATGTAGAGAACGATTTTAAAGACGTATATATATATATATATATATATATATATATATATATATATATATATTATCAATTTGTGACTGGTAGGGAGAGCTCAATATAAATATAAATTACAGAGCATAATAATAATAAATCATGAAAAAACCATAAAGATCCATTTCGGTTATAATTTATTTCGTGAATAGTTTTATATTCATATCTTCTGGCTGAAAGTTCTTAATAACATTTTAATATTTTATTTAAGATTTTTATTATTTTATTTAAGTCTTTATTAAGAAATTTCGGTCTGAAGAGATGAATATAAAAATATTCACGAAATGAATTATAACCGAAATGGATCTTTAAGGTTTTTTCTTGATTTCCACACAGTAAAATATTTAACAGAAACACATTAAAACTAAGTTATAGCTGCACCAATAACTTAGAGAAAATTATAAAAAACATGGTAAGAAAATACTAACAAATGTAACTGCAGAAATTCTAACGATTGCCCACTGTAAAACAAATGTCTGACCAACTCTCTTGTTTACCTAAGTACTATATATATATATATATATATATATATATATATATATATATATATATTATAATTTTAAAAAAAATATGATTCCTTCGCTACATAAGAGTTCTCATGTTTCAAAAACGAGAGCTGAAACCCTCAATATAATTAAAAATTATATTATTAAATATATTATTAAATAATTATTATTATAATTTAAGCTCTGCTTCTGTATGGAGCACTGTTTTTTGTTTTAAATAAAACAAAAATAATAAAGAACTCCGGATTATTTACCTAACGTTTTCTTTCCGATTTTTCTACATACCTGCACCCCCCACACACACAGAGACACACACACATATATATATATATGAAAAATTTCACTGAGTTAACTTGTAGAAAAAGACAATATTTATAAATTTAAAAGACAATAGGAAAACTAATTTTTTTTACCTTTTTGCCTTGAAAAAGTCCACATCGGATGAAACGCGTCAGCTAATATTACAGTTTTCCTACTGTCTTTTACACACACACACACACACACACACACACACACACACACACACACAACACATATATATATATATATATATATATATATATATATTTACCAGAAAAGGATTGATTTTTAACATTAATCCGGTAGATTTTTATCATTTAAACGTTATTTTTAGTCGATACTCGGATTTAAGTAGACGTTTTGTTTATTTATTAAACAGTATATTTATTTTCATGTAATGAATGTCCGGGAAATATTATTAAAGGAAGCAATATGCATTATCCGGTAGGATTCGAAGCAAGCGTTCTCCTTAGGTAAACCCTCACTAGATCTGACGTGCTTTGACCACTCGGGTACAGCATGTATCGATGACTGACCAAGAAAAGCTGAATAGTGGTAAATTCGAACCCTGCTGGAGAGCGCATATTTTCTCCAGTAAGATTTCTCGAATATTCAGGCCGGCAGACGAAATTAAATAATTATACTGTTTAATAAATAAACGGAATGTCTACTCAGGTACTGTTGTAACCTAGGGAAGGTTACTGAATAGAATAATCAAACGAAGGTTGGTAATGAACGGTAATACTTAGGACAAGAACAACACATATAAGATTCGTCAGTGGTGTGTAGAAGAAGTATTCAACTGTTAGAAGTGAGTCAAGTGAATTCCACAATGAATCTCCATCTGCAGGATATCTACCAACCGCCCCATGCGGTCAGATGTGGCATAAGGCCAAATTTAATGTGGGGTATCCAAGCCCGTAGGCTCGGCTAGAAATTCTCCGTAGACCCTGTATAGAACGAGGTCAAGTAACTGTTTCCCAAGATGAGACTCTGCCCTTCGACATAGCCTCGTCTGGAGATCCTCTCTGCCTGGAGGGAGAGTTGGACCAGCACAGCTGGAGCCGAATCTCCAACTGCAGGATATCTACCAACCCCCCCACGCGATCAGATGTGGGACAAGGCCAAATTTAATATGGGGCATCCGAACCCGTAGGCTCGGCCAAAAATTCCCCGTAGACCTCGTATAAAACGGGGTTAGGTAGTTGTTTCCCCGAGATGAGACTCTACCCTTCGTCTGGGGATCCTTTTTGCATTTGAAAGTGAAATCCCCGTTTAAATGAATAAAAAATAAATTTGCCTTAAAATTGGTATATATCCAGTGAAAACTGTAAAGGTTGATTTGTTAATGATGTTATTTAAAATTTAATGGTCTGACGAAAGAAAAATAGTAACAGTCTGGAAATAATTTAAGAATAAAATATAGAAATCGATAGTAAAGAGTCGCTTACGTCATCAATAAAACCGACAAATGGATCCAGATTTGTTCCTCTTCCGAGTGTCAGGGAACAGTCCAGTCTTTTGATGTCCGCTATTTGATAAAAATAAAAAAAATAAAAACTTAAACTTTTGCTTACATTTTTATGCTAAAGTTCACACAACATTAGCCGCGAGTGTCACTCAAGAGAGAGCACTGTTAAAGGAAACAAAAAAAAAGACCTCTATACTTAAAATCAGAAAGAGACAGTTGAAATTTCTGGAACACTTGAGGAAAGAAGACTTGGAAAATTTGATACACATAGGCAAGAAGGGACAGATGATAATGCCAAGTAATCTACCTACCAAGTTTGTGTAAATGGATGAGGGAACAGGGATTGGGGGGGGGATAGTACAAAGACAAACATTGCTAAAAGTTACAAATGATAGGAAAGCCATGATCCCCAAGTCCTGAGGGGAAACAGTACATAGAATAATAATAATTATACAATAGTTAAATGATAATATCTATCTATCTATCTATCTATCTATCTATCTATCTATATGTGTGGATATATATATATATATATATATATATATATATATATATATATATATATATATATATATATATATATATATACTATTTACATTATTCGGACTATTCTCATCTTTTTCGCGATATTTATTACAACGTTTCGGCCGTTGTAGGCTCCGGCCTTCTTCAAGGACACATGGCACAGTGGATAAAGGCGTTGGTTAGATCCAGTGACAGGACCCAAAGAGTGTGAGTTCAATACCTGGTTAAGGCGGTAGAGAGGTTGGAGAGGGGAATTAACAGAAGATAACTGATTACTGATATCCATTAGACATGGCACGTGGAACTAGAACAGTCTACCCCAGTGAGCGAAATAAAGGCTTCAGTTCGACATTCCAACCACCCGAAGAAGGCCGGAGCGTACAACGGCCGAAACGTTTTAATAAATATGGCGACAAAGATGAGGACAATAGTCCGAATAATGTAAATAGAGTACATAATACCTCATCTCAGAAATATAAAGATATGTATATATATATATATATATATATATATATATATATATATATATGTGTGTGTGTGTGTGTGTGTATGTGTGTATGTATGTGTGTATGTGTGTGCATTTGTGCTTGTCTACACATCACGAAAGTTCAATATGCAACTATCAATATAAGACAAATGTTCGTGAATATTAAATATATTAAAATGAAAAATGTAAAAAGGCCGCCTTGTCATCTGTCAAAAGTCAGTGCAATCCATGCACATCACAAATAACAAAAACACAACTATCAACAAATATTAGTTGGTAATACCAAAAAACTCTATAGCAGCCAATGCGGAGAAAGACTTGAATCCGTAGAAGCTATTACCATTACTTCGTCTTGTAAATAAACAGCCAACATTAAATGAAATATCATTCACTACAGGGGACGATATCTTGAACTGTACATGATGTATTTAATATGCTCATGTACAGTCCGTCTTAAGCTATGAAAATCGCATACACCTCAATAATCCTTTATGACACCGTATAACATCACTGTCGGCTATTTTAAACTTCCAGCTTTCTAAAGAATATCAGGATGTAGGCAAAGGAATTATTCTTGTCACACAGACACCATATTGGTTCTTGAAAATGACTGAGACAATTAAAAGTATTTGTACAAGCAACAGTACGAACTTCGAACAGTTTATCCATAATTTCGAGCACAATAATCCACAGTTTATTCGAAAATTGGAAAAGCGCAATAAAAAATTAAACTGACGGACCTTGTCGATGAAATTTAATCATTGAGAGACAAGAAAATTTCATTAGAACCAAAGGAAAAAAATTGAACTGTAGTTTAATCTGGAGGCAATAGATATATGGTTCTACAGAAGGATACTGAGAATCCCATGGACGGGGCATGTGAGCAAACAGGAAAATTTAAGGAAATAAAAAAGGACATAGAATCAAATAGAGGCAGATAAAATTTCTTGGACAAATGATGAGGAAAGAAAGCTTGGAAAATCTGACACTCATAAGATATACTGAGCTTAAGAGGGACAGAGGGAAACCTAACAAGTTTGTGTAAAGGGATGCCAGAACAGTAGAGAGACAAATATTGCTAAGAGCTACAAAAAGATAGAATGTTGTGGAGAGCTATTATCGCCCACACCTTAAGGAACATGGCATATAGAAGAAGAAATTTTAATGAGGGATGTAGAACTATATTGGATGGGCTGTTAGCTGTTTACAGCCGTGTTATGGAGTAGTTTCACAGTGGAGGCTTGTAATTGTACTAAGTCGGTCCTAAAATAGGTTCGACGTACAAAACGTTAGGAACTTGATATAATAGGTAATGACGCAGAGAAATCTAGTTGTGGTCGCTGATACTTTAGTATCCGACTAACGGTCGTCCGGCATCGATTGACTGACCGACCCACTGAGCGACTCCTACTATTCCTACTTATTACAGGTGGGAGAGTCTATTAACTATAGAATAGGTGTGTTCCACTAAAATAAGCCGCTTGCTAACAGCAAATATGTGACCGAGTGAAGCCTGCGGATCTTAGCGAAGACCATCTTTCTTCGAACATTGTGGATCAGCGCTACAGAATCACAAAGAAAGAACTTTACCTAATAACAGAAACTTCTTCACTTGAGGATTTTCAACTGCAGCAACAGCTAAAATGAATATGACATGTAACTCGAAGAGAAAATAATAAAGGTCTCATAATCTTACAGCTGAAATGGCTGGATGTAACCTGTTATAACTCACTCCTAGCGGTTATAATATTATATCTTACACGGGCTACTCGCCGTGACGCCTGTTAGAAATACTCCTGACTGACTCCAACGGACTTTCTGACTAGCTTGGAGTTCTTTATTTAAGGCATCTTGCCTAGTTCATTTGTGATACCGGGGATGTGTTATTTACTCCACAACAAACCATAACTTCTATGTTAATGGTTTCTTCTCTTGCACTTATCACTTGTGTAACTTTCTTCTGGCTTCTTGCTTTCCGGTCAATTTTGGCCTTTCAAAATTTTAAATGAAATATCAATCGCTATTTTTCTATCTTCTTAATTCTTGTTCTTTTACTTCTCTCTCTCTTTAATAATGTTTTCTTTTTCACATATTCTCTCACACTCACTAAGCCCCCTGTGTCTTAGTGTTTTTTTACCACCCTACAGAAACTGTATTGTTTTACTGCCCATTTTTTTTAGTTTAGTTACCTTCTAGATTGTTACCGTTTTGATCACTTCCGGTTAGCTCTTCACTGGAACCCCACACAATAAATGCATTATATCAAGTACGTGGTCAGTAGTTTCAGCGTCTTAATTTCACCCTCAATGTTACCATCACCGGTTTGTAACATTTATTACCTTTTCTCCTTATATTTGCCAATTTTATTATCATGTCATTATTTGAACGTGTTTAAAGTAGACATATTTTATACATTTCTTTCTTTGTGTGTAGAATCCTTTCAACACGTCCCTACTGTCTACATACACTGTCGCAAAATGTAACCTTCTTCTAAGGTTGCATTTTGCGACAGTGTGTGTAGACAGTGCTTTTCCGCGAACTCACCGTAACATTGGAATATATTCCTGTAGTAAACTGTATACATATTCGTGTAAACAAAGTATTCGCTATATTTATTTACCATTTAGACAAATGGTCTTAGTTATATGTTCAAGACTCATTGCTTGTTTGTATTTTCAGACTAGTAAAATCCCTGACAAGCGGACTAAGAAGGCCTTCCGGATATGAGGAATTGGTTACAAAGTCCGGATATGAGGTGTTATGTTTAGATTAAAATAAAAGAACTGAAATCAGGTTTAACATTTATTTTTAATGTTTTATAGTAAACAAAATAAGCTAATGGTGAGTGAAATATAACGGAATTGATTTTAATGAAAACAAATAAATTATGTGATGTTAATGAAAATTCATTAAACTAAGTATGCCACTTATGCCAAACAAATAATGTAACGAGGATTTTTTTTAATCGCTGTTGGATGATGATTCTTTCTCTTCTAATTTCATTCTCAACTTTTTCTGCATTTCGTTTTGATTTTATTCTTGAAATTTTTCAAATGAAAGATACTTTTTAACTTTGCGTGCGTTATTGCAATCGTCATAACTGAATGCTGGCTTTCTTTCCATAAAACTGACAAACTTTTCAATAGCTTTTTCAATTTCGGTCCAGGTTTCATCACAATCATGAATCTCCTCGCTATCTTGTTGCAGATGTGTCTCGTTGTCATCCTCTCCTCTTATTCCCATCATCTTTTGCACCAATACAAGCCATTAGGGTGAAATAAGCATAAGCAATTATCCAAAGTAAATTTCCTGAAAAACAGAAATTTCAAATCAGTTACATTTTATCAAAATAGTTCAAATATACACACCAAAATTATGTCCGGCTATGCGGTATTCTGGATATGCGGTATTCCGGATATGCGGTATTCCGGATATGAGGTATTCCGGATATGATATGAGAGATTACGGATATGAGGGATTCCGAATATGAGGGTTTCTACTGTATTTCTTTTTCTTGTTTTCCCTTTTTGTTATTAACAAAATTGCCGATGAATAGGACTTCGTCTTCAGAGTCTTAATTGCCTTAAGGCGTTTACTTTGATGTCCTCGAGATTACGCACGCGTATGACACGGACGCGTACTCTCGGGCTTAGTGGCTTTATTACCTTGCTTGGGGTGATATGATTAAAAAATGCCGATGATTTAAGTTATTGTTGCTGCAATTGCACACGCGTAAAATGTAAACTTACCATGTCCTGTTTTAGCCGTCATGTAACCGTCTACCCACAATTGCACTAGACTTCCGGATTTCATCAGCGTAACATCATGCCATTGGTTGCGTTTCTACGATTAAAAAAAAGTGTTATTAAATTTTCAGAAGAATTTTTCTATCTTAATTTCAGTTGCTTTTCATCGCTAACCCAGGTCAATCCTATATCAGTTTTCCAAATCTAGATACATAGCGTTATAAAAACAAACACCTCGTAATTCGCAAATTTTGTTTTATATAATTTATAAGTAGTAATTATAATATTTTTAAAGTTTAGTAAATGAAACATTGTCATTTTAACAGAACTTTTTTCAAGATTAAATTCTGATGTTTTCAATCCTAAAAAGTCAAGAGAAATAAGATGAAAAAACATAGCCATAAATTAATAATAATTGCCAAGGTTTCATCTAAGAAATTCAAACAACTTAAGACTATTACTACTTGGTGGAAAAGCAAGAGAAATAAGATGAAAGAAATACTAGTCAAAAATGAATAATAATTGCTAAGGCTTCATCTAAGAAATTCAGACAACTTAAGACTATTACTACTTGGTTGAAAAGCAAGAGAAATAAGATGAAAAAATACTAGTGAAAAATGAATAATAATTGACAAGGCTTCATCTAAGAAATTCAAACAACTTAAGACTATTACTACTTAGTGGAAAAGCAAGATAAATAAGATGAAAAAATACTAGTGAAAAATGAATAATAATTGTTAAGGCTTCATCTAAGAAATTCACTCTAAAGTTAATGTGCTGCTGGCTTTGTCGCTGGCCAAAGGTATTTTTGTTGATAGAAGCGTCTTGGTGTCACTGCTATAATTAAGTTTGGCCGCCGTAGGAGTCCGTCGGAAATGCCAGCCTGGTTGTATCTGCCCTGTAGGTGAAATCAGCGTTGCCTTTGTTCATCTATCTCTCTAGTCTGTGATTCAGAAACGGCTGCGGTGAAAACTGCGTGAGCCTTTTTCTCATTGTTCAGAAAATATATTTTTATGACTTGGTATTTTTGGACGGTATTCCGGAAGTGGACGAGATTAAGGCCTGGTTTTGTCATATGAGCTGTGGATGTCGCAGTGAGTACTTCCGTTTGGGTTAAAGCATTGGAGTCCAGACAAGATACAACATACCGAACGAGGCATAAACGATGGTGATCGCGAAAAATAATCGGTCTTTTATTTTAACCTAAAATTATTTTTAATTTAAAGCATCAAAAGGGATCTCTTAAAATGATCGATGTTTCCTCCCTGTGTGGAGTGGAAAGAACATGGCGACCAGTTCGGAAAAAGTTGTAGGTGTAATGTGGCAGTAAGGCAAGTAATATTTTACTTTTCTTATTTTTTATGACAAAATCTATGACAAAATCTAAGTCACTTACACTTAAGGAACACGAATGGTTTATAAAGAATAAAATTAACATGAGAATTATACACGAAAGCATTATTTTATTTTGTTGTTTCATCTTAGCAGACCGAACGTTCGTTCGTAACTTGCCGACATTAGCTGGACAGGACGCGCCAAACCCAGCCAAATCAGACAGCTGACATCTACAGGAATGAATACTCCTGATTTGTAGGTGTAGCTATATAGCCACAAATGTTTGTTTTACGACATCGTATCTATTTGTATCGAAGAAAAACCGAAATGCATATGTGCGCTGACAGTATTAGATTAGTTGTAGCTTTGAATTTGCAGTTGTCGGCACCAGCTCGCATCCGATCATCGGGATCGCCATCCTCTTTCCGCATTCCTTTTCTTTACCCTGTTGGAGGTGGCGAAGATGGCTGTGAATCAAAGAGAGTTTGGCGATGCCATTCGCGTGAATTTGATTTTGGTGGACAACTCTGCGCGATGGAGAAGCCCACAAACTTGGCCAGAAACGCTTCCTCTTGATTGAGACAGGCGAGATCTGGTAAATCTGGTTGCATCGGGCTGTCGGATGCTTTATCCATCAAGATCCGATTTGGTTACGCCGACTGGCGCTCTACCCTCTTCCCCCGGTTTAATCATTGAGATCGTGTAGATCTTTGCGTATTCCGCCGTTGGGGTTTTCGGGGGTTGGTCACGTTCACTTTGGTCCTTCCTCTTCGACCTTATTGTCATGGATGACCCTACAGGAGTTGGAATTCCAAACGGCTTCGTACTTGGGATTACTAGAACAAGTAAGACCTCTACCATGACAAGGAACGACCATATATATTTTACACTGTATCTCGGAATGAACAGTTCGTTATCAAATTTGATACATTTGCAGTATATTTAATACCAAGAAAGAATTGTATTCATATGGGTGCGGGATGGGCCTGGGTGCCAGGGGATGGCGACAGTTACAAAAATCTTTAGCTCGATTCATGGTAGTTGACAATTTGACATTTCTCACTACTTACCAAAGTCGCGTTAAGTCTAACGACTGAATTGTCTTCTAGAATAAATCCTCCATACAAGACGGACGATGCCGCGGTCTGGTCCAAGGCCACTCCGAAAGTAGCACTTTTCTCACAGTCGCTGTTGTCGACTAGGGCAAACTGGCCATTGTTCTGAGTGCTTGATCGGAACCGGAACGTGATGGTAAAGTTCGAACCAAAGTGCATATTGTTTAGCGCCCAGACCGTCGCAGAAGACGTGCCATTGAAATACGCTGCTGCGCCGCCGACCGCGCCCTCTATCGGAATTATTTCTAATGATTTGGCGCCAACACCTTTCGGATGCTTTGAGTAGTCGTTCCAGTCGGTGTCGAAAGGAAGATAAATGAATGGGTCACATTTTCTCGTCGCAACTGAAAGAAAATGAAAATCGGGGACTAATAAAATAGAATTCGGTCGACATTTTCTTCCAGGGAGAATTTAAGGCAGGTCAAAATGTTGGATCAATTTGAACAAACTTGAACGTTAACTTTGAGTGAATATACACAAACGCACAGAGGAACACACATACACATCTATCTATCTATCTATCTATCCTTCTTAGGCTGTTCATCTATCTATCTATCTATCTATCTATCTATCTATCTATCCTTCTTAGTCTGTACATCTATCTATCTATCTACCTATCTATCTTAGTCTGTTCATCTATCTATCTATCTATCTATCTATCTATCCTTCTTAGTCTGTTCATCTATCTATCTACCTACCTATCTATCTTAGTCTGTTCATCTATCTATCTATCTATCTATCTATCTATCTATCTATCTACGGGGTGTGCCAGAAAAGAAACGGGACGAAAGTTACAAAAGATTTATGTTAAATTCGAACTAAAAACTACAAATTTTCCCCTTCGAAATCACCCCTCGAGTCTAACGCGTTTCTCTGGCACGTCTCCATGCACACCTGGAATTATTCTCCAGGGATCTTCCGCAGTTCATTCGTCACGGCTCTCTTGAAAACTTTTCCTCTTGATGAACATCGCCACATTGGAGCAACCTCGACTTGTCTCCGTGTGATTTTTTCCTTTTTCTCAAACTCAAGGGGATCATCAAGAGGACTTGTTTTGAAGGCATGGTGGGCATCAAAATGGCCGTAACGACGGAGCTAAGTGCCATCGAAGAAGAATCCTTCCAACAGTGCATAGAAACGTGGCAGAGAACGATGGAAAAGAGCATTAGACCAATGGGGGAATACTTTGAAGGGGAAACCATATAGTTTTTTGTTTAGAATTTAAATAAATTGTTTGTGACACCAGTCAGGTTACTTTTCAGACCGACCACGTATAATATAGAAAACTTTCTGTTACACATGTGGTAGTCGAGGAAAAAATTATAAGTTTTTTCATTTAGTTTTTCTTATGTTCTTACAGGTTTTTTTTTTATATAAAGTAAGAGAGTGTATAAAACTGTCCGAAGTTCTTATTGTCCCAAAAGCTTTCGGCCAATTCGTTAAACATTTTCAATGAGTTCGTTATTAGTACAGTGTAACCCGGATATAAGAGACCCGGATATAAAAGAAACCCGGATATAAGAGAGATTTTCTCTGGTCCCAAATTAGAGCCTGTGTTAATGTATACAAAATAGACCAGACCCGGATATAAGAGACTTCTCCGGTCCCGACAACTCTCTTATATCCGGGTTACACTGTATATACATACACACATATATATATATATATATATATATATATATAGTGTATATATATATATATATATATATATATATATACACATATACAGTGTAACCCGGATATAAGAGACCCGGATATAAGAGAAACCCGGATATAAGAGAGATTTTCTCTGGTCTAAAATTAGAGTGTGTATATAAAATAGACCAAACCCGGATATAAGAGAAACCCGGATATAAGAGAAACCCGGATATAAGAGAAACCCGGATATAAGAGACCTCTTCTCCGGTCCCGACAACTCTCTTATATTCGGGTTACACTGTATATTTTTCTTTTCGTTTATGTTTTAAGCTATATTGTGTAGAAGTGGTTAACTCAGAAGCAAGCTGGATGGGTGCTGTAGTAATTCCATGTTGGTGTTTCTTTAAAACACTGCTAACACGTTCCATCCAGTTTCAAAAAGTTTGAGCCTTGGCTTAAGCTGCTTCAAAGTGCTTCCGTTATCTTTAAACGCCTTTTACAATTTTCTTTCATAATCTCTTCACCCCAATCAAGGCGATAATGCCATTAGAACGCCGGGTGTTACAGGGAATGAAAATGAAAAATAATGAGAAGACTGATAATGGGGAGGATTGAGGAAAGGACAAAAAAAGGAAGAGGGTTCAAGAACACAGAAGATGGCGATTGATGTCGCATTCAAATTTTTGAAGATTGTAGTTATCAGGGAAGCAAGAAATCTGAAGGGATACCCACAGGTGGTAAGTACGAGGAAAATACTGTTAGAGTGGAAATGGCGGTTGCATATAGCTAGTTCAACAGTAAAACGGTGAGACCTAATTGCCAATCTAGTAGCACGCTTAAATTCATGTAGTCAGGGCACCAGGGAAAATAGTTCATCAGAGCAGTTGCCATGAAAATGTACTTAGAAAAGACGTCACACCGATGTGAAAGTGACTGGAAACGAGATGCCAGGTCAGGGTTGATTGTATTGCAGACTCTTCTTTGGATTTTGTCAAGAATCTCGAGATGCACACTAGAAACACCAGATCATATATGGCAACGGTATTAAATACAAGGAAGAATGGTAGATTTATAAATGTGAAAGACTTTTTGGCACGACACAGTGATATTATCTTAGAGTAACAGTTTTATCCACAAAGATTTTATTCAAGTGAACAAGGAGTATTGTATGTGTTTCCTTATCGAACTAAGATCACTTAAATGGTTTATCAGTCTACGACTTATTGATGTTCTTGTCTGGTCAATATAGCGTTGGAATTGTAGTGAGCAAAACAAGATCTAGATTTAGAATTCAAATGTTAAGCACTGACTCATTGATTTTGTTAGAAATTAAAAAGATTCGAATTTACAAACTTTGCTTGACACACGCAAAAGCGAATCCAAAACAAAACTTGTAAAAATTCACACCTTGATATGAAATGTTTTTTTCGGCCAATAGAAAACTAGGAAACATTTAAAAACAAAATTCAAATAATCTTCAATTCCCAGAAACAAATTCTTTTACGGACCTTTTCGCGAGCCGACGCGAAGTTTCTTCGTCGTCCAATAGAAAGGCCCGAATCATATCTGGGAGTGAATACCCAAATGACATTTCAAGCCCCACAAACAAAATAAAAGACTGACAAGTTCGCCTGTCACCAGAGAGAAGGAGACAAGCGTATTAACATGTCCCTTGACAAACGTCAAGAGATCGTTATTATTATCATCTCTACCTTTCTCCCTCACCTCTTTTATATTTGATAAACGAACGGAACTTTTTAAGACTGAGCGATTACTTCAAAGACATTCATACCCTACGATAACGCTCATACATACATAAATACGTTCCTGTCTACGTACACATAAATTCATTCTTGCAAGTACTACTACGAACATTTTGACGACCTTGTATCAACCAAAATACATTAATTTTTTGTAGAGACCTTAACTGATTTATATGTATATAAATTTGTTGTTTCACCTTACAATTTGATTTTCTTGTTTTATACCCCTCTTATGGTGGGCTATCTAACTAACAAGGCCAAATCAAACTAATCTGTTTCAACACTCATACACTTCACTATAACTGATAACCCACTATAGCATAAACCTTTTGTTTATTTCAAGTATCATTGTTTTTTATGGTTCAACAAAATTGATAAACTCTATTGATGGTTTGAATCTTTTCATAGGCGTATTGTTATCGGTAATGATGAAGTTAGGATTTTTTTCTCCTGTATATTGTAAGTTTTACACGTTTGCTTGAGTAGACAGCTGAAATGTATTGATTTATGATGCATCGCATGGCGACTTCGTCTTGTTTATAAGTTTTATGTATCTGGTAGCAGTAAAACTTCTCATATAGTGTACACCTAGTCTCTGCTCGTCCTGGGTATGACAATAAACTACATCCGGCAGTATGGCCTCTGATCGGTAGTTTATAGGAGTGTGGAATCACCTTTTAACTTTTGTTGTTACCAGGTCCACCTTGGCTCGGGGTGGTAGCACCTGTTAGGGCCCCAGCTATAGGCAAATAGTGAACACCCAAACAAAAATCGACAGTACATTTTTATGATAAAATAAGCAACGATTTTATAGCAAAATGCCAAAGAGTGCAAGACTAAAAAGTATAAAAATACATTTTTATAGTAAATTTACTAACACATTTTATGAACTACAGTGTAACCCGGATATAAGAGAGTTGTCGGGAGCGGAGAAGTCTCTTATATCCGGGTTTCTCTTATATCCGGGTTTGGTCTATTTTATATACATTAACACAGGCTCTAATTTGGGATCAGAGAAAATCTCTCTTATATCCGAGTTTCTCTTATATCCGGGTCTCTTATATCCGGGTTACACTGTATATACCCTTATGCAAATTAATTGAAACAACCACTTATATAATATATATATGTGCGTGTGTGTGTGTGTTTGTGTGTGTGTGTGGAGTCCTATTCCAGAATTGTAGAAAAATGGTAATAGATTTAAGTACTGTCACTGAAAACTCATTTTTGTACATTGACAGGCTCACAGAAAATAACTCGAATTTTGTACAAAACCGGCTCCAATTATTTGAATTTTCACGATCAATATAGAAAAAATTGAGAAAAATATATTAGCCAATATGCTTGAGATTAATTAATCTAAATTTGACGTTCATCTGAAGCCAAGTATTTTATTATAAATATGAACAACACTTTTCTAACTAGTCTTTCAGTGAACCTTTCGCCAGGGTGTTTGTTCGGTCATATATATAAGAATATAAGGATAAACTGAAATAACAAGATGGGGAGGATTAGAATGAAATAGAAAAATATGGACTGACTGAAATAATAAGTTTACTACTAAATATATTGAAATAACCCACCTATCTTTTTGCGTCGTCCCCGGACACAGGAACACGCCTTGGTGGAAAACACCGTGCCTCTTGGACATGGCATTCGGTAGAAATATCCGTGAACTTCCTGGAGGTAGACTGTGACATCATCGGCGACTGCTTTCATCGTACAAATTGGTACTAAAGAATAAAATAATGGTATTATTACTGATGCTTTTATTATAGACATAGATAGAAAATGATAGAAGAATCACTATTGCAAAACGCTATGAAAAGACTTCAGGTGAGTCATGGTAGTCACTGGTGTTTAGTGTAGTTCCTTGGTTACTCAAATTGGGACGCTTCAAGAACTTCGCAACAGCCTTGGCACTTAGAGGCCAGCGATTATTTAGTGATGATGAGGCATTGCTAAAGATGTTAACATGTCTTAGAAAACAGCCCCCAAATTTCTAAATCACCGTTTCTGTAAAGTTCCTTTGCAAGTTTCTACCAGACATTAAACGATTTATTCGCAACAGGCAAAAAATTATTCAAAAAGCCTAATAGATAGTCTTTGTCCATTTATTCAATTGAATAACGCGTATTACATCCCACACCCGCCCTAACAATAAACAGCTCCTCATACATTATATATATATAGATAAAGACTCCTCCCTGGTCTTTTGAACAGGAGCAGAGGTCTAACACTTGTTTCATGTTTAGGATTGGATTTCCGGTTCCTTCTAAAGTCTACTTCAATTCTGTACTTCTAATATCTCCGCCTAAACTCTAAAATTTTAGTTACTATTTATTTTTTTATTTTTTCTCATCAACAGGAGTAAATTGGTTTGCCTATTGTCCGGTTCACTCTCCACTCCGGTCCTTTGAAAGAGGTAATGGTTTATCCCTTGTTTCCTATTTAGGATTAGGTTTCTGGTTCCTTTTAAAGTATTCTTCAACTCTATACTTCTAAGGTCTCCGCCTAAACTCTGAAATTTTAATTATTATTTTTTTTTTATTTTTCCTCCTCAACAGGAGTAGATTGGATTGTCGGTCTTTTGAACAGGGGTAGAGTTTCATCCCTTGTTTCCTGTTTAGGATTAGGTTTCCGGTTCCTTCTAAAGTCTACTTCAACTCGCGTTGTTCTGACTGTCGATCACGCTAGATAATAAGCTCCATTCCAGAAACTGTACCACGGGTCCGCTCAGCACAGTTGCAGTAAAACAAAATAGAAAAAAAAAAAAAAAAAAAAAAAAAACACAGGTGAACTCCATGGGTGTTGAACAAACACAAATCTGCCTGAGCAGACGGCTGTGATCGGAAACGTGTATCCGGCCATTATTATATAAATCAAATTATTTTCGTGTACGCAACCAACTACGATTGATCCTTAAATTTTCTTAAATTTCTACTATTGCCTTATTGATGGTCGCTCGGTGTTCCTGATTTAAAGTTTGGCTGAATGCGCGGCCGTTCAGTTATAGCAGGCGACAAGCCATTGCATAGCATAATGCCAGTAAAAGTATACACAGGTTTGTTGACTTTATTCTTACCATGGGTGTCCGAATTTGTGACGAGAACTAAGTTGGAGTGGCAACTCGATCGGCAAATCTCGTCGGGGACACATTTCTGTGAGATTTCATCAAACCGGAATTTATCCTTGCAACAATTGCGCGCAACCTCCCGACTTCCGTTCACGCAGATGTAATATCCAGCACAAGAAAAGATTTCCCGATAGGCTATTCGGCCCGGCTGTTTGCAGGGATCTAAATGAAAGAATGTCATCATTGTTATGCATTTCGTTAAAAACAAAGAAAAGTGTACTGGACTCTTATACGAGGGTCATTCAATAAATAAGGTGAATTTTTCGGTATAAGGATTTCTAATACAGATAGTAGCTTACTTTTTTTTATATTTTTTTTGTTCTACTTCTTTTTCACATGGATTTAATTTCTTTTGCAGATTAAAAAAAAAAACTTTGAGAGTTTTGGCGATTAACAAAGATGGCCGACCAAGAAGCATGCTCCAGGATTGAACAGCGGTCAGTTATCAAGGTTTTGGTTGCTGAAGGGTGCAAACCAGTTGAAATTCATAGGAGAATGTCAACTGTGTATGGTTCCACATGTTTCAGCCAAAAAATGTCTACAAGTGGGCTAAATTGTTTAAAGAAGGACGGAGTCGTGTTGAGGATGAAGACAGTCC
Organism: Acanthosepion pharaonis; assembly: GCA_903632075.3. NCBI lineage: Eukaryota > Metazoa > Mollusca > Cephalopoda > Sepiida > Sepiidae > Acanthosepion > Acanthosepion pharaonis. Next base: position 538,751 of record CAHIKZ030000637.1, read on the forward strand.
AGGGAGGCCTACAGAAGTGAGGTCTCCTGAGGTGATCGAATCAGTCAATGACCTCATTCAGTCTGACAGAAGAACTACTGTGAACTGCTGAAGCAGATCAAGAGAGACATAAAGAACAAAACGCAGGGGTCATCAGTCAGAAGGGGTCATCTTGCATCATGACAATGCAAGGCCTCACACAGCAGTCCAAACGGTGCAGACCATCAACGAGCTGGGCTGGGAACTGCTCCCTCTTCCCCCTTACAGCCCAGACCTTGCCCCTTCAGACTTTCACCTGTTTGATCCCTTGAAAGCGTTCATGAGAGGCACGAAGTTTAAAAGTGACGATGAAGTCAAAAGTGTTGTGAGCGACTGACTGAGACATCAGTCCAAAGATTTTTACGCTGAGGGAATACGGAAGATTGTGCACAAATGGGAAAAGTGTGTGACAGTTCTGGGAGACTACGTTGAAAAAAAAAGTAAGCTTCTATCTGTATTAGAAATCCTTATACCGAAAAATTCACGTTATTTATTGAATGACCCTCGTATCTAATCTTCAGTCTGAAAGTTAAGGCTGATAATCTCCTCGCAAAAGAAGAAGAGATTTATCGGCCGACATAACATGTAGGGGAATTATAACTCTGGGTAAATAATTATAAACTCCTTAACATTTATACATAGAAAAATATGTCTGCGACCTGGATTTCTTCCAATATTTCTATTCCTGAAAGAATTGCCAATTTTCCAAGTCATTTATGACGACAAAAATGTCAAAAAAAAAAAAAAAAATACAAAAATAAAAGAGAACGGTTAAACCCACGACCTCATGTTATTCAAAATAGATAACATATAAATTAATCCCAAACTAAATTAATTCAAATACCAATTTGCACAATATTGCTAAAAAAAAATCCAAAAAATCACTTACTTTCGTTTATTAGACATTGAATTGTATCACTTCGCATAACCCATACTTTACCTGACATTTTCAGCTAACCCGATTCTTCCTAACTCAAGAATTTTTAAAAACCAATTACATTTTTGCTCTTGTGTATAAATACTTGTTAGAAAATAAAATCCTTGCATTTGCCTCGATAAATTCCCTCAGTGGACGAAACGCGTCGGCTAAGATAAAAATAGTAGGACGTTGAAACAACAAAACAAATATTATTTATTATCTGATTGACAGTGGTTGCTGTGGGGTGTTGGAGACATGTGAGTGAGGAATACTGAATAAATTGTGAATTGGGATCAAATTTGGACCGGAATCCGACAGAATGATAAGGAATGGGTAAATTGTATACAGGCTTTCTCGTTTGTTTGTTTTTTTATATGTGATATATATATATATATATATATATATATATATATATATATATATATATATATTTATTTTATATATATATATATGGTATATATATATATATATATATATATGGTATATATATTTATATATATATATTGTATATATATATTTTTTTATATATTATATATATATATTGTATATATATATATGTGATACACACACACACACACACACACACATATATATATATATATATATATATTGCATATTATATAATGTAGTGAGTGTCAAGATAATTTAGTTGGAGAAAAAATGTCTAGAGTTTTCTGACCTCGAATTTTGGTTATGTGTTTTAAAAGATAATTGTTACCGTTCTAGAGTGAAAAAAGTAAAAGAGTCGAAATGTTTGGTCAACCCTCGTATTCACTGCCAAGTCTGATTGTGAGAGTGTCACGTTTTTGTGTGTGGAAGAGGAGAAGAGGTTGGTTGATTCTTATTGGTTTAGAAATGGTGAATCGTATTAATGACATTTATAATTGTCATAATTATTTTATTATAATTAATTTTTATTTTTGTCTGAATTTTGGGGATGAGGTGTTATTATTTACACTATTTACATTCTGACTATTGTCATCATCTTTGTTGTTTTTATCACAACGTTTCGGTCGTCCTCAGGTGTATATCGATCTGGGTAATTTATAAGGAATTCCGAACTGAACACTTTATTTAATCCACGGGGATAGACTGTTCTCGTACCACTGTTCAAGTCTAGTTCTTATTTTATTTATTACTGTTGAGCTATTGCTCGGCCGTTTCCACTGAGTGCGAGTACACACTGCCCAACCCAGGGATTGAACTCACAGCCACTATGTCACCAAATTCGCAAACCAACGATTTCATCCACTAATACAATTGCTGGAGTAAACTTACAGTTTTAAACTTAACATTAACTGCTGATGAGGGTGTCACTGTCACTGCTGCTGGCCATGTTTTTGATTACTGCTGCTGCTGTTACGGTTGAAGATTTGCTGTCATTTTTTTCTTTGTTTATTGGCGCCATGCATGACATCCACATGAAAGTTTCGTTCTGACGAGGCTATTTCAGAACATGACTCGAGTTTTCAGGGTTGATGGTTTATAAAGGTTTAATAGATTGACTATTATCGAATCAAATTACCCAAATATAAAAGAAAAATGATTTTTACCTTGTGGACAGTTGACTTCGTAGTGATGCCGACAGGTGAGGTCATTCTGCGACCAATACAAACCACTTGGACACTCCTTTAAGGTGGCCATTACCGTCCGGTTGTCTCCGCTCTGGGCACAGTGAACAAACACATCGCAACGCAAAGGGTGTTGGTAATAACCAGCGCCAGTGTCTACAACACAAGCTTCACAGAATTCTGAAAGAAATTATTCGTCTTTTTAATATTTTCAGTTATACAAGCATGGCTAGCCGGCATTGCCCGGGGAAAAATTTGTTTCTAAGGTTCAAAGAAACATTTGGCATTTTTGGAACATTTTCCAAGCGATATATTTAGTCTGAAAGTGAACAGATTTCAGAATTGGTTTTTGTCCTAACTCCAAATATTTGTCAAGTTATGATTATGATTATTTGAAGTTAATCAAATCTCGCACAAATTTAATCATTTATTTTTTAGATGATCAGTTGTTGGATAGTTGCTTTGTTTGCATTTTTGATAGGAAATCTTTAAAAAATTATCTCCGCCCCATCCCAACTGATATAATCTAAAACCAAAACAAAAATTCTGGCTTTAAATAACCTGCAAAGGGTTGATAAACCGTAGAAAACCAATCAATCAATTAAATAATGATTAGCTACACAAGTATGTCTTTTAGATTTATTTTGCATTCTCTGTAATATAAATGTATAGAAACTACCGTGGCTACAAAGTGAGGGATCATTTTATGTATTGATTGTAATGTAGAATTGATCCCCCACTTTATATCCTCATTATCATTTCATATTTGTTTATCAAATTCTGATTGAGTATGAATCTACAGCTCCCCCCACCAGCTATGGGCTACTTAGTAAGACTTGCATCACTCAACTATTGTTATATCCCAACCCCCAAATAATTCTTAAATCTAAAACTATTTTCTGGCTTTAAATAACCTGCAAAGGGTTGATAAACCGTACAAAACGAATCAATAACACAATATCGCAGGAAAACTTCACAAGCAATTTACTCATGTCAATGATGAGGAAATGGGCAGACTCCTTGAAAAATGCTGGAGTTCTTGATGTTGAATTGATGAAAGAGTTTCAGGAAATTTGCCTACAATTGTGACACAATGCTTAAAATACAAGGGAGCACAATCGAAGCTTATTTTTGGTTCCTCATTAGCAAAACGCTTTAACGAAATGGTGTCGATGGTCGTTAAAGAGATTAAAGGAACTAAAATTCTTTATTTTTTAAATGTCTTTAACCAAATTCATTCCAGGCTAGGCAGTAAAGCCACAAAGACACACGGGGTTACTGGGCGTGGAAGAATTAGAAACATTTCTAGTGCTCTCTCTCCTTAATAAAGTCATCAGATAGCGATTGACATTGCATTTAAATTTTTGAAGATTAAAGTTGACTGGAAAGCATGGAAACTTGAGAGAGTTCCACAAGCGAGAAGTGCGAGAAAAGAAACTGTTAGAGTAGAAGTTACAGTGACATCTAGGCAATTCAACTATAAATTGATGAGACCTCGTTGTCAATCCAGTACTGCGTTTAAATTCAGAAAGTTTAGGCACCATAGTGAAGGTTATTTTTTATACGAAATGTGGCACAAGTCTTTTCCCTTATTCCACGTTTTGAGAGACAAGGGAAAACAACGCATGACATACGTAGCGGCCTCAAGCAAGTGGATGACAGAACGTGGTCTGGGGGAGGTGACAGAGGGAAGGAACTTGTTGAGAGCTGCAAGGGATAGAGAGTGGTGGAGAGCCATGATCGCCTACGTCCTGGCACATAGAAAGTAAGAAATTCGGACATTCATGAATCTATCACGCCAACCATCACGGTCCTGCATCGGAAGGTCGGAAGGTCATTAGGGCGGCATTCCGTGTCAAAACATAACTGGTCAATGTAGGTGGTTGGTGCGCGACCAACCCGTTTTGCTCCATGGCTAGGTGTCCAGAAGAGTAGATCACTTGCGAGTTCTTGTTTTGCTTGACAACAATGTCTTGCAAAATAGATCTAAAATTGTGAGATTTTATCATTATCACGCATACTGACTGTAAAATGACCCCCCCCCGTATCTGAACTGTTTCTTTTGCTAACAACCATGCATTATGTCTTCTTGCAATTGGGGTTTAGTCCTTTCTTCTCGCTTTCCTTCACTACTTTCTGTGAGAGTTTTTATAGTTTCCTTTCTGTTTCGCTACCAACACACTCATCTGCATATCTTACGGTGTTAAGATGATGTCCATCAATAATGAATCCTGGTAGGACTTTTAATTGTGTCAGAGTCGCCTCACTGTATAGATTGAATAAATCTGGCGAGACTACACATCCTTGTCTTACACCCCTTTCTATTTTTGCTTATTTACTGGACTCATTTTCTATCCGTGTGTTGGTGGCTTACTGCCAGTATATATTCAGTATTATTCCGATATCCTTCACAATTAGGTCATTAGGGCGGCATTCGGTATCATAACATAGTTGGTCAAGGTAGGTGGTTGGTGGGCGACTAACCCGTCTTGTGTCATGGCTAGGTGTCCAGAGCAGTAGATCACTAGAGAGTTCTTGATTTGCTTCTGCAAATCGCATTCTGAGTTCACGTAAGATTGTAGAAATATCAGAGAGCTGTAATTTAATATTGTCTCCAAGAGATGTTAAGTTTAGCTCTCAGCATCCGAGTGTAGGTTCTTTCAAGCTTAGACTCAAGAGTTTTAGTTAATGACCAAAGCAGTGGTAACATACATTAAACACTGACACAATAAGCACGTCAGTGGTTATAATCTAATTCAGTGTTTCTCAATTAGGGTTTCCCGGACTCTAAGGTTCCGTAAAAATCTCCAAGGTTTCCTTTTGAATTGCCTTGATTTACCTTATGTCTTTTCAACATTGCCAGTAAAGGATAAAAAAAACAAAAACTGATGCAGCAATTATCTATTTTCATTCAATTGACATTTATATATTATAGTTATATGATGTTGGTTAATTATGTTTCTTTTTTATGTTTGAGTTTAGAATCTCTTACACACTTTATGTCCAGAAAAGAAAAAAAATATACAAACACAAGAAAAATTAAATAAAAAACTTAATCACAGTACCTAGTCAGTCGCCTTTAGCAAAACTTTATATATATATATATATATATATATATATATATATATATATATATATTATATATATATATATATATATATATATATATTATGTTACGATATTAAATCGTCGAAAATATGTCAAAATGCTAAACAATTGCAGTCGTGTTTCGATGCGTATCACATTTCACCAGGCGTTAGTAATTTATAATCATCCGATGAGAAGCATTGATACACATCGAAACACAACTGTCTTGCAATTGTGTGGCGATTTTGACATGTTTTCGATGTAATATCCTAAAATAAATAATATTGCTCTACTTTGTATTGAGCCTTCTTTTAAATTCAAGATGTTGAATTTCCACACTACGTTAAACAAAAGTTTAGGAAGGAAACCACATATTAATATTAGAAAGAGCTATAACATTTGGTGGACTTAAGTAGTTTAATTCTCTGAAAAGCTATTTAAAGGAAAAGATTTTAAATTCCAACTGGCGCTAACGTGAACTGTTCGGTTAACGAATGCCAAAGGTTTCCTGAATTGAAGCAGCTGATTACATTACAATTACCATATATATGGGTTCAGGCAACAGTCCTTAATTAATGACGGTCAGGGGTCACGGAACCAATCTGCCACTGCTGATAAGACCAGCGGTTTTAGCAGCAGTAACAGAACCGTTTAAGAAATGTGTGAACTCCCAAGGTGAATAAATAAAATTTGTGAAATATACAAACTTGATTTTTTTATGCTCGAAGGATGGATAATTTTTGAATTCACCTCGTATATTTATCTAATAAAATCCATTCTGAATTTGAACAGAAAGAAACGAATAAAATATCACTGAACTGCTATGTAATATAAATATAAATCCTTCTATATGGCAGTGAATACTTGACAAGTTTTCCCTCAGATGAAGAGGAGTCTTGAGGCAACAGAAATGTGTTTTTACTGAAAGATGTTGAGAATTCTGAGTCGCATTCCGTTAAATCAACGCGAATCCAACCTTCATTAATACCAATTTGATTAAAGACCATAGATAAAAAAATACCTATTCACTATCTATTCACGGTTTTTCTATTTGGATTTTCTGATGAATCGTAACTCTTAATGATTAAATAAGCTCATGGCGAGTTCTACGACAATAAAATGCCAGTAGAAAGTTCCCTATCGTATCATTAAATATTTGCGCTTAACAACTTGAACAAAATATTGCAATAACAATCATATATATGAATGCTGGGCACTTTGACGTGGTGTAATGGTTAGCAAGCTTGTCTCACTTGATCAATTACGACAGAATAGTGAATTCTATCCCCACTGGGTGTTCCATACTTTTGGCCTTGTGCCACATTTAAGCTACGCTTAGAAAATCATTTGAGGCACTTCGTCGTGGTGTAATGGTCAACAAGCTTGTCTCACTTGATCAATTACGACTGATTAGTGAATTCTATCCCCACTGGGTGTTCCATACTTTTGGCCTTGTGCTTACACATTTAAGCTTTTACGCTTAGAAAAATCATTTGAGGCACTTCGTCGTGGTGTAATGGTCAACAAGCTTGTCTCACTTGATCAATTACGACTGATTAGTGAATTCTATCGTTACTGGGTGCTCCATACTTTTGGCCTTGTGCCACATTTAAGCTACGCTTAGAAAATCATTTGAGGCACTTCGTTGTGGTGTAATGGTCAATAAGCTTGTCTCACTTGATCAATTACGACTGATTAATGAATTCTATCCTTACTGGGTGCTCCATACTTTTGGCCTTTGTGCTACATTTAAGCTACGCTTAGAAAATCATTTGAGGCACTTCGTTGTGGTGTAATGGTCAACAAGCTTGTCTCACTTGATCAATTACGACTGATTAATGAATTCTATCCTTACTGGGTGCTCCATACTTTTGGCCTTGTGCTACATTTAAGCTACGCTTAGAAAATCATTTGAGGCACTTCGTTGTGGTGTAATGGTCAACAAGCTTGTCTCACTTGATCAATTACGACTGATTAATGAATTCTATCGTTACTGGGTGCTCCATACTTTTGGCCTTGTGCCACATTGCTTTACGCTTAGAAAATCATTTGAGGCACTTCGTTGTGGTGTAATGGTCAACAAGCTTGTCTCACTTGATCAATTACGACTGATTAATGAATTCTATCCTTACTGGGTGTTCCATACTTTTGGCCTTGTGCCACATTTAAGCTACGCTTAGAAAATCATTTGAGGCACTTCGTCGTGGTGTAATGGTCAACAAGCTTGTCTCACTTGATCAATTACGACTGATTAATGAATTCTATCCTTACTGGGTGTTCCATACTTTTTGGCCTTGTGCTTACATTTAAGCTACGCTTAGAAAATCATTTGAGGCACTTCGTCGTGGTGTAATGGTCAACAAGCTTGTCTCACTTGATCAATTACGACTGATTAGTGAATTCTATCGTTACTGGGTGCTCCATACGTTTGGCCTTGTGCCACATTTAAGCTACGCTTAGAAAATCATTTGAGGCACTTCGTTGTGGTGTAATGGTCAACAAGCTTGTCTCACTTGATCAATTACGACTGATTAATGAATTCTATCCTTACTGGGTGCTCCATACTTTTGGCCTTGTGCCACATTTAAGCTACGCTTAGAAAATCATTTGAGGCACTTCGTTGTGGTGTAATGGTCAACAAGCTTGTCTCACTTGATCAATTACGACTGATTAATGAATTCTATCCTTACTGGGTACTCCATACTTTTGGCCTTGTGCCACATTTGCTACGCTTAGAAAATCATTTGAAGCACTTCGTTGTGGTGTAATGGTCAAGGAAAAGTTTGTCTCACTTGATCAATTACGACTGATTAATGAATTCTATCCTTCACTGGGTGCTCCATACTTTTGGCCTTGTGCCACATTTAAGCTACGCTTAGAAAATCATTTGAGGCACTTCGTTGTGGTGTAATGGTCAACAAGCTTGTCTCACTTGATCAATTACGACTGATTAGTGAATTCTATCCTAACTGGGTGTTCCATACTTTTGGCCTTGTGCCACATTTAAGCTACGCTTAGAAAATCATTTGAGGCACTTCGTTGTGGTGTAATGGTCAACAAGCTTGTCTCACTTGATCAATTACGACTGATTAATGAATTCTATCCTTACTGGGTGCTCCATACTTTTGGCCTTGTGCCACATTTAAGCTACGCGTAAAAAATCATTTGAGGCACTTCGTTGTGGTGTAATGGTCAACAAGCTTGTCTCACTTGATCAATTACGACTGATTAATGAATTCTATCCTTACTGGGTGCTCCATACTTTTGGCCTTGTGCCACATTTAAGCTACGCTTAGAAAATCATTTGAGGCACTTCGTTGTGGTGTAATGGTCAACAAGCTTGTCTCACTTGATCAATTACGACTGATTAATGAATTCTATCCTTACTGGGTGCTCCATACTTTTGGCCTTGTGCCACATTTAAGCTACGCTTAGAAAATCATTTGAGGCACTTCGTTGTGGTGTAATGGTCAACAAGCTTGTCTCACTTGATCAATTACGACTGATTAGTGAATTCTATCCTTACTGGGTGCTCCATACTTTTGGCCTTGTGCCACATTTAAAGTTACGCTTAGAAAATCATTTGAGGCACTTCGTTGTGGTGTAATGGTCAACAAGCTTGTCTCACTTGATCAATTACGACTGATTAATGAATTCTATCCTTACTGGGTGCTCCATACTTTTGGCCTTGTGCCACATTTAAGCTACGCTTAGAAAATCATTTGAGGCACTTCGTTGTGGTGTAATGGTCAACAAGCTTGTCTCACTTGATCAATTACGACTGATTAGTGAATTCTATCCTAACTGGGTACTCCATACTTTTGGCCTTGTGCCACATTTAAGCTACGCTTAGAAAATCATTTGAGGCACTTCGTTGTGGTGTAATGGTCAACAAGCTTGTCTCACTTGATCAATTACGACTGATTAGTGAATTCTATCCTAACTGGGTACTCCATACTTTTGGCCTTGTGCCACATTTAAGCTACGCTTAGAAAATCATTTGAGGCACTTCGTTGTGGTGTAATGGCCAACAAGCTTGTCTCACTTGATCAATTACGACTGATTAGTGAATTCTATCCTTACTGGGTGCTCCATACTTTTGGCCTTGTGCCACATTTAAGCTACGCTTAGAAAATCATTTGAGGCACTTCGTCGTGGTGTAATGGTCAACAAGCTTGTCTCACTTGATCAATTACGACTGATTAGTGAATTCTATCCTAACTGGGTACTCCATACTTTTGGCCTTGTGCCACATTTAAGCTACGCTTAGAAAATCATTTGAGGCACTTCGTAGTGGTGTAATGGTCAACAAGCTTGTCTCTAATTTGATCAATTACGACTGATTAGTGAATTCTATCCTTACTGGGTGCTCCATACTTTTGGCCTTGTGCTAGAAAACATTTAAGTTTACGCTTAGAAAATCATTTGAGGCACTTCGTCGTGGTGTAATGGTCAACAAGCTTGTCTCACTTGATCAATTACGACTGATTAGTGAATTCTATCCTTACTGGGTGCTCCATACTTTTGGCCTTGTGCCACATTTAAGCTACGCTTAGAAAATCATTTGAGGCACTTCGTCGTGGTGTAATGGTCAACAAGCTTGTCTCACTTGATCAATTACGACTGATTAGTGAATTCTATCCTAACTGGGTGTTCCATACTTTTGGCCTTGTGCCACATTTAAGCTACGCTTAGAAAATCATTTGAGGCACTTCGTTGTGGTGTAATGGTCAACAAGCTTGTCTCACTTGATCAATTACGACTGATTAATGAATTCTATCCTTACTGGGTGCTCCATACTTTTGGCCTTGTGCCACATTTAAGCTTACGCTTAGAAAATCATTTGAGGCACTTCGTCGTGGTGTAATGGTCAACAAGCTTGTCTCACTTGATCAATTACGACTGATTAATGAATTCTATCCTAACTGGGTACTCCATACTTTTGGCCTTGTTACATTTAAGCTACGCTTAGAAAATCATTTGAGGCACTTCGTTGTGGTGTAATGGTCAACAAGCTTGTCTCACTTGATCAATTACGACTGATTAATGAATTCTATCCTTACTGGGTGCTCCATACTTTTGGCCTTGTGCCACATTTAAGCTACGCTTAGAAAATCATTTGAGGCACTTCGTTGTGGTGTAATGGTCAACAAGCTTGTCTCACTTGATCAATTACGACTGATTAATGAATTCTATCCTTACTGGGTGCTCCATACTTTTGGCCTTGTGCCACATTTAACCTACGCTTAGAAAATCACAATAAACATGAATGCTGGTCGTTATTTTAAGAAGTGGGTAAAAATGAAGATTTGAAATTAACAACGTTTTCCATTTCACTAAAACAGACGTTAAACACTTTCTTTCATTCATTTTCTCACTGAAAGCATGTAGCGTTTCTGATATGTGTTTTGTTTTCCCACACAATCAAAAAGGAAAATAATCCATTATTTATGAGCTATTAGCAAGTAACGTTAAGCACTACTTTCTTTCTTTTCTTTTTTTTTCTTTTTATTATCTGTGAATTGCCATGTATTCTTGGGAAAGATAGTGGAGTGGTTTCCTGTTGTCTTCTCCACAATTTGAAATTCAGAGTTTTCTTCTCTTAGATTGGTTGTCATTCAAGTATAGAAAGTTCAGTCTATTCTGATATTTAACTCTGGATAGGTAAGGACACAATCATGTTTTTCAAAATCTTTAGAGACTAGCCCTGAATTTGATCTCGAAATTACCTCCAAATAGTTGCAGCCTAAACCAAATTTTGGCTGTATGTGTGTTGAAAAAACACACATATGCCTGAACAGGTGTATACAACAGGTATTATCTATAGATCCTAGCAGATGGACCTGTAGAAACGAGCAGTTCGCCATTCATCAAGATGAAGGATAAACTATCGATGTTATCAGTTTTGTTTTCCATTTTTAAATACCTTTATAGTTGGTAACGATAAAATCTGTCATCTTGATGATGACAGTTTTTTTTACAGATTTGAGCCGTCCGGATTTGCAACAATTTTTTTTTTGTAAATTGAAAATAAAATACAATAAAAATATTAAGTAGACAAATTGAAAAATATAATTAAAAAATTAGATAGAAAACTTTCATTAACTTCAATCTACGCTGCTGAAATTCTTGCTGCCTAAATAATTTAATTTAAATGACCCTGCAGCTAAATTCATCACATTTCGTTACAGATTCTGGCACAGCACCGGAATTCGAAACGAGCGCGAACATGTCTTGCCTGCAAAGTGATGACAAAAAGAAATATGGCCGCTATTGAAGACACAATTTATGCGCGCCTATCTCTTCCAAGACGATATTTGCACACATGCAAATTTTGGCCGTCTTAGAATAGCATAAAAAGCGCGGTGCCAGCAGCATGAGAGAACTGATGTCATTCGGCGGACTGCGTGCGATAGAGTTGGACGTACGGATTGACAGACAGACAGACAATGAGGAAGTTGAAGTAGGCGCGGCTGAGTTGGTGTCTGTTTCACAACTGCCCAGTGTAACGGCCGAGAAAGGGAGCCACGCAGTCCATTTCTTTGAGGCGACCGAAGAAGAAAAATAGCTGGCCTGCCAGCGAGTGTCGCACTTCACTTTTTGACCCCCTCATCATCATTTATTTTCTCTACAGAATCCTTTCTTCCATGTTTTATCAATCTACCATTCATCCGTGCATTGAATACTTCTGGTTTGGTGCTTCTGCTATATATACCGAGATTCTTGACAAAATCAAAAGAATAGTTTGTAATATTATTGGTCCTGAACTGGCATCTCAGTTCAGTCCCTTTCACACTGCCTTGACTTTTCTGTCTTTTCTATAAATATTTTTGATATAATGGAATATGCATACACCTGTGTTCCCCCTCACTGGAATACGATTGGCTGGTGTCAGTCATAAATACAGACGGACGTGTAGGTACGACAGAGTCTAAGTCTATGACGACGTCCATTGGACTACGCCATTGGCTATTCTATTACCTGCGACTACGACGCGTACCAATCGATTACTGCTACCATGTACTACTTGGTTATAGTAGCCGAAACCACTTAGCTACTTCGATCAAATATATCCCTTTCCGGGACATATCAATTTTCATGGCAATTGTTTTAATAAGCAAGAGAATTTTTCATATGAAATATAAATCCGCCGTGTTTCTCAGATACTACATTGAACAAGAAGTTATTCTTCAATACTCATAAAAAGACGTCAAGGATTTACTACCGGATTGCCGAAAAATGACGCCGCAGATTTATAATTCATATAAAATTTTTTTCGAGTATGCAAAATGCTGAAAAATAACACCACAGATTTTGTATTTCATATGAAAAATTCTCCTCGAGTATGTGTTGTAACCAAGGGAAGTTTACTGAATAGAATAATCACACGAAGGTTGCTAATGAACGATAAGACCTAGGACACGAACAACACATATAAGATTCGCCAGCGGCGCGTAGGAGTAGTATTCAACTGTTAGAAGTGAGTCAAGTGAATTCCACAGTGAATCTCCAACTGCAGAATATCTACCAACCGCTCCACGCGGTCAGATGTAGCACAAGGCCGAATTTAATGTGAGGTATCCGAGCCCGTAGGCTCGGCCAGAAATTCCCCGTAGACCCTGTATAGAACGGGGTCGAGTAACTGTTTCCCGAGATGAGACTCTGCCCTTCGACATAGCCTCGCCTGGAGATCCTCTCTGCTCGGAGGCAGAGAGTTTAACCAGCACAGCTGGAGACGAATCTCCAACTGCAGACCAACATGCAGTATTTACTATTGTAGTTATGTGAATGGGGACATACCCATTATCGTCCGTAGGTATGCTACAACAGTATGCAAAATGACGTACTTTAATATTCTTCATTTGAATAGTATTTATGAGCGTTTATAATTTTCTGGTAACTAACAACTTTTCGTTTTTGTTTTGATTGAATACATTTGAACAAACTATTTATAAACAAAAAACAAAATGTTTTTTGTTGCTACCCTCTGCCAGCCTCAATGATGGCTGAAGCATTAACTCGCACCATCGCCATCGAGACACGCTGCAAGAGCCACTCTGTTTCGCGAGGCGCGTCCCTTAATCAAGACAATCCCGTCAGCCCCCCCCCCCGGAAGAACGCCATCGAACGAAGGCCAATAAGCCCAGAAGTCTCCGTTGTCACTGGAGTAAAAATAAATATGTCTGCAAGATGAGAATATTTAACTATTTTCTTGAACTCCGTGTGTCAGACCCCGCTTCAACCACGGGCCTGATCAAATTACCGGTCACAGCCCAAATCAACGATTTCCCCCATTAAAGGGAAAATTGATAATCCCATCTGGCTGCTTTCCATCACCACGGTTGCCAATGTATCCTACGGGAAGGGAATACATTTAGATACATTGTTTTCAAATAAATTCATTTCGATTTTGCCTTGATAAAGTCTGTCAATGGACGAAACGCGTTGACTGAAATTAAATACTGTTTTCCTCATCTCTTTTTTCTTCTATTCATACTGTCCTCTCTACAGATTATATCTGAGAATATACATACATTCATATATATACATACACATATATATATATATATATATATATATATATATATATATATTGTCATCCAGAGATTGTCATCAGTGTGGCTACACATCCGATTGCCTCAAGCTGGGATCGAAACACGACTGATTCGGTATCAGTCGGAGATTTTACTACTAAACCATTGGGGTGAAGATGAATTTTTAGACTAATACGCCAGTGACCGGAGAACTCAATTCTATCTAAACGAAGAGTCTTGCATCAGCAGCAGTAATAGTTATTGTTTACAAATTCACTTTTCTCCCCGAAGAGCTCAACCGAAATAATTTTTTTTCGTGAGCACGTATATATATATATATATATATATATATATGTATATATATATATATATATATATATATATATATATATATATATATATTATAAGAGATAATAATAAAAACATTTTGAAATCATTGCACAGGAGCTTTCATGATTCAGTACTATGATTCTATTTCTTCAGGCGATGATAAGTAACTGATGATTAAATGATTTTTAACCCTTTGAGCCCTGCGTTCCTGAACAATTTTTACCCTTCTGCCTGAGCTCCCGAGTCAAAATTCGCAAATAATTGGTATGTAATGTTTCACGTTAGATATAAAAATAGTTACAAAAATATAAGCATTATACTTAACAGGGAGAGTGTATGATTGCATGCGTTCACTTTATCGCCAGAATTCTTTCTTTGTGTGTCAATCTACCCAGCAGGTACTGCATCTCTTGATGCACTAGAATAGCAAAACACGATGCAAATGTTTACCTGCCGTTCAACCGGTGGCTGAGCATTAAGTCATTTTTCACTACCATCGGTAAAGCGGTGGTCAGAGCTCAAAGGGTTAAGGAAATTTAAAAACAAAGTTTTACCTCTTTTGCGGAAGTTAAAGTGGGAGGGATGTAAGGTCAGAATTAAAAATAGACTTATGGGTATGTCTTGATTAACCAATTAAATGTCCGATCTACGCTAAATAGAAAAGTAATGTCAGAGGGTGGAATTGGGTGAGTTATTTTTTCATGTCACGATAAACCGGAACATAGATATGTCATCATTGACGATTGTGGAAAATATGTCAGCAACAAATGTATCGTGATTGTAGACAAATATGACATGTTCAATTTTTTGAAGGGAGGGGTGGGTTAATCAGGGTAAAGTTAACAGAATTTTTTTTATATTCAGGAAGCTTCTTAAAGGGACTTGTAGATAAAATTAAAAATGTGGAACATCTATATACGATATTAATAATACTAACTGGACGCTAACACAAAGCAATATTTAAGCTGAATAAACAAAATAAGGTAATTGCCTGTAGAGGGTGGATCATTATATGCTAATAAATTATAGCCATAAGAAATACATAATTTAAAAAAAATAACTATATTTTAAGGTAAAAGATAAACTCTGTCAGCAATTTACAGTTAATTCACTCCTTTGGTTTAACATTAATGCTTTGTCAGCAAATTTGATTATTTGTAATTTTTCATGTAAACATATGAAGCAGGGTTCATTTAAAGATTTACAAGTACTATTTTTTAAAATATTTTCCATTTTACCGTAGGGGTTTTATTAACTTCTTTTAAATTCCAAAAAATATTTAGAAACGGTCGTCCTATTTCTGTACGCGTTATTGGTGAAAGATAATATATCTCGCTTCGCTTAGTGACCTACTTTGTCAGGATCATTCGACATGGTTCGTGTGAGGTCCACTTCACCTTAGCTGATAATCATCTGAACAATAACTGTCTGAAAAATTTCAGTAATATCTTTCAGATGGTTCCACATTTTACAAGATATCGGCTGACACTGATTGAAACCATTCTGATAGGAACATTTGTTAATTGTTTTCTACTATGACATGACGGAGTTAAAATTGAATTTCTATAACAAAAACTATAGCATCAAGGAAACAAAAAGGGGCTAACAGGTTATAGCTTCTTGCTCTTCAGTGCTCAATCGAGGTCAAGACATATAAATATGTACACAAAAACTAAAAACGGTAAAAAAGTGCTATTAGAGAATCAGAAAAAATAAATCACAGAATACATTTAGACGCAGCAATCATTTCTTTTGTTTGCATGGTGAAGGCTGCTCGGACTTAATAAATAGGATCTGAAATGCCGTTTCTCATATATATATATATATATATATATATATATATATATATATATAAATATAAAGTGAGGCTCATTCTGTACAAGGCCCTTGAGCCACTCAAGGTAGAGGGTTACAGAGTAAGAGGCACAGTTTATGCGGATAGTTGAGAAAGATAACGGTTAAGCCTAAACTTGAACAGGTTAAGATTGTAGTGATCGGGAAACCATCTTTTTCGAAGTTGGTTCCACAGAGCAGTGGTTAGTGGGAAGCAGCTGCTCAGGTGGAACTTACTTCTCAGCAATGGAATACGAAGGGAATGAGGGCTGTTCGCTACAATGGGCGTGGCATGGCGGGTCCTAGCCGTAAAGGTTAGAACTAGTGAAACTAAGGAATTTAGTTCATCTGAGCACTTTCCATGGAAATAGCGATTGAACAGTGAGAGGCTTGTGACGTTTCGTCTGTGATAAAGGGGTTGTAGAAGAGTGGAAAATAATTATATATATATATATATATATATATATATATATATATATATACGTACCTTCAAAAGAAATGCGATACGGGTTTAAAACATTTTTAAAAATAAAAACAATCCGACTTGAAGTTTTTATTTCAGTTTTAATATCAAGCTTACAGATTAAATTTAATATCGACCATAAAAAAAATAATTCGTTGCATTTCAAAAATTTAAATTGACGAAATTATTTATTTATTTTTTGAAATTTGGCTGAAAGCGGCCAAATTAACAAATATGTCAACACAACATGATTCTCTTTGTTAAAAAATCTTTCAAAAATAAAAAATAGTTTTTTTTTTTAACTGATTTAAATTTTAAGGATAAGAGACAATAAAAACTTATCAATCCGACAAAAACTTTGTTTGTTTATATAAGCGTGGAACCGTTTTAATTCTGTTGTTCCCAGGTTTGAAATAGAGGGTCCCAACTATGGGCAAATATTAGGGCTGACCAAATAGAACAATTGTTCTAGGAGATGGAAAACTCTTACACGAAAAAACTGAGGTATATTGTCTTTTTGTGGTATTTATTTGAATGTTAAAAATAAAGAAAAAGTGATGGTTCAAGAGAATTTTAATCAAATCACTTGTGTTGGTTTTCTGGCGGTTTACCTTGATTCGTTCTTATCAAGAGCAAGATCTAACAGTGATCTCATCTCACAATCCTCACACTTGCTTTTTTTGTGGCGTTTGTAAATCGGCAGCGGATCTTAAAAAAGATTAGCGCATAAACTTTCATAACTGAATCAATAAGCTGGCAGATCCTCATATGTCGAAACCGACGGAACTCCATATATATATATATATGAATACAGGTGAATAAAAAATAACTAGATATTAGCAATCGTATATGCGCGTTCCATTTTTCAGTAAATAAATATTTCTAAATTTCCTTTTAAGGTGTTTGCATAAAGTTCAATGTTTAGACAGGGCTAAGAAATATATATTAATTATATTTTTCCCTATGTTTTGGTGAGCTTAAGTTTTTGTTTTACCAACTCATCAGGCACGAAATATTACTTACGATTTTAAAAAAATATACTGGGTCCATGGGAAGAATGTGAAAGATTTCAAATTTAAAATAAGTTAAAAAAATTGGGGGGGTAAATACAGAAAATAGGGTGTAGGTAGGGAGCCATTATAAAAAAAAATTGAAAACAAGTTTAAAGTTTAAAAGACACACACACACACACTTTGGGTGATAATATACATTAAAATGGCTAAGGGTGGGGGTAACAATAAAATATGGTAATTGAAACGAAATTTGATAATATATTTATCCAGAATAAAATATTTTAAAGATTTTTTTCTCTGATTACAATATTATTATTTCGTTTGTTAATAGATTTATATATATTTTTGAAGATGAATATGTTTCTCCAAAACACAAATTGGTTGCTGCGTCCGGAAAATGTCATTTTGAAATCCCAAAATGTAATCATCATTTTAATATTCCAAAATTTTGAGAAAACAATCCTTATTGTTAAGGATCTGATGGTAAAATCTTGTTTTTGTTATTTTTGGAACCGAAAAAATTTATGTTTTAGCCTTATAGATGACACCTTTTATACATACATTTGTCATTAATCGGACAGATAATTCCTTTTCGGCAAAATTTATTGATATTGGTACATAAAAAAATAATTTACTGGATTTCAAATTAGAATTTGAAACCAGAAATTGTATATACATATTTATTTATGTTTTTGTAAAATTTCTAAAATGGATATATGTAAAAAGACAATATGAATAAAGTCAAATTGATCTTAAAATGTTTCATCCTTCACTTGATAAAGTCCTCAGAGTGATTTTCTTTATGAGAAAAATATATACAATTTTAGATAAAATATATCTGTAAAAGGACAATATGAATAAAGACTAAAGGAAAACATCTTATTTCTAAATTAATGGATTTTATAATTTTTAGTCTGACATATTTTTATTAAGTCACACGTTATTTTTAGTGGATACTCGTATTTTAGTAGACGCTCTGTTTTATTTCAAACTGTATTTATTTCGTCTACAGGCATGAAACTTAATAGGGAAAATGTGGCCTCCTGCACATCTGCGGGTATCCTCTAAAAAAACAATTTGAAGTAATAAGCATATGTCGGATTAAAAAATAAAACCCATTAATTAATTAATTAATTAATCGTTTCGTAGGACACGTAATCTTTATAGCCTGACGTGCCTTTAACCGATTTAAACTGTGAATGTATGCGAGAGATCCATGGAAGATTGAAGTTTAAAGGCAGTAAATTCGACCTTGCTAGCCGAACGCTCTTCTGTGGCTAAATGGTTCCGTATAGGATACAGGTTCGATTCCTGTCGGAGGACGAATATTTTCTATGAAAATTTCTCTGACATTCAGGCCGATAAATGTTGTTTAATATTGTTTATTATAAACAGAGCATTTACTTAAATATTTGTATCTATATAAAGAATATATAAACATAAAAATGTCTTAAAAATATATATATATATATGTGTGTGTGTGTATCGTTAGTGTTATTGTGTATTTTATAGATGTATTAATCTAATTATTTACAGGATTTTTTTTCTAAACAGAATCGCAATATATCTTCGAATTGTGCCCCGGACGCTTCGATTTTACTTGGACGTGAACGATTCATACATTTTTATCTCCCAAACATAATTGGGTAAAAGAAAAAAAAGTAAAAAAAATTACTTACGGTCTAAATCTACATCCACGGTACTTTGGCCAGCTACGGATAGCACCAAAAAAAGCGAGGTTCCGAAAATCATGAGTAGGGAGTATAGCGGTAGACCCATTTCACCACGGTTATTTCTTAACGACGTCGGATGTATTCGACCTGACATAGTCACGCAAATGGAGAAAAAGATGTTCTGGTCCGGCTTGTTATATATTATCCTCTATTTGTATGTGAACAGGCGGATGAAATGTCCCCCCCCCGGACTGTCAAAAACATTGAAAGTCCACCTTTAATACCAAAACAAAAAACGTGAAGTTATCTTTAAGCTTGACTTTATCTCTCCTTTTCCCCAATTTTGTACGACGAAGAAACGTCTTTGCAAACAGACAACTGTTTGTGAAGCATGTTTGTCAAATTCGCACGGGTTTTATCCGCGTTCCAATATCCGGGTGTAGGATCAGAGGCTTTTAAATTCCCTTGTGAGCATAAAGCAAACATTGCTGTTTAGGGATAGATGTGATTTTTTTTTGTTTTACCATTTCATCGATCCCCAGCATTTCACCATCTTCCCGCCACTGTACACAAGAACGAACCTGCAGATAAAAATACAACGGTTCGTTTATTTTAGTGGTTTAAATTCAAGGTTGACATCGTTACAGCAAACAAAGTGGATTGGTTGGAGACTGAGGTGAAAACAAAGAGGCAACTTCAGAAGATACTTTCAGTTTGATGCCGACGATTTTATTATTTAAATAAAGCTTTGCCACAAGGCAGCAAGTATGAGACACCTAGTGAGGATCAAACTCAATACTCAGCAGCAATAGTCAGCCAGACTAGCTTGCTGAATATTAACCCACGCTGAGGCGCCCAATGTTATTTTAGCTTAGTTTTGGTACACGACCACAAGTATAGGGCACCCAGTGTGAATCGAACTCATTACTCTTTTTAGTAATGATCAAGCAGATTAGTACGCCTACCATCAGCTTATGTAAAAAAATTTGCCCTTAAAATACTAAACTTTGCTTGGTTTTGGCACAAGGTCACAAATATAGAGCACCCAGTGAAATTCGAACTCATTACTCAGTAGGAATGTTCAACCAGACTAATTTGCTAAACATTACTTTTTTTGAAAATCATCTTACACCAAGTAAGGCGATAAAGCCACTCAGACGTAAGGGGGTTACTGAGAGTGACCAAGACTGAGTAAACGTTAGTGGAGAGGTTTGGTTTGGTTTGCTTTACGGTATATCAACCTCAAATTGTCATAGAAAATCTCGGACATTTAGGTCGGTAAATGTTGTTAATACGGTTTATTATAAACAGAGCATTTACTTAAATATTTGTATCTATAAAAAGAACGTATAAACATAAAAATATCTAAAAATAAAAATTTATATCTATCTATCTATCTATCTATATATATATATATTTATATATATATAGTATCCTTTCTTTTTCCTTCAATTAGCATGGCTGATGCTAACCTCCAGAAAAATAACTCATTATGCTTTCTTGGTCTCACATTTGGTGTGGTTATATTGGATCAGCTGGTAGGTTTTCTGCTAAGAATGTTGTTTCATTGTGCCTTGTCAGACAAATTTTCTCGAATCCATCTTGGACATTTATAAATGTACCATTCGTCCGTGCATTACATATTGCTGCCATATCTGGTCTGGTGGTACCATCTCGAGATTCCCGACAAAATCCAAAGAAAGATTTAATATGTTATCGGTCCTGACCTGGCACCTCGACTTAAGTCCCTTTCCCACCACCATGACGTGGCTTCTCTTTGTCTTTTCTATAAATATTTTTTATGGCAGTTGTTCTAATGAGGTCTCTACCTTGGTACCTCGATAAATTTAGACATTTTTAAATCATTGTTACGTTCGCTCGTCATTCATCGTACTGCCATTATGTACGTAAAATTTAAACAACAAATATTTAAAATATTAAATATCCAATATTTGTCCCAGATATGTGTTTCGAAATAAATTAGTAAATTTAAAGATTAATTAACGTATTTTGTAAAAGTAATATTTTGTAATAAAATGGCGTTTATTTATGCGCGGTAGTCGTCAGTTGTCAAGTTTTGTGTGTGTGTGTGTGCGCGCGCGTGTGTGTGTGCCTGCGCGAAGGCGCATGCGTGATATTTCTACTGTTCTTCGGGTTGCGGCCATATCACATTGAAACACCGTTTCACGTACGATCACCGAAGTTAAGCAACGTCGAGCTTGGTCAGCACCTAGATGGGTGACCGCTCGGGATTACCAGGCGCTGTAAATTTGGATGTGCGGCTAATGTAATAGCTAGCGGCTCGAAATGAGAAATCGGAGGGCCGAGTTCCAATTCCAGTCGGGTTCATTAGCAGTCATTTTCTACCTGTACTCCCCTGAAGTGCGCGAAAAGGTTCTTAAAATTAACGAAATACGGGAGCAACAGTGCAATAAAACTGGTATTGTTTGCTTAAAAATAACTTTATATAACCAATAGTTTAAAAAAAAATATTTTTGTATTCTATACGCTTTTATGAAACTTAGAAAGAATTTTATTCTTTTATTTTTTATTAGATCCATAGAAAAAAATGAATTAAAAACGAGTTAAATAATACTTTGGAGTTTCATTCATTGCTTTTTATTATTTTCTTCTTTTATTTTTCTTTATTTACTTACCTGTTATATTTTTGTTTATTTTCTTACCTGTTTTACTTTTTAATTTATTTTTTACCTGTTATATTTTTGCTTATTTTCTTACCTGTTATATTTTTGTTTATTTTCTTACCTGTTTTACTTTTTAATTTATTTTCATACCTGTTATATTTTTGTTTATTTTCTTACCTGTTTTACTTTTTAATTTATTTTCATACCTGTTATATTTTTGTTTATTTTCTTACCTGTTATATTTTTGTTTATTTTCTTACCTGTTTTATTTTTAATTTATTTTCTTACCTGCTTTATTTTTTTGCTTATTTTCATGAATGTTTTATTTTTTATTATTTTCTGACCTGTTATATATATATATATTTATTTTCTTATCTGTTCCTAATTTTTATTTTCTTACATCTTTTATTTTTTGTCCATTTTCTTACCTGTTATATTTTTATTCATTTTCTTACCTATTTTACTTTTTAATTTATTTTCTGGTTTTTTGGTTATTTTCATGGATGATTTATTTTTGATCATTTTCTTACCTATTATATACATTTTTTTTATTTTCTTATCTGTTCCTAATTTTTATTTTCTTTTATTTTTTGTCCATTTTCTTACCTGTTTTATTTTTTATTTTCTCATCGGTTTTTTTTTTTATTATTTTCTTACCTGTTCTTTGTTTTTTTTGTTATCTTTTTTCGTTTTTGGTTATTTTCTTGCATATTTTATTTTATTTTTATCTGTTATATATTTTATTACCTGTTTTATTTTTGTTTATTTTCATATCGATTTCATTTTTACTTTTATTTTATTACCTGTTTGCAGACATAAATTATTTAATTGCACTCAATTATTCTGTTTTTAAAATTTGTTAGACTACAGAGTTGATAAAACTTATTACTAATTAAGATATTAGTCTCATGAAAGATGTAGTCTTAGATATGACGATAAACTACATCAGGCAGCGTATCCGGAGGCTTTTCGGAGCGTGGGACCACCTGTTAATTGCTGTTGTTCCCAGGTCCAACCTGACCTGGGGTGGTACCATATATTAGGGTCACAGCTATTTTTAAATAGTGAACCCCAAACACTAGGTAAGTATAAATATACATTTATATAGTAAAAATAACAACATATTTTTTATATGAAAAAATTACCAACTAAAATTTATAAAACAGAATTACCAATAATAAATTTTACAACAAAATGGCCAACAATGTTGTTTCTGTATTTGAAACCATAATATTTAAATTTCGGCATTAAATGACCCGTAGAGGTGTTTGTATGCCGCTATACAAAATCAAACAATCAACATGAAAGAACTCTTTTATAACATTAATACACATAATATACTACAATTTCTTAAATCAAACTGTACTCTAAAATATAACTTCAACAAAACTACAAAATAAAACGCACAAAATAAAACCTCTCGTAATTATGTCCACACAAACATGTATATACACAAAAGCCGAGTATCATCTACCATGTAAATAGTGTACATAATACCTCATCTCAGAAATATAGACAGATACTGAAGGGCCGGAACGTTGTAATAAATATGGCGACAAAGATGAGGACAATAGTCCGAATAATGTAAATAGTGTACATAATACCTCATCTCAGAAATATAAACAGATACTGAAAGGTCGAAACGTTGTAATAAATATGACGACAAAGATGAGGACAATAGTCCGAATAATGTAAATAATGTACATAATACCTCATTTCAGAAATATAGACAAAAAAATATTAGCATCAATAAAAATTGAAGTGTTGATATGCCGTAGAACAAAACAAGCCAAACCAATCAATATATTCCGACATATATGCCGTCCCTTTGACCAAGAACCGGACAGAGACACGAAGAGGTAATCCGTTGTCACCCTCATCTGGCCAGAGTTTCCTGTATGGAAACGAATGAAAACAGTTAAACAGTGTTTCGTTTACTATGTATATTCGTGTAAATGTCTTAAAAAAAAAGTCTATATTCCATGGTGTCGTCGAATTTTATGGGTGCACCATTTGGGAATTTTCTAATTCATGTTTCATTCAAAAGGATCCGTGAATGATTAGCATAACTTGTTGAAAACATTAGTCTCTATTTGTCCATTAGATCTTATATCTTGGCCGAGCGGTCAGAAAGTTTTGCTTTCCGACCATGAGATCCGGGTTCGAATTTCATCGGAGCCTGGAGAGACGATTCCAGCATGTGGCATCTATGGGAAGTGTCTGAAAAACCATACCACCGGTTGACCCAAGCCTTGTGAGTGAAATTGGGTAGACGGAACTATTTGTATTTGTCCTAGCACAAAGTCACAAGTCATCGTGATCGAGTGTTTAAGCGTACTGGACTTATTCAGACTGTTGATCATGTCAGATAATGCGCACTCCCCTAGAAACTGTAACTAAGGTCCACTCAGCATAGTTGCAGTATGGACCACAGGTGGGTTCTGTAGATGCTGAACAAATGCAAATATGCCTGAGCAGATGTCTGCGACAGGGATTGGCTAGCCACCTTATTAGTTTCCGTTCTAATCTCGTCCTTAGCTTCAATTCAACACAATATTTTATGCGGATTTCAAGTGTATGAACCTGTGTTGAGAAATTATTATAATTTTCATTGGATAATTTAACGAAATGGAGTTATTTAATTTTAATGACCGAGGTGGAAAACTTTCAAAATGAATGAATTCAACACGTGGAGAATATATATATATATATATATATATATATATATATATATATATATATATATATATATATCATAACTGACAAAAGAAAAGATAAATGTGCGAATGAGAGAGGGAGTGAACCACGTAGTTTGGTTGAAATTAAGAAATCGGTTTGCTCGTCCGCTATCTTCCTGAAAGGAAACAGAGCAAGTCTTCTACTTACCACATCGTGTGACTGAGAAGGCAAAAAAGTGGAAGAAATTGTATGTGCTTTGCTTTTATATTGCTTATTACCATGCCAATTTCCAGATGATAAAGAAAAGGAATCTGTGGAGAGACATGGCCGATTCCACTCTAAAGAAATATGATATTAAAAAAACGACGTTTAGAAGGAAAACCATAAATTCAAAACTACGTTGTAGATGAAGAGAAACTCTTTTAATATCTTTTCCAAGAAGTCATAGCAATTCACAGATAATAAAGAAAAGGAATCTGTGGAGAAACATGACCGATTCCACCCTAAAGCGACATGGCATTCAAAACTTTTATAAAAACGTATAGCTATAAGTTTGTATTTGGGTAGTAATCTCTCTCTGATACATGTTTCATTAAATGTGATTGATAAGAGACTGCTATTAGGCTTTTTTGTATTGTATTTTTCTTATATGCGAACAAGAAATGCCTTTTGCGGGGGGTGCTTAGTGAATATAGAAATTATTCAAATGATTGTTCGTTCCGAGAAATTTCGGTTAATCTATTAGTCTTTTTCAAGAGAACTTAATGAAGAAAGAGGGTTTGGAGAATTTGATACCCACAGAAAAGATTGAAGGCAAGAGAAACAGAAGAAAACAACGCATCTCCTATCTAGCGAGAGTAAACGGAGAGATAACAAAAAAGATAAAATTACTAAGAGCTAAAAAGGGTAAGGAATTGTGGAGAGCCATGATCGCTAACGTCTTGAAGAGACACGGCACGTAGAAGAAGAAGAAGAAGAAGATCAACAACAACAACAACAACAAAAACAACAACAACGAGAACAAGAACAAGAAGAAGCTAGACTTGCTACACCATTCGCTTGCGGAGTGAGCTCCATACTCACGAGGTGTCTTGAGTGTCTAAATAGGCTAACTTTACGGCAGCGAACGTTAGACGATTTCCTTAAAGCTGAAGAAGAAACTTGAGGCGAAAGAGATGTGGTTCTACAGAAGGATGCTAAGGATATAATGGACCGAGCTTATGAGCAACGATGAGGTCTTAGAGAGGTTACAAACAAGGAGAAGGCTTATACTTAACATCAGGAAGAGGCAGCTGAAGTTTCTGGGATACATAATGAGGAAGGAGGGCCTGGAGAATCTGATACTCACTGGTCGAATAGAGGGAAAGAGAGACAAGGGAAAGCTGCGCGTGACATACCGGACGAGCTTGAGCAGGTGGATGACAGAACGTGGCCTCGCCCATTGAAGCAGAGGAAAGGAACGTGCTGAGAGCTGCAAGGGATACAAGGAGATAGAGAGCCATGATGACCTACGTCCTGAAAGGACATGGCACATAAAAAGAAAGAAACACAAACATACACGCATTTTTTTTCACTTCGTTCATAACGGCTGGCCTGCTGGCGCCGTAACTGTCACTACCTGTCATTCAGGTGCACAATTGTCATTAATATATGGAGTTTAAAGTTAGCGTTGGTGTCTTGTAGACGTGTTTGCGTTCACATATAAGGAATTAAAGAAGAAGAAACAAAAACTTGAGTTTCTACTACGGACCGTTCCTTCTCTTTTTTTTATATATAGAAACTGTAGGGAAATAAAATTCTCAATGTCACTTGGGTATGTCCATTTTTTTACATCTGTGCTCTGCCGTTGATGGTCTTTCAATTACACTTCAGTTGTGATTTAGAATAAATTTTTGCCCTTAGCTCCGAAGAAAAGTCGCAGTTTAAGTGCTAAACGTAAGGCGATATCGCTGAAGAATAAGGTAGAAATGAATTATTTTATTCAGGATACTGTACACGCATTTCATAAATACTCGTCCGGGTTCCTCTCTGCTCAGAGGCAGAGAGTTCGTCCGTCAAGCCGAGCTTCTCGGCTTGATTCGGTATCTAGGAGGTTTTGAGGATCGTGGAACCACCTCTTAATTGCTGTTGTTCCCAGGTTCACTCTGACCCGGGGTGGTAGCACCTGTTAGGGTCCCAGCTATGGGCAAATAATGAAACCCTAAACTGGCGTCAAGACACAATAAATGTATACAAATAGATTTTTATAGTAAGAATACCAGAAAAAAATTACCAGCAATACATTTGACTCTTGACAAAAACCCTCTTTACAAAAATGCATCAATAAATCCTGATCTACAAACTGATTTCTTACAAAGAATACATATTCTATTCATACGAACCTATCCTAAAAATCTTGTCGGCATTAAATAACCCATTGGGGTGTTGATATGCCGTAAAACAAAATAAACCCAAACCCTGATCAACAAACTAATTTCTTACAAAGAATACATATTCTATTCATACGAACCTATCCTAAAAATCTTGTCGGCATTAAGTAACCCATTGAGGTGTTGTTATGCCGTAAAACAAAATAACCCAAACCATATGGTATCCCACTACTATAACGCAATAGAGTGGGGTACTGATTAAGTGATAACACGAAACTTGTATGTTTATTACTTAATATTTTTTATTCACTCCAATATTTTGTCAGTTATTTTCAGCCTGTCTATGGAATGCGACCTCCCTCAGATCTGACACGTTGACATTCTCTGTCTTTCGTGTTCCGAGAATGCCTAAGCAAGTGGTTCCCAACCGATTTTGGGTCATGCCCCACTTTGGTATTTCTAAAATTCTGGTGTCTCCCCCCCGTAATATTTAATTCTTATACATTCAAAATTATAATGCAATTAACGTGAAGGAAGCTTAAAAGGCCATTAACTTGGCCTCTAAACAAGCCCCCAAAGACCATGACGCCCATGAAAGAGAAAAATTAAAAAACAAAAAGACAGTTAAATATAAGAGATCCGGATATAAGAGAAAACCGGATATAAGAGAGATTTTATCTGGTCCCAAATTAGAGCGTGTGTTAATGTATATAAAATAGACCAAACCCGGATATAAGAGAAACCCGGATATAAGAGACTCCTTCTCCGGTCCCGACAACTCTCTTATATCCGGGTTACACTGTAGTTTCAAAACATATAACAGACAACTGAAAGGCAGAAATATAAAATATTTGAATGAAAGTTTATTCTGTAATATACTTTGATCATTTTAATCATGAAATGATAATGCAAAATGAAATTTGAGCTCATTACAAAATTACAGTGAGATCCTTATGCGTCATGCCTGCTACAGATAGATTTTATATTAGGCACCAATTTAGTCAGCTTAAGCCTCAAGTCTCCTCGTTTAGTGATAAACCAGTCGATTTATTTTCTTCAAATATAAATCATTTACAGCACTAAAGCCATATTCAGCTAAATATGAAGATGGAAATGGTAACAACAAATTTCTTGCAGCGGTGGTGGAATTTGAGTATTTAGTTACTGTCTCATCCCAAAGCCATGCCATCACTCCTTTTTATATTGAATAAAGTTTTAACAGATTCATCATTTTGCATCTCCAAGAGTTCTTCTTGGTACTGCATCAGAAATATCCACTAGCATTGGCTGCATCAGCCATATTGAAAAATCAATTTGTTTTAGATCAGAAAGAAGGGTGCACATCATACGCATGCCCCACCAAAATATTACCATGTCCCACTGGCGAGGCATGCGCCCACGTTGGGAATTATTGGCCTAAACCCTCTCTGGGGTGGTTGTTCTTAATTTCATCTGTCCGATATTCTCCTTCTCAAGCTGCAATACCGGATGCAGATGTGCGGTCATGTACTTCTGCATTCGGTGGTTAGGATTAACCCTAGGTCTACCATCTGGTACACCCGGCTTCCTTTGACGGTCTGGGTGAAATTTGAGTGCAGTGTCTATTCCAGCATATTGCCACAATAAATTTACTATTAACAAGCTACTCAGTTCGATTTTTACAGGTGCCTCCTTATTGTGATGTTTTAAATTCGTATGTTGGATATGCAACTATCACCCTATCCAGTAGGTTAACTTGCAGTTTGTTTCGTTAAAATACCGTTCATGCTCATATTAAATCACATAGACTACCAGGGCTTGAGGGTGTCTTGACGTGGGTTAATGGTTTGCGACCTTGTCTTCTTGGCTATTCGTAGTGTGTTCGATTCTTACTGCATGCCATTTACTTGTGGTCTGATATCAAAGTAAACTATAATCAATAAATGTTAATTTTTTGTCTTTTTGGTCTAATATATGACAATGACATTGAGCCGAGTTGTATCACTTGTCTAAATTCATTACTTTAACATTAAATTCTAAAACTTAAAAAAAATCTCATATGCTAAAAAGGTCGATAGGTTTCATTCCAGAAAATAAATACAGGTGGAAAGTAAAAAAAGAAAAAATGCGTATTTAAAATCAAATTTTGGATAATAAATCTAAAAAAACAAAAGTTCAATTTACTGATTGTTACTAAACAGATCGATCCCCACTTGGTGCGTCATACATGTGGCCTTGTGTCAAACCTAAGATGAGTAAAATAACTGTTGCTAACCCACTAATGTTAGTCCCCCAAACATAATTGCACCTGCCTGTCGCAGACGAGGAGATAGGAGCCAGTCCCCCGAAAATCGTTTGCCACCACTGTTTAAATGACGTAAAGTAATTTTAGTGTGCAACATCTTAATCGTAGTCCATCTGACTTAAAGATCGCAACCATCCACTAAAAAAAAAAAAACAAAAAAAACTCTGACTTCATCTGTCCATTTAGAAAAGAATTATTTAAAATGTAGAAATATGAAGAAATATGAGGAAATAGTAGGGTAGACTGAGCTCACTAGCTTTGTGTAGTGGTTAATTTAGAAGTCTACTATGAATTAAAAAAAAACAGTGGTGAAAGCAACACTTCTATCACAGATATTTTCACAGATAATCAAGAAAACGAAGTTGTAGATAGCTACGATCACTTACGTCTTAAACCGGCTTGGTAATTTAAAAAAGTAATGATGACGTGACTATTTTCAAAGGGGAGTTGTCTGGCCCAAGACCACAAGTATAGCGTGTCATGAAAATCGAACTGACCACGGTAGTACTGATTGCGAGATGATCAGTTTAGCTATTGAGATGTGTCTGGCACAAGGCAATAAGTATTGGGAATACATTAAGATTGAAATCACTAACGTAGTAATGATTGCAAGCTGATCAGTTTAGCTTTTATTTAATGAAGTGTGTATGGCACAAGGCCACAAGTATTGGGCGCCCATCAAGATTAAACACACAACCATAGGAATGATTGTGAGATGATCGGATTAAGTATTATTTAATGAAGTGTGTATGGCACAAGTTCAGAAGTATTGGGCGCCCATGAAAATCGAACTCACTACCGTAGTAAGGATTGCAAAATGATCGGTTTAGGCATTATTTACTGAAGATGTATCTGGCACAAGGCCACAAGTATTAGGCGCCCCTAAAGATCGAACTCACTACCGAAATAATGGTTGTTAAATGACCAGTTTAACTTTTATTTTTAATGGTTATGTCTTGTATAAGATCCCAACTATTGAGCGCCCATGAAAATCGTACTCACTACCGTAGTAGTCATTGCGCGATTAACAGTGTGGCCATGATTCCATAGAGAAGAGCTTAAATATTTATTAATTTCATCTAAGTATGGCATAAGGACACAAGTATTGGGCACACAATGAAGATCGATCTCACTGGAGCAGAATTGTTGGTGAGACGTGATGGCTAAACTCCATGAAGAGGTTCCTAAATGTGTACCAAATTTAGTTTAGTCCTATCTGGAGTCAAATGGCAGGTAGGAAGATTGTACTGCTCCAGTTTTTGTAAATATTTAAGGCTTATCTATCTTACATACTAGCAATCGAAATTCTGGCTTTTTAATTATCTCTT
The DNA here is from genome assembly GCA_903632075.3 of Acanthosepion pharaonis. Lineage (NCBI taxonomy): Eukaryota > Metazoa > Mollusca > Cephalopoda > Sepiida > Sepiidae > Acanthosepion > Acanthosepion pharaonis. The sequence goes on from CAHIKZ030000637.1 coordinate 569,497, forward strand.
AAAATAACGACTCTGATCACCGCTTGGAAATATACGTCGACCTTAGCCAACAAAGAGATTATGTGGTGGCCTGGTGGTGTTGTACTAGTTCTGCTATTAACAACAACAACAACAATAACAATAATGATAATTATTATTAGTTTCTCAGTTGTGTTTCTCTTAAATATTTTGATATAACGGATTATCACTGTTAAGTTGATCTGACAAATAATCACACCCAAAGCCACTTAAGTTAAAAATCAAACTAATATTAGCACATAACACCGAAATGTTTGCTCATCAGCATAAAACCATGATAACTTAAAAGTCTAAAACAGGCATAGACAACCATTTTTCGCTAAAAAAAAAAAAAAAAGAAGAAAAGAGTCATTTTTCGTTAAAGTTACAGCAGCCATTTTCCCAACAAAAGAGCATGCGCATAAGCACCCATCTTAGAAATGGGGGAAAAGTCGATTTTCTTTTTCTTTGAATGAAAAGATTCCTTCTCATCGTTGTCGTCGGTTTTATCTTGTATCCAAGAATTTAATTTCTTCTATGCTGACTGCTTCCTTTATGATGATGGCGTTGATGACTACATCTATCGCCAGACCTAGAAGCATCCATTTTCATCAAAACCGGCTCCCGTCTTTCATTTTCTATTTCCGATTGGCTTTGCAAGAGTTGGTTAAAAGTGAAAGAAAATCAGAATAGAAGAAAGCGACGATGGCATGATTTTCTTTAAGGTGGACCTCAATTTGCTAGGAAGTGACCCACACATTTGATTTCATGACGTTCCTCTGCGACACATATGGAAGGAGACATGCAGAATCCAGTTATGTATCACTGGATAACTGGACTTCTATAATAAAAAGAAAAAACTGTAGTCTTTGTATAAAATTATCACTGATGACAGAATGATTAACACACACTGCTGTGTGTGATTTGATCTAATTTTTTCATTAGACTATACAAAAATATTTTAAAAGAGGTATATTTATTCTCTCGACAAAAATAATTATCATTAACGTTTCCTGTTACCGAAGCAAAAGATTTTGACACTTATGATCTTCCTTAGTGAAAATCGACAACGGTTTAAAATGCTGATAACGTTACCTTCAACGAAAAGTTACAAAATTAAAGAAACATTGTACTTAATCACTGTTTATGTATTTGGTTATGCATGAGAGAAAGTGTGAGTGAACAAGTGAGAACGAAAAGAAATAAACGATATTTTAATAAACGTTATGTTCCTCATTAAATTAGACGTTCCCTTGAGAAAGCCGATTATTGGACCGCGTGTGGACCACTGGTCATAGTTTGCGTATAACTGACCAAAAACATTATTTGGGACACACCATGCCACATACACAGGGATAAATCATCCTCATTCCCTTCGTATTTCATTAGTAAAAAAAAAGTACCTTTCGGATAGCTTCTTCCCAAGAACTGCTACTTTGTGGAACAGGCTCTTGACAGGATGTTTTCACAATCACAACAATCTTAACCTCTTCAAGTCTAGGGTTAACTGTTATCTATCCTACATATCCTCATAAAATGCACTTCTTGCTTTCTCTTAGGCTGGTTTGCGGCCACAACATGTTGAAACACCAGTCCAAGTAAGATCACAGAAGTTAAGCAACACCGAGCCTGGTCATTACGCAGATAGGTGACCGCCTAGGAATAGCAGGTGCCGTAAGCTTGGATGTACGGGTAGAAAAGGCTTGCAGCCACATCACGTTGAAACACTGGTCCCTCTGCAATCACTGAAGTTAAGCAACGTCAAGCTAGGTTATTACTTAGATGGGTGACCGCCTGGTATATACCAGGTGCTGTAAGCTTGGCTGAGCGGGTAGAAAAGGCATACGGCCACATCACGTTTAAACATCGCTTCCTGTACAATCACCGAAGTTAAGCAACGTCGAGCCTGGTCATTACGTAAATGGGTAACCGCCTGGTATATACCAGATGTTGTAAGCTTAGATGCGTGGGTAGAAAAAGCTTACGGCCACATCACGTTTAAACATTGCTTCCTGTACGATCACCGAAGTTAGGCAACGTCGAGCCTGGTCATTACGTAGATGGGTGACTGCCTGGGATATATACCAGGTATTGTAAACTTGTGCCATTTATTTATTTTTTTTTAGTTTAGTTTGAGACAAGGCCATACGTATAGGTCACTTAATGATGATCAAATTCACTACTAGATATTAATGATTAATCAGATTGAACAAATGATACGAAACTGTTAAGGTTTTATTTTATACTAAAGTTCACTTAATATAAGATTAGAGAGTCACTCAAGGCAGAGGATTACAGTTAATAAAATAGTAATGCCGAGTAAAGTCTATGACATGAAGGAAAGAGAAAATGATATGAAAGATTATGAGAATGAGGAGTAAAAATGATGACTGGCCCTTGATTTGAAGAGGTCAAAGGTCAGGTGCTCAAGGAAGCAACTACATGGGAGTTTGTCTCATAAAGTGACAATTCTTGAAGAAATGCTCTCTGAATAAAACTGTCTTCTTATATTTGGAACATGAAGGAAATGTAGATGATTTGACTCTGTGTAAGTGGCATGACGCATTCCAGATGTAGTGTGAACTGGTAAAACTCTTTTGTCATGGAAATAGCAGGGATACTGAGGAAGGTGCTGGAGATACAAGGAGAATTACTGTCATTCATTAGTGATAAACATCAAGCACCTGGTGTCAATATTCCAATGTATGAAATATAATCTTAGTGCATAAAATCTTTGGCCATATTTGTGTTTGCTTCCTTTAGCAAAATTGATAGGAAAGGGTACTATAGAAATAAAATGGGTTCTATTGTATTTGAAAGTTCACAGGATGTAGGCAACTATTGTTGGCAATGTCTACTACTACTACTACTACTACTACTACTACGGATGTAGCTTTAGTTTAATTGCCATATGGTTTTAAAATTATTAAGAAATGGAAAATATTAACAATTGTAAAAAAAACATCAGAATAATAAAATTTGTTTGATGTATGCGTTTTTTGTTTGCAATAAATACATTAACTTGTACCAATTATTTAGTTTTAAATTTAGTATTGAACTCACAATCAGTGTGAGTTCAATACCCGGTTAAGGCAGTGGAGAAAATTAATAGGAGATAACTGACATCCATTAAACATGGTACGTGGAACTAGAACAGTCTACCCCAGTGAGCGAAATAAAGGGTTCAGTTCGACATTCCAACCACCTGAAGAAGGCCGGAGCGTACAACGGCCGAAACGCTGTAATAAATATGGCGACAAAGATGAGGATAATAGTCCGAATAATGTAAATAATGTAAAAATATATGTGTATAATTTATTCAGACAGATTTTTATGGATTCAGTCTCATAAGTAAATATCAAAGCCATTTTGACATTGAATTAAAAAAAGCTCCAAAAACACAACATACTTTTAGATATAGGAGTGGGTTAAACATGCATTACTGTCATCTAGTGGTTGTGGGCTCAATCCCTGGCTCGGGTAATGAAACACTGGCTCAGTAGCATTAAAATAACACAATCAACAAATTATCCCGTATCAACTAAACAATGGATGATGGCCAGAGGGTACTTGGTCGAAACGTGTCTTATAATAGCATTTATAACCACCAAGATGACAATAACAGTTTAAAATAAAGTAAATAGTAAGAATAATCAAACCATAATGTATTTAGACAAGTATCTTCATCTATTCTCAAAATAGTTATTCATACTAATATCCTCATCCTTGTTCAGTTATTACAAGATTGTAAACGAAACATGTATTACTGTCATCTTTTGGCTGTGAGTTCAATCCCTGGCTCAGGTAATGAAACACTGGCTCAGCAGAAATAAAATAACATAATCAACTAATTATTGTACCACCGCCAGGCGCCAACCAAGAGAAAATGAATATCTTCTATTATCCTGAGAAATATCATGAAGCACTCATCATGATATCCCGACAAGCAACAGGATCATGGGATGTGAATTGTAAATAGTTTTACGTCAAAAGTGAAAATGAAGGAAAATAAAATTCATTTTAGTCATCTAATACTATTTTAATCTCGGAAAGAAAAAAAAAAGTAGACAAGTAAAATCAGCAAAAAAGCATGTGCCATTTATAGAGATGGTGCCATAGCTGAGATAGCTGTTAGTAAGGGATTCACTAGTGGGAATTGTGATCTGTAAGACCGAGAACGATCCGACAGGCCTTCAGTTTTTGATAATGACCAAATCGAAACAATAAAGAAAAAAAATCCAGGTTAGATGACATGGGACATCGCAGAGATACTCTACATGCTCGTTGTAAAGCATTTGAAAACAGATACGTGAATCCCTTCGATGTCCGGACGCTTCACGATTTAGCAGAAAAAAATTAATGGACTGCATTTCCATTTGCGATTCTCTGCTGAAATGCAGCAAAAAAAAAAATAGCCATTTTTTTAAATGAACGATCAAAGGCGATGAAAAATGGATTGTTTACAACAATGTTGAGCGAAACATTCCTGGAGAAAACGAAATGAACTACCGTTAAGCTCTTCCAAAAGCCGGTTTGCATCCGAAGAAGGTGATACTGTATATCAGTGGCATTGTGTATTATGAGCTCCTTCATGAAAAAAAAAAATCAAACGTTGAATTGTTCCCGATTTGATGAAATTCTTCCATTGGATTATTCAACAGACAAATGGTTTAAAAATACTATTCTCAATTTAAAGGTATAAATCGATGAAAATCTTCCAATGGATTATTCAACAGACAAATGGTTTAGCGGACTACTCATCGGTTGAAACAAATCTGGTTCAGTGAAAAAACAGTGAAACAACACAAAGATAAATAAAAATAGTGATCCTTAAGTGATATGGAATATTCTTTAAGCAAATCATCATCATCATCTGAGAGACCCTTTCCTGCCTCCCATCAGTATGGCTGATGCTAATCTCCAGGAGAGTGATTACCTGCTAACATTCTCGGGTCTCATCGGGTGGAAAGATTACTAGGTCAGCTTGCTAAGAAAGTCGGTTCACTGCGTCGTGCTAGACAATTTTTCTCTACAGAATCTATCATACATATCTATAAGTCTACCATTCGTCCATACTTAGAATATTGTTGCCACATATGGTCCGGGGACCCTGCTATTTACCTTGAACTCCTGGATAAAATCTAAAGTAGAATCAGCAATATTATTGGTCCTGATCTGGTAGTTCGAGTTCAGTCACTTTTTGCGTATTTTTTATAAATACTTTCATGGCAATTGTTCGAATGAGCGCTTAGCTATGGTACATCATGTGTTAGTTCGCGGGTCCGTTCGTGATGAGCTGATTGACGAGCTCGGTCTTACGAAGCAGGAGGGTCGCTCACTATGGCCTTGGGCGCCCGGGTTCAATAACGATGAGGCATCACTCACCTAGCTGGTGATTCATGGGGCCCTCTGGTTCGCCAAAAGATTTTGTTCAGTGGGCTTGGAGAAATTTCCAAACTGCGTTCGCTGTGATGGAGACGTCGAGACCCTGGGTCACGCCTTCTTTCATTGCAGGGTCGTAGTGCCGTTGAGCAAGTTTGTTGAAGGCTTCATGGTTCGCATACTGCGCGGAATGGTCTTCGTCCTCGAGGCCTGTTTTGTTTGTAGCAATGTGGTTCAGCCGTTGACGTAGGCTGAACACTGTGTTCTTTTGCCTGCTTAGGGATTATGAGAGTCGTGATTTGGACGACACGTCAAAAGGGATTCTATGGAGGCGAAAAGTTCACTTCTTCCCAACTAATCTTGTACTTTAAGCATTAGCTTAAAGTCAAGATTAGGACGGAAAAGCGGCGGCTCTCTTCACCGGAATTTGGCAAAAGGTGGGTGAATCTTGCGCGTTTGTGTCGAGTGAAAGGAGCTGACTTGGAGTGGCACTTTGACGCCGGTTAGGCATCAGGATATTGTTCTCCCTGTATTGAAGTTAGGCAACCCCGTCCGAAATTAGGCAAGTTTAGAGTTGTTTGTGTGTTTAGTTTCTTCATTCAAGTTAACTCAGCTAGGAGATGTATGCTCATTGGCCCCTTTTATTTCTGTCTCCTTTGTCTTTGGTTTAATTCCCCATCCCCTCCCTCGTTAGGTGGTCAGTGATGTCAGTTCTCTGGTGGATGCGGGCGCCTTTCGTTTCGGGTATGATTTTCGTATTTCTTTGTTGTCTGTATGAGTGTGTGTGTTTGAGTGAATGCTTGGGATGGATGAATGTCTGATATTATTAAAGTCCCGCTTTGATTTCGTCCAGTTCACTGATGTTTCTGCCACATTTAAGAATTGGGTGAGTGGGGGGGGGTTATTACTAACATTATTTTGTTTGGTTTCTAGCTTTTTACATTTTGTAAATATTTATTGGGATTAGATTTTTAAATTTGTTGTTTTATTCCCCTCTCCCGACAGACAATGAATTGTACATGGGGTCTAGTTAGGATTTTCATAGAGACAATGAGGTATTCTGGTGGATGTAGTAAATAAAGGTTAAGTAAGAATGTGTTGTTTTGGTGTTAGGAATATTGTTGTATGTTTGGGTCAGTGTTTGTGGCTAGCTAAGTTTAAAGTTAAGGAAGATGAAGACTGTCCTTTTCCCCATTCCCCATTTGGCCTTTTAACTAGACTTTTTGAGTTTAAGCGCACTACTACACTGGCGACGAGATCTCATCAATTTTCAGTTGAGCTTGCCTAAAGTTCTATGCTAAACGTTTTCTTCATTCACTCCTCTCGCTTGTGGAACTCTCTTTCGTTGGGCCTTTGTGGAACTCTCTTCGGGCTCCATGGAAAGACTTTCTAGACTTTTGTTATATATTTAATCTGCAAAATTTTAAATGCAATGTCAATCGCTATCTACTGTCAAGATTACTGTTTTCTCTCCCCACTCATTAATGTTTGAGGGTTAGTTTTAAATTTTCTTAATTCTTGCTCCTCTTCACAAACAAGGAAAACCTTGGGGTAAGTTTTACTGGCATTACGAGGTATTTTGTATGGGGTGATACAGATGTTAGAAAAATTATTTTCCAGTGTTTTTATTTTTGCTGTTTGTCCTTTTCCCATTCCCCTTCCTAGATTTTTTTGGTCCCAAACGGAGACTAAGCTCATCAAATGAGCTTCGTAAGTTGATATTTTCCATTGAACGTTTTTAAACATAAGATCAAACAAAATTTTAAATAGAGAAATCCCTTCGTAATGTGTGAGCTGTTTTTTGTATTTCGTTAAGGAATAGGCTTGTGTCTTTACATTATTATTATTTCCTTTTATTTCTGCTGTATACACAATTCCTTCCGGGTCCCAACCAGAGACCTAAGCTCAGAAATGGCTTCATGACATTTTCCACTGATCATTTTTGTAAAAAGAAAAAACAAAACAAAGACCTAAGATCACACACATTTGACATTGATAGAGCTTTTCGTAATCTTTTAGCTGTATCTATGAATACTATCTTTTGTAGTTCTTCAAGGCATGGGTGACCAGAAATCTCTCTAATGAATCTATTTGAATCTTTTCTAATCAATCCGAGAGCTCCAACTATAACTGGAATTACTGATGCCCTCATGTACCACATTTTTAAGATTTCCACTTCAAGATCCTTATATTTTGATAGTCTTTTTGAAGATTTTCAAAGATACATTACAATCTTCAGGAACTGCCATGTCAATAAGAAAGCATATTCTGTTCTTACGGTCTTTGATAACGATGTTTGGGCGATTAGCTTTGATTCTTCTCTCTGCGAGTATTGTAAAGTCCCATAAAATTGTTAAAGGTCCTCTGTAACCGGGTCTGGGTGATTTTCCTACTATTTTCTTGCATTTTCCTTCCCGTACAAGTTGCATATTTTCCAGTCCAGATATTATTATTATTATTATTTGTTATGTTTTCTGCTTTCCATCCTGTGGAGCCGAGTCCAAACTATAACACTTAGGCCCTATAGGAGAATTGTCATTTAATTGATAGCACTTTTCTTGGTATATGGCACATTTCTAATAGGGCGATCTTCTGGGCAACTTGTATGTTGATGTTACCTGGGACACTTTTAGTAAAAGTATCCATTCCTTTTCTCACGAGTTTCAGAGCACTGATTACTATTGGTACAATTTCAGTCTTCATTAGCCACGTCCTGTTAATCTCGATCTGTAGGTCTTTGTATTTGGACAATTTTTCGATAATTTTCATGTAGGTGTTTCTCTCAGATGGTACTGCTATATCAATAAGCATACACTTCCTGAATTTATTGTCTTTTATGATAATATCAGGTCTATTGGCTTTTATTTCCTTGTCAGTTTGAATTGGCATGTTCCAGAGGATAGTTACATCGTTATTTTGGGTAACTATGTCTGGTTAATGCTCATACCATCTCTCAGTGGTTTCGATTTTGTCCTTCTTGCATATCTTTCAGTGCACATATGTTGCTACCTTGTTATGTCTGTAGGTATATTCATTCTTTGATAGTTCCTTATTATTAATAATAATAATAATAATAATAAGGAATTTCATTTTGGTGCTTCCCAAATGTGACCTTGTGTGTCATCGTGGTGTCTGGCACCTTTTTATAAAACATTGCTTTTGGTTCTCAACGAATCAGACCTTGTGTCTTATTTTGTTGGTTTTCTTTTTCATTTATTTTAATTACGTAGATTCAGTAAATATGTCATGCCAAAATATCGGGACATATTCAAAAGTGTCAACTTCGTCGGAACGTTAGAAATTCGTCAGCCTTCAGGAGTCCTATGTGATAAACTCGTTAGCAGATTATCTTTTCCGGTCGACCTTTGGGATTAACAGCTACTTACTTCTAATGTCGTCAGCTTTAATCCAGCATATGGCAAGTCGCCAACTCCGCGGAAACTGAGCTGGTTACCGTGAGATCGATGGTTCAAGCTCTGCTTGCAGGTTAGGCGTGTTTCCCTCATTAATTGTCATCTACTTAAGGATATAGTTAGCCATAGCTATCATCAGCTTCTTTTTTTTATAGGTAGATTGACATTGATTCTTCTTAGGGAAAGCGTGTAAACATAGGACGGGACCTTCACCCAAAATTTCGACCGATTGGCCAATGATCTAGACCCCTCTCCCACCGTACGTTCCGATTCTCGATCTAGTCGGTGTTCACTGAAAGTTGGGAAAAAGATGACATTTTTCGATAACAGATTTACTGAAACGGTATTTGCTTACGAGTGAAGCATTTGACCTGGAAGTAGTTAATGTTAGTCCAAAAATCACTCCTCCGTGGGAAATGGCCGCTGTGATTTCCAAGAATGATGTTTTTCGGAGTTATTTTGGGTCTATTTTTGAAATCTCCGTGCTTTAGACCAAACCACAGTTTTTGCAAAGGTTAGCGATTTAAATGTCTTGGTAGATAACGTGCTTTCTGTTGCATTTTTCGATAACGGATTTGCCGACTCGGAATTTGTTTACAGGTGAAACATTGGCCAATAGTACACTATTAACATTATTTGGACGATTGTCCTCATCTTTGTCACCATATTTATTAGAACGTTTCGGCCGTTGTACGCTCCGGCCTTTATCAGTATCTGTCTATATTTATGAGATGAGATATTATGTACACTATTTACATTATTGAGACGACTGTCCTCATCTTTGTCGTCATATTTATTACAACGTTTCGGCCGTTGTACGCTCCGACCTTCTTCAGTATCTGTCTATATATACTTCACATATATACTTTGGCGATATTTTGAACAAGGTCCCAGACAAACCCAATAAAGAGTATATCGTAATAAAGCAAGTTACACCATTTTTATTTTCACAGTTTCTCTCGCTCTTTATCTATCTATCTATCTATATCTGTGTGTGTGTGTGTGTGAAGAAATATAGTTTTAAAGTGTGCTATATTTATGGGATAAAGTGCTCAATAGCAGAGATAGAGCGTGTGTAAATATAAAAGTGAACATTGAAGTCAATACTTAGAGGCGACAGTCTGTTTCATGCTAGGCGCAATAGCCGAGAAAAAAAACAGCACACGTGGCCTGACGATTGCGTCTAGCATGAAACAGCCTGTCGCCTCTAAGTGTTGACTTCAATGTTTACTTTATATATATATATATATATATATATATATATATATATATATATATATATGGTGCGATGGATAAACTGTCGTCGATATTTAGCAAAAAAAAAATAACATTAACATCTTATTTTAACAGATATAAATTAACCAAAATTACACAAAAGTATCTTGAAATACTAAAGAGTAAATTTATTCAATAAAATCGCCATGGACTTCAACCACGGCCTCCAGATGACTTCGGAATCTCCTGCAACTCTTCTGAACAGTCTCTTTGTTTAAGTTGGCGTTTGCTACTATAATCGTTGCCTTCAGTTCAACTTTGGTGTTAAATGGAGTTTTGTTGGTCTCTCGCTCAACTGCACCTCCACACATAATAATCAAAAGAGTTGCAGTCTGGGGAGTTAGGGGGGGGGGCAGATGTAAGGGGTGATGTGGTCGTAGAAATTGTCTGAGAGCCATGACTGGGTTCTCCTGCTTGTGTGGCATGGTGCAGAGTCCCGTTGCTGGACATAGACTCTTCCTGCAGCCGCCCGCTTGACCCAGGGCAGCACTACCTCCTCAAGGCACTTGATGTAAGACTCTGTGTTGAGTCTGAGGCCCTGTTGGAAGATGAATAGAGACATGACGTCGCCATCACTAGTGATCACTCCAAACCCCTTCGTAATCACTCTTTCCGAATTCTCTGTACTGTCCTCAAAGATTGACACTCAAACACTCTCAAATGTTCGTATTGGAGTTTGCGACGCAAATGTTAAGTAGTACAGAATGCCGTTTCCAAATTTCTGATGGAGTGAATTGCATCATGGTGCTCTTTTTCTCACAGGCGGTGCCCGACTGACCCTACTATACTATGCAGTTGACAAAATCAAAAAGCATTCGCAAAATGAAAAATATAAAATGGCGATAATTTACACATCGAAACCTATATATATATATATATATATATTTGAATAAAAGACAGACGTTTTTAAGATTCCATCAAGTATATTTCACCTAACCCCTTTAACAGGGTTCTGGATTACTTTTACTTCCAAAAGCTGAAATGAAAAATGAGGTCCGTTTTTGACGGACCTCAAGTATACGTACTCCCACCTCACTTCGTTAATTTTACATATGCTTGATGAGGTCCGTCAAAACGTGTGAATTTTTTTCATTTTTCATTTCAACTTTTGGAAGTAAAGTCTGATGATCCAGAACCCTGTTAAAGGGGTTATGGTGAAATAGCTTATTACATGGAATCTTAACGTGGTCTGTTTTTTATTCAAACATATTGCTCTGAATTTCATCCTCCTCAGGTCTACCCATACGGATTACCTAAGTCTGCATAAACTATATATATATATTTCTATTTTCTTTTTGAATTTGTAGGTCTGATGAATTGATCGTATTTACGATTCCAATGGAATAAATTATGACCATGGAATATTAGTGTTTAAGCCTTTTATATATATATATATATATATATATATATATATATATATATATATATATATATAAATATATATAAATAAATTATATATCATTATCCTATATATATATATATATGAAATGGACAAAGTCCGACAATTATTTTAAGACATTTTTTATGTTTATACGTTCTTTTTATAGATACAAATATTTAAGTAAATGCTTTGTTTATAATAAACAGTATTAACAACATTTACCGGCCTGAACGTCCGAGAAATTTTCATTTTCGATTTTACTGTTTTTAAACTACAATCTTCCATGATTCTAAAAACAGTAAAATCGACCTTGCTAACCGAAACGCTCCTCGGTGGCCCAATCGGTAAAAGCACGTCAGGTTATATGACGGTTCCGTATAGGATACAGGTTCGATTCCTCTTGGGGAACGAATATTTTCTATGACAATTTCTAGGACATTCAGGCCGGTAAATGTTGTTAATACTGTTTGTTATAAGCAGAGCATTTACTTAAATATATATATATAATTTTTGTATATATCAAGAACAGTTTTGGAGGAAAGATGTTTGATGAATTGGAAAATGTTTTCGCGTGACGCGTATCGTCCCTGAGGACTTCAGCTGACTAAGTTTTTTTTTTTTTTTTTTTTTTTTAACGTTAGTACAACTACATATGTATACGAATGAGAGACGCTGGGTATTTCAAATTTAGAAAGAAAAATTTTAACTTGCATTCAGAGAAAAACATTTTTTTTCTAAATTTAAACTGTAGCCGCATCAACTTAAACGAACCTAGTCAAATGAAGTCCCCAGGAAAAACTTTTACCATTTTGTCATATATATATATATATATATATATATATATATATATATATATATATATATATATGTGTGTGTGTTGTCAGATAATAGATCTAGAAGGAAAAATATGTATCTTTATCTTAATTAAAAAGTTCTTTATTGTTGCCTAACTGCGACACAACAGCCGGAAGTAAGTTTGTGTGATTGGCAAAATGGCGTCGAATGACTTGTTTGATTCAAGGTTGCCACAAAACTTTAGTTTGTTTTAGCGGTCGGGAGAGGGATGTGCACTATCTGAAGGGCAAATTATACCCGTAAGGTGAAAAGGATTTTAATCTATTTCTATTATAATATGGCATCACTTTGCAAGCATACGTATTTTCAATAAATTACTTGTTTGGAGCCTTTCGCTTGGCTGACGGCAACTCTAAATTTTTTGTCTATTTAAAAAAAAGCAAAAAAACAGTAGGTTTTTTTTTATCGTTTCACTCCTAAGCAAGGTGATAAAGCCACTAAGACGTAAGAGGGGTTACGTGGAGTGAAAGAAACTGCAAAGGCTTTAGTGAGGAGTGAGGAAAGGATTGTATTTAAATTTTTGAGACACCAGGGCAAAAAAGCATATCAGAACTGTTGCCATGAAAATGCTTGTAGAAATGACAGAGGTAAGCTACATCACATCGGTGAGAAAGTGACTGGTCGGGGTCAGTAACATTGTAGACCGTTCTTTGAATTTTGTCCAGAATCTCGAGATATATAGCAGGTGAACCAAACAAGATATGGCAGCAGTATTCGATGCACGGGTGAATGGTAGATTTATAAATGAGCAAGATGGTTCAAACAGACACAGTAAAGATTCGTTAACATTTTTATTCGTGAGAAATTACAACTGTGGAACAAAAGTCAAAAAAAAAAATTTTTAAAAGGGTCAAATGGACATTCGAACAAATTTTATTAAAAATGATGTCAAATCAAAAAAAAAGGGCAAATGGACAGTCGAAAAAGTTTAGACAAAAAAAATGTCGAATGGACAGAATTCATTCATTATTTGAATGTCGACAAATTTTTAAAAATCATGATGAGATTTTTACAATAGAATATCTTTTTAACATATTGTCCTTTACTAGAAATGTTTCAGAATTTAAATCATCATGTCTAAAAAATTCGTCAATTAATTATGTGCCATTCTTTTCTCCGTTCAACACTATGTCCATTCGACACTTTTGTTCGTTCAATAGAAACCCGGTTTTAATTGTAGCGACACTTTGTATGGATTTCATGAAATTCGAACTCGGCTCTCCGTTCAATCTGAGCATATCCATTCTCCCCGTTCGCATAAACAACTTTATTTTTAAATCCATAAAATATTTTTGTTTTTTTTAAATTAATTTAGTTCTAAATAATTTACAAACCAACTGGACGAAACAGCAAAGGGATCTCTTTGTGTCTAATTTAAATCTAAAAATTTTAATTAAAAAAATTGCCTGTTTGAAGAAAAAAGTTAAAATAAAATGTTAAGCAATTCATTGAAAAAAATATATTTTAAACGTAGCTTAAAAAGGTTTTTTTTTATATTAGTTTAAAATTTAGAAATAATTATTTACAAAAACAACTTGACGAAACAGCAAAGTGGGATGTCTTTGTGTCTGTCTGCATGTTAAGTAATATTTCAATTAAAAAATGTCTGTTTGAAGAAAGTTAAAATGTTACTGTATAAATCATTTTCCATGGACGGACGCACTTTACAAGCACGCGCGCAATCACACTTTTTATGGAGATTTCGTCATTCAGTCTGTTCTGCATTTTCCGTTAACATTTTATTCGTGAGAAATTTGTTCGTTCGTAAAATTTAATCCGTTCAATTTACTTTGTTCGACATTTTGATTATTTGAACCATTTGATGAGATTTTTCTTTGTTTAACATATTGTCCTCGACACTTTGTTATTCGTTACTTAATCCGTTCGACACTTTTTGTTCGTTCTTTGTTCGTTCAATAATTAATCCGTTCGACACTTTGTTCATCGTTTGTTCATTCGACATTTTGTTCGTTCGTTACTAATTTAGTTCTAGTACAAATCGGGCCATGTCTACTCTTTTGTCTCTAATTTAAATCTAATCTATGTCTATATAATCGACGTAGAAAGGTTTTTTTATATTGTTAAAATTTCATGTTAAGTAATAGGCGTTCTATTGTAGGCATATTTCTGGCCTTTCGTCACTGTTAATCCTTTGTTCGTTCGACACTCGACACTTTTCGTTCGTTCGCTCGACCCTTTGTTCAATCCGATCGACACTTTCTTCGACATTTTGTCCATTCGACACTGTCCTTCGAGACTCTGACCTTCTTAGACTGGGTCATATTGTGACTTCCTGTTACTTCCTTCTTTCCTGTACACTTACATCCCAATCTAGTAGCATGCTTAAATTCATGTAGTTAGTGCACCAGGGAAAAAAGCTGGTCAGACCAGATGCCATGAAAATATTCGTAGAAAAGACAGAGGGAAGCCATGTCTGTGATATAGTGACTGAAGTTGAGATGCCAAGTCAGGATCAATTACATTGAAAATTCTTCTTTGGATTTTGTCAAGAACCTCAAGATAACAGAGATATCTAAATTTAAGTTCTTCAACAAATTATTTTTTGGTTTGGGTTTCACTCCCCAGTTTAAAAAGAAGTGCTTAAGCTTTGTTTATTTCTTTTTAGTTCATTCATGTGTGTGTGTGTGTGTGTGTGTACTCCATTTGATTAAAAGCCTAACACTCTTGGAGAGAAGTAAGCATTAGTTGAAAAAATAGAAGAAAAATAATGGAATTTTCATTAAAAATTTTTCTATCCTCTTGCCATTGTTCAAAAAGACCTGACCTGTCATTCCTCCCTATTGCCCTTGGGAGGATGACATTAATTTTGAGCTGTGCTGTTAATATTTCAGTGTTTATTCAAATCATAGTCAGAACATTGTAAATGGAAACAGTTTTCTTTCTGTGAGTACAGAGTAAGAGGATATCTACTATTTGTTTCTTTTTTGGGGGGGGTATTTGTTTTTAATACTAGAATTCACTCAAAACAAGTCCCAAGAGCCACTCAAGGTAGAAGGTTAATTTTAAAATGTTTATGCTGAATGATGTGCCACATATGAATGAAAGAGGAGGTGGTAGGAAGCAAAAATTATGAGGATAGATAACAATTGACCCTTGATTTGAAGAGATTAAGTTTGTAGTGTAGAGAGTATATTTTGGAAATGGAGGAGATGGGGATAGTAAAAATTATGAGGACAAGGAGGATAGATAACAATTGACCCTTGACTTGAAGATGTTAAATCTGTAGTGTAGAAAGTTAGTGTCAAAATGGTTATCATGAATGAGGTATATAAGTGAAAGTGTAGGTGGAAGAAGTGATGATTATGAGGATAAATAACAATTGACCTTTGAAGAGGTTGAAATTGTAATGTTCAAGAAAGCATCCATGTTGGAGTCTGTTCCAATAAAAGCAGGGGGAAAATCAGCAAGAAAGCATCCAAAACGTAGGAATTCTTGGGAGGCAGGGAAGCTATGAGCAAAACTTTCTTCTTAGTTTTGAAACATGGAGGAAATGAGTTTTGTTTCAACCTCATAAAACATTTATTTATCATGGAGGTATGCTACCACCCCCACCTAAAAGAATAATTAAAATATTACCATCCGTAATATTTGAAGTAAAAAACAAAAAAAACAAAGATATTGTGGCAAATATGTGTTCAGTACAAATGCAAAAGAGGCCTCCGGATCACATGTGGACACATATCTCAACACCATTTACATCTGGGTTTTCCTCATCAGCAGCGGGACAGCTTGGCATGTCTAGATACAGGCCTCTCTCTAATTGGTTAAGATTTGGATCTTTGTAAGATGCCTCATGCCAATAAAAGCAGGGGGAAAAATCAGCAGTTACCAAGACACTGTCTTGTGAAGTTGATCCCATGAGCTTTTTTGTTCCTAAAGTTGCTGTGGTTTCCAAGGAAGTGTCATTTTTGTGACCTCCCATCTTGTTTCCCTTTGTACCTATTAACCCTAGACTTTTTGCTGGGAGAGCAATCATTTAGATATTTCTACTCAACCACAACACAGTTGCTGGACATTAAATGAAGAAAAATATATACTGAAAAAACAAAACAAAAATCCTTATATATGATTATGAAACATGACCATGTTTTAAACGGAGCGCTGATATTATAAAACTTTCAGTTATTTGTTTGGATATGTCTTGTTCTAATGTACATCGTCTTTGTCATGTTGTATTGATAATGTTATATTTATGAATATGTCCTGAAGATGGTTTATTAGACCGAAACGTCAGACGTTGACATATTAACATTAAAACATCATAATTGTATATAAGGATTTTTGTTTTGTTTTTTCAGTATATATTTTTCTTCATATATATATATATATATATATATATATATATATATAAAATAAAAACTTCTTTTGTAAGTAAATATTGCTTACTTATGAGAATATTGTTTACCTGTAACAATATTGTTCAGTTAGCTTCATGAAACTGATAAACAAGGACAAAAAAAAAAAAAAAAAAAAAAAAAGAATTTTTGTAAGTAAATATGGCTTACCTATAAGAATATTGTTCAATTAACTTCCTTAAACTGTCTGATAAATAAAGACAAAAAAAAACATGTTTTTAGGCAATTAATAAATTTTTAATCAAACATTTTCTTTTTTTTTAATATTTAGTAGACATATGAGTGAAAATTCAGAATAACTCCCCTCTCCCATCCACACATACAAAATAGATTAAAAAGTCTACATTTTATTATTATTTTTTTTTAATTTTAAAATGTTTACTGTTCATTATTTCATGGCAGCAAGCACATCTTGAAATTTACTTGCTAAACTTCATTTCTCAATTAGTAAAACACGAGTATTGAACAACACTAAGAATTGTTCAGAAATTTAGAATATTAAAAATAAAAAAAAAAAAAAACACTAATTATTTAAATGAAAATAAATCTCAAGCAAAAAATTTTTTTTTTCTCACAACCAACAAGTTGATAAAATGATTGTGGGTTATCTCACTTGTCCCCTGAAAAAAAGTCTCTAGGGGGTACACCTTAATCCTATAAATGATATTCTCACTCTTTCACAACTCGGGCTATAAGATGTAGTTGAACGTGAGGGAAGTGTCCCTCACTGGGACACATTCATATTCAATGTCTCTCGTGTGACTTTTTGTACTCTTTCACACACACATATCACGTAGGCTGACACAAATTTCACAAACTCACATTGTCTAACTTAAACACTTTATGGAACTAGTCTTAAATGTTTTCTTTGTTTATTGTCATTATAATACTTTTCTTAATACATGCATTGTTGTTTGCTTTATATTGTTTTGTGTTACTCATTTATTACTTGGACTCGTATTTGAGTCTGCAATAATTGTTACGGGAAAAATAATACCAGGAGACAAGTGTTCTCTACATAAACACAGCAAGCTTTCCCACAACAAAACATTTAAACATAATATTCAGGTTGTATTTTCTGATCCAGGAAGTAAATTCACACAGATTAAAATGACATTTTCTATCAGTTTGTTATGTTGACCAATTTTTCAAAATGGACGATTTTTATAGATTTTAGAATCAGGGTAAAAAAATGATTCTAATCAATTTAAACTTAACTTGGCATTAAAACTAAAATAAAAACTTCAATAAAGATTTTTTCATTTTTTACAATGCATTTTAAAAATTAGGTATCGAGGTATGACAAAAAAAAAAAAAAAAAAAAAAAAATATTCAATTTTCATTTTACTCAAGGCATAATTTTACACAGATTAAAATTGCATTTTCAATCAATTTTATTTCTCTGGGGACTTACCTTTAAAAATATAATTAATTGTTCAAATTATATTTTAAGATTAAAAAAAAAAAAAAAAACCCACAAAAACCTTCATTTATGATTTTAATTTATTTATAAAAAAAAATTTAATCAATTATATATTTTTTTTTTTTTTTTTTTACAATGGTGTTCACCTTGTACAAAGCCCAAGAGCCACTCGAGGTAGAGGCTAACAGAATAAGCAACAGAGTTACATACATTTTATATATATATATATATATATATATATATATAAATTTAAAAAAAAAAAATTACTTCATCTCAAGAATGCCACTAAGTTGCAAGAGGCTATTAGGAGTGAAAGAGATTGCAGTATCCTTATTGGTAATTTAACTCAAATCTGATTCTGTTGCCATAGCAGGATATGACAACACAACTATGAAATTCAAACATTATTCTTCAGTGGCAGGATATTTTTTTTTTTTATACAGCAAATGAAGTCATATACAGCATGATGAAAGTTAAAAATGAAATATTAATTGTTCAAATTTTTTTTTTTTTAAAAAAAAAAAAAAAAAAAAAAAAAAAAAATTAAAGGCAGGTTAAGATTGGCTTCAAATTTATGTAAATTTTTCTTACAAAATACCCTTTTCATAAATAAGTTCAATCATAAATGAATATATATCCAAAATATATATGTGCAGGGGGTGGGCTTGAATAGACAGCCCTGTTATTTTTTTATTTTTTTCTAAACAATTAAATTAATATTTACCAGTTTAGAGATTGAAAGAAAATGTACCTCTGAATAAGAATTGCACCTGTATTCACTTTGCTGTAATGACTCTCTGTAGCTTAATGGCAAACACACTTAGCTTGAAAGTGGTTTTCCCAGATTCAATTCCTATCAAGAGGCACATAATCTATTTAGTCGGACATCATTCATAAATGGGTTAATTCTTTCCCCGGTGTAAACGTGTGTGTGTGTGTGTGTATATATATATATATATATATATATATATATATATATATATATGTCAAATCCCAAACTGTCCACATATGTTTATATATGTATGAGTCCGGCAGACGAGCAAGTGTGTATGTGACTGCATACCTCATTGGGTGTATGAACATGCATCTATGTTTTGTTAGCACAATGACATCATGACGATTGCTCCCCCCCCTTCCAACACATGCAATCTACATAAACCCAAATTTTAAACAAAAATTAATCAGTTTGTCTGACGATCGCAAAAAAGTGTGAAACCCAGGGTCACAAACTCACAGCAATTCAACCATATATATATATATATATATATATATATATATACACACACACACACACACACACACACACACACACACACACACACACACACACAATCTTTTTCAAACACAAATGAATAAACGTCCAAAAAAAAAAATGTTCAGATCGATCTTCATTCTTTTTATGCCCTTATGAGCATGAAATGAGTCCAATTGTCAACTCGTATGTCTGGTAGAGGTATTAACCGCTGCTCGGGTACTTCAAAAAGGTGCCTCGGTTTCTGAGTTATTATATTAAAAACAAATAAAAAAAAAATTCTGAAAATGAAATGTTTTTCCCCCCAAAATAATTGGCGGGGAACAGGTTAATAAGACTTAATCTTCAAATTACTGTTTAAAAAAAACAAAAAAAACTAAAAGCTTCAGTTGTACAATAAATGTAACCAGAGATAAGCATTTTTTTCTATTTGTTTTTCTGCATATTATTATAGATTAAGTATACCAGATCATAAATATTAAAAAAGAAGTAATTTTATGAAAGTTAATAGGGGTCATTAGTGAGCTTGTGTAAATGGGTGGCGAATCAATGTTTAGGAGAGAGAACAAAAAGATAAAATTTATTAAGAGCTACAAAGGACAGAAAAGGGTGGAGAGCCATGATCGCCAACGTCCTGAAGGGACACAGCATGTAGAAGAAGAATAAAAGCCAGCTTGAGTAAATGGGTGGCGAATCAATGTTTAGGAGAGATAACAAAAAGACAAAATTTATTAAGAGCTACAAAGGACAGGAAAGGGTGGAGAGCCATGATCATCAACATACTGAGCAAATGGATGACAGAACAGGGATTAGGAGAGATAACAAAAAGACAAAAATTATTAAGAGCTAAAAAGGACTAGAAACTGTGGAGAGCCATGATCGCCAAGGAACACCCATATAGATAAGAATAAAAAAAAAAACATGTATGCACAGAGTAGCGTTTTTTTTTGTTGTTGAGGCAGGACTTGGATTAATTTCACAAAAAGCAATGTGGCTTGATTGATTGATTTGTTTTTATTTTTTTTATGACTTATCAACTTTTTGCAGGTTATTTAAAGCCGGAAACTATTTTTAGATTCTAAGATTTTTTTTTTTTTATACAGATAATGATTTAGTGATACAAATCTTACTAATTAACCCATAGCCGGAGCTGTTGAGGTATTTGCATGTAAGTTAATATAAGAAACCCAACTGGAATTAGAACTCAGCTTTTCAATTTTCATTGACATGTTATCCAGTACACCACCAGCACATCCAAACTTACAGCACCTGGTATTCCCAAGCAGTTAACTGACTAGGTACAAACAAGTTTTGACATTGCATATAAAGCAAGGTGGGTCCTGGCATGACAAATGATTTGAGGCAGTGTTTTACAAGGCTGGATGCTCTTCCTGATGCCAGATTCAGACACTCATGGTAGTCCAAGGACCCTGTGTCCTTATCTCTAGGAAGGTTTCCATTTAAGGCTTGAGACACTCATCCTAGTCTTGTGTGTGCATGTTGGCTGTTGGCTCCTATAAGGAGCTCATCTGCCCTTTGACAGGTTTTGGTTTTTATCCTGTAGGGTGACATGACTATCCTCCTAACCAGCAGAAAAGCTAGTTGGGGATCTGATTTAGACATTAATCACATCCATGTCACAGGTTATATTGGGTTACATGTTACCAGTAGCAGGACTAAGCCAGAGCATATTTTGTTTTGGCTTCTGTAGGCGGGATCAATTTACAATAAATTTACACAGTAAACTGGATCCCTGTATTATTTTTTTTATAAAATTTGGGAAAAAATGTTTTGATAGTCTTGAACTTCATGTAAATATCATTATATGAAAAAATATTCTGAAAAAAAGTGATTATTTCTAGTTGCAGTGCGTTTTATACAACTTGACCCCGATGAAAATTTGTTTACTCAAATATGTGTACCAAGTAAATATAATGCTTATAGTAATAAAATATGTATGTAAAAGGAAATTACTTTGGAGGTAAGCAAATTTAAAATTTGTATTAAAGATAAGAGAAATCTCAAAAAGACTTTTTTTGATATTTTCTTTGACCAGAATTATGTGAGCAATGTTAATTTTATTTTTTTATTTTTTTTATTTAAAAATTTTTTCTTTTTGTTCCAGTTTCCTGAATGTAATTTAAAAAAAAAAAAAAAAATTTCCTGGCAACTCAAAGTTTCAAGACAATTTTGGATGGCAGAATTTGCGGGCTGGTCATTTTCCAATGATTACTCAGTAAAACCTTGCCAGTCACTCATGTCCGATTCTTCATCGTAGTCAATTCGTAGAAGTCGAATGCCTTGCTTAAGGGCTGGAGTACCTTTGCCCTTCCCTGGAGAGAGGGAGGAAAAAAAAAAGACAAGTTAAAAAAGACAGAAAATAAAACAAGTATGATTCTAAGAAAAAGAAAAGAAGAAAAAGAAAAAAACAAGAAAAAGAAAAAGACAAGAAAAAGAAAAAGACAAGAAAAAGAAAAAAAAAAAAAAAAAAAAAAAAAAAAAAAAAAGAAAAAAAAAAGATAAAAAAAAACAAGATAAAGAAAAAAGAAAAAAACAAGAAAAAGAAAAAAACAAGAAAAAGAAAAAAACAAGAAAAAGGAAAAAACAAGAAAAAGAAAAAAAAAAGAAAAAAAAAAAACAAGAAAAAAAAAAAAAGAAAAAAGAAGAAAAAAGAAAACAAAAAAGAAAAAAAAAAAAAAAGAAAAAAAAAAAAAGAAAAAGAAAAAAGAAAAAAAGAAAAAGAAACAAAAAAAAAAAAAAGAAAAAAAAAAGAAAAAAGAAAAAAAAAAAAAGAAAAAAAAAAAGAAAAGAAAAAAAAAGAAAAAAAAAAAAAGAAAAAAAAAGAAAAAAAAAAAAAAAAAAAAAAAAGAAAAAAAGAAAAAGAAAAAAGAAAAAGAAAAAGAAAAAAAAAAAAGAAAAAAAAAAAGAGAAAAAAAGAAAAAAGAGAGAAAAGAAAAAAGAGAAAAGAAAAAGAAAAAAAAAAAAAAAAAAGGAAAAAGAAAAAATATACAAATAAATAAATAGAAATTTCTACCTAAATTGCTCCCACATTTGTTATTATCAGAAAGTTTTGGCTTTCTGGGATGAAGAGTGTTGTA
Organism: Acanthosepion pharaonis; assembly: GCA_903632075.3. Classification (NCBI taxonomy): domain Eukaryota; kingdom Metazoa; phylum Mollusca; class Cephalopoda; order Sepiida; family Sepiidae; genus Acanthosepion; species Acanthosepion pharaonis. The sequence continues at coordinate 591,949 of CAHIKZ030000637.1, forward strand.
ACCAGGAACTAAGAAAACAGAAGCACCGTTTTAGCTATTGTTCAGACATGGAAGTTTCTTGCTTGTCGTCATATCTGGTGACCTACCGTAATTACCAATGTATAATATGCCTTCATCCATAATATGCATACCTAAAATTGTGCTAAAAGTGTAGGAAAATGCTTCTACTCATGCGCAATAAGCACCCCTTGTTTGGTAATCAAACCCTGTAAATTGTACTTTTCCAATTTCATTATGGCCAGCGTTTCCTACTGTTATTTAAAAAAATGGATTTAAACAGAATAATAATATTCTAATTTACTTTTATGATAATTCTTATTATAGTTTACATTTGTAAGTATTAGATACATATGATTGTATTTGACATCCTTATGGGGTTGTAATCGTCAAATGTTAGTGTCAAATTGTATGCTTGTGGTGAGTAGTCATTTTGCAACTGAAATCGGCCGATGAAATAGCAATTTTTTTAAAGATTTTTTTGTAGCTGTGCATAATAGGCACCCTTAATTTTGCTAATGATGTTTTTAGAAAAGAAAAATGTGTATTATACATGGGGAATTATGATAATTTGGATTCAAACACTGAACTGTGTGTAAGAAGTTGTGTGCCAGGATAAGGCTAATATGCTCCCGACAAGTGTGTTACACCCATGGATGGCAGAATTTGTGGTCAGGAAGGGCATGGTTTCACATGCATATAAATTATGCAGGCCCGATCAATAGCAAGTGGATTCTTGTGATAGCGGATGCTCATAGTAAATACATGCAAATGTCATTTCATCACCATTGGCAGCAGCAATAGAACGGATGTTGTAGCACACATTTGCTACACATGGGAGTTTTACTGGTAAAAACCTTTCCAAATTCTGCACCTTGTATGGTATTAAGCATGTTTGATGTTTGCCTTATGTATGATGAAAAACTAGCTGAACGTGCTGTACAAACCATTATAGTTGGGTTAAAAAAGGTTCCCAGTGACCTTGAACCATCAGCTACTGCGTGTCCTGTCTAGCTAGCATCTTTTTCCACAAACAACTGGTCAGTCACCAGCCATGTTGTTAATTGGTCGACAGCCCAGATCTTATCTTGGTGTATCTGGATTTATCTTCTAAAGTCACCAGTAAAATGGACAACACTAAAATGTTGATGGCTAGGAAGTGACAGGAAAATATTTTATTTGGGAGATGCTGTTAATGTTATGAATTTTCAAGGGAAACCAAAATGGATGTCTGGAGTTTTAGATGCAGCAACTTGGCCCACTGACTTTTCTAGCAGAGTTGGACAATGGGCGTGTATGGAAAAAACATGTGGATCATATTCACATGAATATTCCCACTGAACTGGATACATGCCCCAAAGGAGCTAACCAATCAAGGAGAACTTGGACACATACTTTGAAGAGACACTCAGCATTGACTGTACAGTCTTGAGTATCCTACAGTGATAGACTGAGGCAACGCAGAATACCTAACAGAACAAGTTAGGAGAAAACAGAGAATTAAGGCTGAAAGTGAGCCCAAGAAACTGTACACGGGCATAAAACTAGACACCACAAGAAAGCGATGCAGTGCCAGACTTAGTGAGGGAACTTGCTGAAAAGGAATTGACAGATGATAGAATTACAGAGGACTGAGATATGGAAGATGATGATGATGTAACACATGACAGGAAGTGAAAGAGTTCTTTCCCCTGATAACTTGTCTCCTCAGAGTTCATTTAAAACACGCCTGGACATTTTCCCATAAGTAACAGTTTGTGACAATCATATTGTTTAATTAAATTTTGACTAATTGGGGAGGGATGTTGTAACCAGCAAATAAGGAAACATAAGCACCATTTCAGGTAATGTTCAGACATTGAAGTACTGTGTCAGCCATATTGTGTATGTATGAATAAAAAGCAGGAATATCGCTTCTGCAGACAGAAGTCACTAGACAAAAATGCGCTGCCATTGTTATTACAGACCCCATTACCAAATAGTGGCAAGGAGTTATGATTATTTACACTCAAACTATAGACCCACCACCTTTGTTTTCATTATCACAAAGCTTCGGCTTTCTGGGATGAGGCATTACTTACTGTCAGACTATAGACCCATCACCTTTGTTGTTATTATCACAAAGCTTTGGTCACTGTGCTCTCTGTGATTGCCAATCTGTGCAAACCTTTTTATTTACACATTTCACTCCATTTTCCCCCCATGTAAGAAAGAATGCTACTTCTTAAATTAAAAACAGAGATATTCAAAGAAATCTTGTTATGTTGGCTATCTGCCTGCCTCCTCTATGTGTTACCTTCACCTTTTATAGAGATCTCCCCAGAAGGAAGATAAGTACCATATTACACCTGCTTCTTATTTTATTGAGAATGTTACTAGATATCCAATCTTAGAGGTGGTCTTCTCTCCCAAAGAGGGATATCTGCGTATTCATCTGTCGGAGAAAACACAAATTTATCAATCGACTCCTTCTAATTGTCTAAATTTGTATGTTTCAAAAGTAACCTTTTTTGATGGCTGAAAATATACAGACAACTTGTTTTTACACTATTTACATTATTCGGACTATTGTCCTCATTTTTGTTGCCATATTTATTACAACGTGTCGGCCGTTGTATGCTCTGGCCTTCTTCAGGTGGTTGGAATGTCGAACTTAACCCTTTATTTTGCTCACTGGGGTAGACTGTTCTAGTTCCATGTGCCATGTTTTAATGGATGTCAGTTATCAGTTATGTTATGGTAATTCCCCTCTCCAAGCTCTCCACTGCTTTAACTGGGTATTGAACTCACACTCTTTGGGTCCTGTCATTGGATCTAACATGCCTTTATCCACTATGTCATGTGTCCTTGAATAAAGGGTTCAGTTTGACATTCCAACCACCTGAAGAAGGCCAGAGTGTACAACAGCCAAAATGTTGTAATAAATATGGTGACAAAGATGAGGACAATAGTCCAAATAACGTAAATAGTGTTTCTTGTTTTGATTTTAAAATTTTTTATTTTTTTATTTTTAAAATATTTTGGTTCCAGTTGCAGGAATGGCTACCATAACCACATCCTCAAATTTATGAACAAATCCCAAAAGTAAACAAAAGAGTTTGGGATTTACTGTCCACTTCTGCTAAGCCAATTTAGAAGCAGGGTATAGGCAAGCAATCGCAAGGCATAGTGCACATGCAAACATACTAACTAATGGTGCAACAAGCAGAATTGCAATAGGATTCTCAGACAGAAATTGTAACATTCCATCTAAGAAAGGCCGGAGATCAGACAGATACTACGCTTTGATCCTATGTAGAAAAGCATAGAAAATTGTTGAAACAAGCAGAATAATAAGTTATTTATTTTAATAAAAGTTATTTCCTTGCAAAATCCCAAAACAAAAAACTCATGAAGGAAAAAAAAGAAAAAAAAGAAAAAAAGAAAGGAAAAAAAAAAAAAAAAAAAAAAGGAAAAGAAAAAAAAAAAGAAAAAAAAAAAGGAAAAAAAAAAGAAAAAAAAAAAGAAAAGGAAAAGAAAAAAAGAAAAAAAAAAAGAAAGGAAAAGAAAAAAGAAAAAAAAAAAGAAAGGAAAAGAAAAAAAAAAAGAAAAAAAAAAAAAGAAAAAAAAAAAAAAAAAAGAAAGGAAAAGAAAAAGAAAGGAAAAGAAAAAAAGGAAAAGAAAAGGAAAAGAAAAAAAGAAAGGAAAAGAAAAAAGAAAGGAAAAGAAAAGAAAAGGAAAAGAAAAAGAAAGAAAAAAAGAAAAAAGAAAGGAAAAGAAAAAAGAAAAGGAAAAGAAAAAAGAAAAAAGAAAAAAAGAAAGGAAAAGAAAAAGAAAGGAAAAGAAAAAAGAAAAAAGAAAAAGAAAGGAAAAGAAAAAGAAAAGAAAAAAAAAGAAAGGAAAAGAAAGAAAGGAAAAAGAAAAGAAAGGAAAAGAAAAAAGAAAGGAAAAGAAAAAGAAAGGAAAAGAAAAAGAAAGGAAAAAAAAAAAAAGAAAAAGAAAAAAAAGGAAAAGAAAAAGAAAGGAAAAGAAAAAGAAAGGAAAAGAAAAAGAAAGGAAAAGAAAAAGAAAGGAAAAGAAAAAGAAAGGAAAAGAAAAAGAAAGGAAAAGAAAAAAAGAAAGGAAAAGAAAAAAAGAAAGAAAAAGAAAAAGGGAAAGAAAAAGAAAAAGAAAAAAGGAAAAAAAGGAAAAAAGGAAAAAAAAAAAGGAAAAAGGAAAAAGGAAAAGAAAAAGGAAAAAGAAAAAGGAAAAGAAAAAGGAAAAAGAAAAAAAAGGAAAAGAAAAAAGAAAAAGGAAAAAAGGAAAAGAAAAAGGAAAAAAAGGAAAAAAGGAAAAGAAAAAAGGAAAAAAAAAAAAGGAAAAAGGAAAAAGAAAAAAAGAAAAAAGAAAAAAGGAAAAGAAAAAAAGGAAAAAAGGAAAAGGAAAAAAAAAGGAAAAAAGGAAAAAAGGAAAAGAAAAAAAGAAAAAAGGAAAAAAAGAAAAAAAGGAAAAAAAAAAAAAAAAGAAAAAAGAAAAAAAGAAAGTTGTTAAAATCTGAGCCTTGAATAAAATATATGAAGATCAGGATGTTAGTCTTGGCTGAATACAGATGATTACATTGATATGGCACAACCATAAGCTAGTGGTCCACTCTGGGTAACACTTTTATTGGAATGGCACTTTGGGGTCTGCTCTATAAGCCTGGGTAGGCCATATTGAAATAAAAGTGGTTTTAATGTCAGGACACTAATCACAGTTGAAGTACCTTTTCAATTTCAGCTGACTTAAATAATAGCATACATATTTAAGCAACTGATATCTTGGCTGAGCAATAAACATTATCCAGTGATGTATTCAGAGCTGTCTCATCATTGGGAAACCTGTAAACAGAGCCAGGGTGCATTCTTTCAAGGCCACAGCACCACTGTATGTGGGAGACACATCTTGGTTGTTATTGTATAAACTGCAGTCATTTTCCTTGACTTAAGTTCATTTGAGCATATGTGTTGCTCTATTTTTTTGTCTTTTGTTAATAGTTATAAAGAGGGAATCACTGTGCAACATGTATTTTCTCAAGAGCTACTCCACCTGACACACACACAAGCTACACCACTGAATAGCATTATACATACCTAAAACCCTGGCACATAACATCAGAGTCAGTTTCTTGCTTGGATCTTCACTGCTTTGTAAGACAAGTGTTTCTGTCAGTAATTTTTCTCGGTGAGCAGAAAATTCCAATGTTACTTCATGACCTTCACCTGAGAAAAGTGGGAAAAAAAAAAAGAAAAAAAAAAAGTAATTTTTTTTTAATGCAAAAACAGATATTAAATAAAATAAAATATTATTTACACTATTTACATGCTGTCTATTGTTCTCACATTATCACAACAAAGATAAGGATCATAGTCCGTATATAGTGTAAATAATGATGCCACCTCATCCCAGAAATTCTAACAGAAATTAATAGATGTTTGAGGTTTTAAAATATACAGAATATTTAATAGTTTCTTAGGACTTTTGGATTTCTTTTATTAAATGCTTTTCTTACAAATAGTTATTCTTTCATCGGGTTTTTTTTTTTTTTAAATAATGCCTTTTCATTATTAGATTTTTATCCCCGTATTAATGTTGCTTATTTTATCCCAACACTGGCTCTATACACTCTTCATTATTATTACTCTTATTTTATTCCTAGTTTTATTCCATCTTATTATTGTTTCTTTTTATCCCAACACTCTGGCTCTATACACTCTTCATTATTATTACTATTATTTTATTACTAGTTTTATTCCATATTATTATTGTTACTTTTTATCTCAATATTCTAGCTGAATACACTCATCGGTATTACTATTATTTTATTAAAAAAAAAAAAAAAAAAGAAAAGATTACTGACCATCTTCTGTTGGTTGATATTCTAATAGCTTAACATGAAGATTTTGAGTTGGTTCTGAAATCAAATCTTCTCCAAGAGTATCCCGAAACATGAACTTTAATTCATAAATATGATTGACTTGGAGGAAACCAAGTTTTACTTCCACTTGGTCACTACTTGTATTTTGGATTAATATTGATTCATGTTGGGCGGTCAGTACTTCTTCAGGAAAGTGGACATGGCCAGACTCTGAAAAAAAAAAAGGTCAATTAGAAAATAAATAAATGCAATAATATAAAATACAAAGAGCAATAAATATAATACAAAAAATGCATATAAATAATATATCTATCAATATATACTCCTTATATACAGGGTGTGGCAAAAGTAATTTCCACCCCACTTTCTTTTTTTGGAAGCTGATAGATTACTTATATGTTGGAAATCTGCCCCTTACAAATATTTTTTTAATAAATATTCAGTGTAGATTTTTTCCTGACAAATCTGAAAGAAAATAATGTGTTTTCTACAAAGACCAACCCTCAAGAGAAAGTTATATTATGAATTTTATTGAATTACTTTTGAGAAAATTCAGGACAAATTTTCAATACGTTTACACTTGATATTGCATAAATTCTTTTATTGAAATAACATCAGGGATGCAACAAAAGCAATGACCTTTTTTTCAAGCAGAGATGGACAGGACGATGTGGAGAAATTGAGTAGTCATGTTCACACCAAAAACAATTAAGTTGGAGTGTAATTTAAAAAAAAAAAAAAAAAACTGCGTTCCACATGTCAATTAACATGCATAAAAATATACAGAAAAATAACTCATCAATTTTTCTAAAAATAAGGATATAAAAATATTAGGTGGCAACAAAAGTTTGTAGTGCTTTTTTAAGTAAATATTAAAAAGGTAGGATTTAAATATTTGTAGACAGATTTATTTGACTACTATCAGAGTACTGCAAGATAGGAGGATTTCTTTGGTAACAAAGAAAAGAATACTGAGCCATTATGTGACATCTGTCTTTCTTTAAAGCAGTGAATGTTGAATGATTTCTTCAAAGATGAAGAGACTCGAGGCAATAGAGATGTGGTTCTACAGAAGGATGCCAAGGATATCATGGACCTAGCATGTGAGCAATGATGAGGTCTTAGGATGCAAACAAGGAGCTTTTACTTAATATCAGGAAGAGGTAGCTGAAGTTTTCTGTAACAACAATTTGGAGACTCCAGAGAGTTCCCTTGCTAGTGGGAGATGCTTGTGAACATAGACACCAAGGCTATGCATGTGAACACTAGGGTCCTTTCAAAAGTGAGGAAGATAGCCAGTAACAGAGAATTCAGTGGAAGTGATTGCAGGCTTCAGATTAGTTTCACAGAGAGCTAGAACATCTGGAGAATGTTTCCAGAAGTGCTTGCAAGGACACTGCAAGAACCCCAATATTATGTGACTGTTGATCAGAGCAGCCTCTCTAAGTGCTACATAAGAGTTCAGGTTCCTGAGCTGGATAGATGTAGCTGCAAGTTGTATGCTAACAGTTTATTTTCTTGTGCTTCTCAATTGTGGAACTCCCTTCATAGCATAGAATTTATGCCTACATCTAGGTACCATAGTGAAGAGTGATATTTAATGTATCAAAAATACAAAATGTGGCACAAGGCCAAAATGGGGAACAAGGCTTAACTTTAAACTTAGCTAGCCATATTCACTGACTCAAACATACAATATTCCTTACACTAAAACAATGCATTCTTATGTATTCTTACTACATGCACCATAATGCTACAGAATCTCCATGAAAGTCCTAACCAGTCCCCATATGTACAATTATGTCTGTGCATCTGTAGGGGAGGGGAATACAACAACAATCTAAAAACTAAACTCCAATGTGTACTGTAGTGAAGAGATCAGCCAAACAATTATCATGAAAGTATTTATAAAAAAACAAAACAAAACAGAGAGGTAACCTTATGGTGGTGGGAAAGTGGAGCCTAGCCACCAGGTCAGGACCAATAATATTGCAGATTCTTCTTTGGATCTTATCAAGGAGGTCAAGGTGAATAGAAGGGGCACTGGACCATATGTGACAGCAATATTCTAAGCATGGGCAAATAGTAGATATATATATATATATATATAAGATAGATTCTGAAGAAAAAAAATTGTCTTGTATAGCACAGTGAACTTTCAGGTATTGCATGCTGTAAAT